>JAYWVB010000038.1:0-330313 GCA_039881045.1 Chaetomium olivaceum | reverse complement strand
AACCATTTCTGGTACTCAAGCAAAGTCTTGCCTTTCTACAACTGCAATTGATGACTCAGCAAGCACGGGCCAGTTCCTTACCCGAACTTTTGCCGGGCAAGATCCCGTTGGCGTGCCCGGACAGTCGCCGCCTCCGTAACGACCCACAAACGGCGCCGGCGAAGGAGGCCAGAACTTGGAAGGCGTCGCCCATTCCACTTCGTTCACACCCACCGCCGAACGCCTCTCGCGCATTCGCGATGGAGATGCATCCTTGGCGAAAGACCTGGATTGGTACCTAACCCTTTGGGACTGATGGATCCTGAGCGAAGTTCACCTAGAAGCGGCAGGGGCCGACATCAAGATACCTTAGCTGCACCTGGTTAGCGCTACGCAGCTAGTTTCGGGGCTTGAATGGTGGCTACGTATATCTAGGAAGTAACATGGCTGTCGATTTCACCTTCTTTTGTTCCAATAAGTCCATAGAAACTTTGAAAATGATAAAGTCAGTAACACATCAACACATTGCCAGTTTGCCACAGGGGTGTCATGTCGAGATTTTGGTTTGGTGTTTGGAAAAGCCTGAGAAGGGCCGAGAAGACATACTTGGTCGAGGCAGTTCATACTCTAGGTATCGCGCGAGCATTCTGCCTTGTCTGCACTAACAGGGGACGAGATCCTGAGATTCGTTGGGAAGACGGGCTTTACTGCTCGGTATACGGCGTGCTCACGGATGCACGTCTGGACTCAGCGGACGATCAGCCTCGTGGTCGCTGGGTCCATGGTTATATTCGCAGGGGCCCGCGTCCGAGGTCCTCCGGTCTGTACGCAGCTGCTCTAAATCAAAGGCAATACCAGGTCAGGCGCAAATCAACGGGTGGGGGATACTGTCTACCCATGGGAAATACTACTACTGTGAGGCACTAGTCCTACGTAGGCCCACCCAAAGTTGAAGCACAGTCGCCTATCCTCTCCTGTGTTGAACGTCGGTATAGGAAGTTGGAATGCTGCTGCAACATCACGTAACGCGCCTCGAAGCATTGCTTAGAAAATGCCGGCAGCGTGACACCGTTCTGAAATCTCGACGCCAGCCGAAGGTTGCACAAGCTTTTCGAATCTAATGCGCCGTCGATCAGGAGCCCATATCTCATTAGGAAGCCAAAGAAGTGCGGGCACAGTGAACTACGCAAAAGACTTGCGACCGAGAATCCGTGGCCGGGCGGATGAGTCACGTTGAGACTGAGGGCAACGTTGAGATGGGATAGATCCTAGGCAAAAGACGTCGTCTTAAAGTGCAAGCCAGCTGCGCGGCACTCCTCAGGTCAGCTCCATTTGACCCCGAGATTCATGGAACAGCCGGCGGTTCAACCGTCCGACGAAACCCTGGGTTCCCATGAGGAGACTCTGGAGAGTTTAGGAGGCACGGATATGGCTGAGAGCTCTTGGGGGGGATAAGGATTTGTATTTCCGTGATATGTGCGTAATGGGCTTTCCCAGTCGCGGCTAACAAATGCAATTCCCTTTTCTTCTTTTTCTTTTCTTCCTTTTATTTTCTTCTTCTTCTTTTTTGGTGGTTTTCATCCTCCTCCTCGACAGCACCAATCATCAATGATTACCTCAATTCCAAGATCCGCACTCCCCAACATAGTAGTACACAGTAAATAATATGCGTGCCCAGAACAAAAGCTTGCGGATTGTGACGGGAGCCTTCAAGCACACTCCCATCCGCAACCTTGAAACGGAGGCGTGGGTGCCACCGTTGGACCTATACCTCAACAGGCGACTTGCGGACTTTGAAACCAGGCTCCAGCGAACCGACTTAGACGACGGCCAGGGCGACAAGAAGACCGCAGGGAGCGTCGTTCTTACCGCCTGTCGCAAGATACAGCAGAGACTCCGGTCGGGGTACGGCGGCAGGGGCCGGCCGCGAACAGTGGGACTGCGGGAGCCCACGGCAGTGGAGAACGCCGCAAGCACGATTGCGCGCTGGGGGGGGGAGCTGTAGATACAAACAGGGTAGCGGAGGAAGCCTGGAGAGCGAGGTGGCTAAAGGAACGGGACGGTAGAGCAATCATCAGACCAGCGGACGACTTTGACCATCAGCGAGAGACGCTATTCCGAGAGGAAACCCTAAGACGGCACGACGGTCTCACCAAGGCGAGGAGTTCTTGCTGGTCCAGATCCGAACGGGGGCAATAGGCCTACGGGACTTTCTGTTTACACGAGGAGTCCCAGAGATCCTAACGCCCGCCTGCCAGTGCGGCGAAGGACGGGAGACAGCCGAGCACCTGGTAGTGTGGTGTTTGGCCCCACCGCTGACTCGAAGATGGGAGAGAGCTGGAATTCGAACGCGACGGGACTTTTACTCTGTTCTGCACGGTATTGATCCTGCAACAGCACGGCTCACGAGGAGGGTCCTGGGATGGCTGATGGACTCAGGAAGGCTGCCGATGTACAGTTTGGCTAGGAGGCTCGAGCTGGAAGCGGCGGCCTAACACGCCCCTCCTTCGGAGGCCAGGGGGCCTCCTCTCTTTGTATTCGCAGGCTCACACACGTGTACTTTCCTTGAAGATTGGTATGGGTTTTTCATCCGGCCTGTGAGGGCGCGGTTTTCCTGTACAGTAAATAGCTGAGGGTCCGGCACGCCTTAAGGCACAGCGGAGTATGAATAATAATAAATAATATGCGTGCGGATTCCGTCAACACTTGACTTTTATGACTAAGGTAACCCAGACTTTGAAAACCGGAGGCCAAACAAGATCAGGGAACCGGCGCAGACCGTGACTCCCGCATACACCCACAGGCCGGTCCAGTTCAATGGCTCGACCGTGCCTAGAATGGTCCCGCCACTTGGCCCAGCGAGCAACAGGCCAAAGCCGGCAATCGCAAAGCCCTGTCCGACGCGGGTGCCGATCATGGCCTTGTTCGCGGTAAGCACGCGGAAGCAGACCGGCGGCAGAGCGATGACGACGCCGCTGAGAAAGCCGGTAACGACGGCCATGACAACGATACCGGGCGCGTTGTGCACGGCGAGAAGGCAAAACACGGCGACGCCCATAAGCATGGTGAGCGGCGCCATGGTGTTGAAGACGCCGATGCGGTCGGACACCGCGTTGGGGAGGATCCGGCCGAGAGTTGAGCCGGCGTTGAAAATGGCGGCGATGTAGAAAGCCAGCGACGTGTCCGTGAAATCGCGGTTCTCCGGGTAGAAGGAGATGTAAAAGAGGAGCACGGTTTGGCCGATAAAGATGACGAGCAGGGCCAGCGTGAAGATGATGAAGGGCGCGTCGGTAAAGGCGGACCAGTCCACCATGGCCCGCGGCTTGGGGACGCGCACGCGGATCTTGAATACGACCAGGGGCAAGATGAATGTGGAAAGGGTGATAAAGGCGATGGCTCGTACGGCCCACGAGAAGCCGACCTGCGTGATGAGGCGGGAGAGAACGATGGGGTAAATGACGCCGCCGAGGGACGAGCCGGACGATGCGATGCCGACGGCGAGGCCGATCCGAGTGCTGAACCAGGTCGGGATCAGCGACACGGTAGGCACAAAGAGCAGGCCGCCACCGATTCCAACGCAAAAGGCCTGGGAAAGCAATGCCTGCCAGTACTCGGTGCACAGCGAGAGCATCATGAGACCAAAGACGATCATAAAGCTACCGGAGGCCAGGAGGAGGCGGAGGTAGCCCTGGTCATAAACCGGCCCCGAGATGAGGCCGGTGAACTGGAGAAGGAAGCATTGGATGGAGCCGATCCAAGAGATGTTGGCCGACGATGCCTCAAACAGCTCGCCGGACTCATAGTAGGTCTGAAATACGGGGAAAGTACTGAGAATGCCCCATGTATTGAAGAAGATGAAGAAGCCGGCGACGACTTGGAGCCAGGCGATGAGGCCGCCGTTGGGAGGCGGACCCGGTGAAGCACCGGCGCCTTTCTCGGGGGAGCCTGAAGGCTCGGTCGGCTGCTCAGGATCGGACTGGCCTGTACCTGTCTCGCTGTCGTGGTTGACAGGAGCCGCTTCGTCCAGGTTGGACGGGCTGTTCTGAGCGGTAGGGGACGCCATACTCGTATCAACGCAGCAGTGAAAACATGAAGGTCAGAACGTGGCTATGCGCTATGTTGCATGTAGTCGGGTCGCTGCGGAACTGCAACCTGAGCCCTGATGGTACACGGACAAGACGCGACAGTCCATCAGTTTCCTCAAGTATCTTATGGTTTTTCATGGCCAAACGCGTGCACTGCGGCATTTCTCAACCGCCACGGAGAATTGTTCGGCTGAAGGAAACTAATACGGCTTGTCACCCTGTTACACTCTTATCACTCTTTGTTCCCGAAGCTGACAAATGTGCGCCGCGGCGGAGAAACGCCTTCGACCGCGGCGGAGATAAATGAACCGCCTACCTACCAAGCTATCACCCCAACCATATTCCATTCTTGTCATTCTCGGCTCCGTCAAACTTGCGACTTCTCCGCCGTGGCAAACAGGATTACCACGCACACCTTCGGTCATCTCAGTGATCCCACACCCCATGGATGACCCCCGCAACGAAGAACCAGCCGCTGCGGTATCCGAATCGTCGCCCGGCCAAGGAATGGATCTCTCAGCAAGCCAGAGGCGGAGAAAGGTGCGCAAGGGGACGATGTCTTGCTGGGAGTGCAAGCGCCGCAAGATCCGCTGCATGCTGGCGTCGCCGGGAGATGCCACCTGCATCGGCTGCCAGCATCGTCGTGTGCCCTGCGTGCCCCAGGAGCTGCCGGGAGACCTGTCTCCGTCTCCGGCTAAGAAAGACAACCAGCGTCTTAGCCAGCGCATTGCCCGGGTCGAGAACCTCATGAAAGATTTCCTTGCGAGCAGGCATGATGAGCGCGATAAGAGTGATGAAAGCGAGCCGGGCCGGGGGCGAATACCGCTGGGGACCTCTGATGCTACGAGGCCTAGCTCTTACGAGTCCTTCCACACTTCTCCAGAAGTACAAAGCAACACAAACCACTTCCCCGCGAGAGTTGTTTCTGAATTGTCATTACTAGGGGCTGAAAGGGACCACTCCGAATCCATCCTCCTCACGCCGGACTCGCAAGATGTATCGGTCGACTGCCCGGGGTTATCGGATCAGGCCGAGACTAAAACCGCCCTCCACCATCTGACGGCTGCTCTCCCACCCGAAGCTGATGTCAGGATCCTGCTGGGGGAGAGCCTCCGGCCCTCGCGTTACACCCACCTCACGAACACACAGCCGCATAGCAGGCTGACTCTGGAGGCGCTTGCCGCACCGTACCGCTCAGCCGAGCTTCCGCGTTTTCGTCCCGGCATGCATCCAGTCATGCTGGCCAGGCTGATGCTGACTTTTGCGATCACCTTGCAGAGTCCGTCGGGAGAAAAAGCCGAGGGTCTCTCGGAACCGCACAGCATACTCGCACGCCGCTTGGTGACGGGCTGCCAGGACGTGGGTGACCACTAAGAAAGCGATGCATGGCTCTCTCGAGTGTCTGATCTGCATCCTGCTGGAGGGTGCGTACGAAGTCAACTGTGGCAATCTGCCGTGGGCCTGGGCTGTCTACCGCAGGGCAATGACGGTCGCCCAGGGCCTTCATCGCTCTCCGGTCCCGCTGGTCAAGCGCGTCGACCCGGAGCTGGATGCCGATCCCGAGTTCATCTGGTTTCGGATCGTGTACATGGACCGCTATCTCAGCCTGCTCCTCAATCTACCTCAGGGCACGTCGGACAAGACCATGGGCGCCGTGTCCGCCCTCCAGCATCAACCGCCGCTGGGCAAGTTCGAACGACTCCTAACGGCCATTTCGTCCCGCATTTTGGAACGCAACGAGAGCCCGTTTCCCCCGAGCCAGATATCGACAACACAATCCATCGACGCCGAGCTCCTTGCCGTGTCGAGGAGCATGCCAGCCAGTTTTTGGCGCGCTCCAAATTTCCACAACCTCACGCCGGGATCGCCCGACACCCTGCTTGAGACGTTACGCCTGGCAGCTCACGTTTACTACCATGGCCTGGTGATCCAGCTCCACCTGCCATACATGATGCGGATTGGCGAGAACTCGGTGCACGAGTACTCCAAGATCACGTCGGTCAACTCGAGCCGGGAAATCATGACGCGCTTCATAGCTCACCGGAGCTTCAACCCCATGTCGTCGTGCTCGCGGCCTGTCGACTTTTTTGCCCTCCTAGCCGCCATGACCCTACTGCTCGCTCATTTCGACGCCCATCACCACCGAGAAGCCACCAACATCCTGGCTCACCAGCGCCTCAGCGACCGTGCCATGCTTGAGCAGGTTTTGGAGCGCATGGATGTGACGCGGGCCATGAACATTGGCGACGACGTGATTAGTGAAAAGAGTGCCCAGCTGATCCGACGCCTGCTCGAGATTGAGGCCGACGCCGCTGATGGAAACAGCTACAATACCGACAGCGTAGAAGGAGGGGACGAAAGTAGGAGTGAAGGGGAAGCCCTGCAACTGAGTATTCCGTACCTTGGAGTCATCAAGATCTCCCGTCAAGGTCCAATCTCCCGAGAACTGTCAGTCGGGAACGCCGTATCTCAGCCACACCAGACGCCGCAGGCCGAGGCAGTGCAGAGAGAGCCACCGGGAACATCTGGCGAATCCTCTACATCTTTGTCTCGTGTATCACTTTCGGATGACCTGTCCGTTGGTCATTGTCCAAGCCCCCAGTTACAGGCGCCCTGGTATGGACAGTCAGTGATGCAATGTCCCAGTTCCAACTATGATACTATGATTCTGCGGAATCATGCAGCGCTTCCTCCGATTGCAGCCGGAATCAATGACTGGCCGTTCCAGGGCGTTGACATGGCCTTCTTTGACGGCCTGATGAGAGGAGTAACCTGTCCGGATAGTGTCGGATTAGAGCCGTAAGTACCTTAGTTGATGGAATTGAAGAATTTGTAACAATGTGAAAAAGTCCAAATCGAGAAAGTGCTATGAGAATAGGGAGAAAAAGACAGATGGCGTGGCCAAGCCAAGAAACCGCCCCCCGACCGGCTTCTCACCCCCGACGATGCCATGCGCCATGTAAGCAGCTGGGTGCAAGGGAGAAGTTTATACATATACTAAGGTACAAAGTAATCTACCTACATTCAAATCGCAGGCATATATATCAGCACCCTCCATTGTCGAACGCCTCTTCTTCCTCCTCAACCTCGATAGCTTCCATCATGATTCGCCACTAAAGTTTCACCACATCGTTACTACCACCTTTTCACAATGGCTGGCGTTCAAGATGAGCGAGCGCGATTGGTTTCCTGATTCGCGAATTCTGCCCCCCGAACCTGCACGAGCTGTCGGAAGTGAGACGTATCCGCCATCTGTGACATGTTGGAAAACTGATTGATGGTTGGCAGCGCATTCTGGCGCTCCGGCGCTCTTATCTGCGCCGCAAACTCGGTCACCTGCGCTCTGGCTTCCTCGGCCCCGATCTACTGCAGCTTCCTGGTCAGCTTGGAGTCTCCGTCCAGCCCGCTAAATAAAGGCCTCGGCGTTCCGGTGCCGGGGACTGGATGCGGGGATTAGAATGACTTATTCCCAAACAACCTAGCCCCAAACTACACATCTATCTATCTATAAAACTACTTAGGGAAGTAACCCGCTATCGATAGAACTAGCAATTTAG
Organism: Chaetomium olivaceum; assembly: GCA_039881045.1. Taxonomy (NCBI): domain Eukaryota; kingdom Fungi; phylum Ascomycota; class Sordariomycetes; order Sordariales; family Chaetomiaceae; genus Chaetomium; species Chaetomium olivaceum. Next base: position 322,692 of record JAYWVB010000038.1, on the reverse strand, counting down.
TACTGTCTATAGTAAGTGATCGACTATGGTGGTAGATAAGAAAATGGTAGGGTAATCAGAGGCTATCCTTTCTTTGGGTAAAGAATATTTTATTCTTGTATGTGCTTTGCTGGGCTAGGGGTTACGGGTAAGGACGAGGGAGTGGTTAGAATGCTAGGAAATACAAGGGCCGCGTTTTCATTGCGGCGAGAGAAGAGCCTTGTACATACCTTATACCTAACAAGGCCGGGCATCACCAACACAACAACCTACAATACGACGACGGAAGGTCAGAGTCTGCGAACCAGATCCTTGCGTCCGGTTACTACAAAAGCAGGCCAATCATTTACATAATGATCACTCGGCATTCACGTTTTCGCCCTCCCAGTAAGAGCGACAGCTTCTGGTCTTCATTTTTATTCAAAGGATGCGGTTTCTTGTCCTCGAAGTTACCAGTTCTAGACCCTTCTGAGCAGACACAGAACTTTTACAGGCAAACACCATCTCGCTTTTGTCGGTTCACATACCAGTGTAGAACCTCACTGATTGGCTCCCAATCCTGGGAGCATATGCCTCTACTCATACATCTAGATAAACACATAAAACTGGAATGGATCTGGGTAACTTCCATGCTAGAAGGACTCCCAAGCTTGCTTTTCTCGCCTTTCTCCATCGGCCCTCCCTCCCCCATCCATACTATACCATTGAGTAGGGTAACGCTGCCTGCCTGTCGCCATCCCAATGTAACTCAAAGAAGGAAAATAATGACTCTAAAAGATCGACCGCCTTGTGCCTCCCCGACGCCAATTACAATACCCGCTACACCATCTGATGCAATCCCCAATAACTCTGCGCCACGATGCTACCACGCCACCACCAGACCACCTGCTCTTTAGGCATACACATGCATGTTCTCCTCTTCGTCCTCGTCATATACGCTGACGGGGTTTCGCGAATAGGCACCCGTGGTTGCCGGCTGCTTGATCGTATAGTTCGCGATCGACCCTGTCGCCTTCTTCTTGAGCGCCACTTCAACACTGTAAAGCTTGTCGTAGAACTCGACCACGCGGGCGTGGGCCATCACCTTGGACTTCTGGAAGTTGAGCACCTGGAGGCCCTCCTTGGACGTCGCGCGACTGAGCGCGACATACGCCTGCCCCTTCTCGAATACCTTGTTGAGATCGACCTTGACGCGCTCCAGGGTTTGCCCCTGGGCCTTGTGGATCGACAGCGCCCACGCCAGGATCAAGGGGAGCTGCTTGCGTGAGGCCTGCACCTCGCCTGTCGGAAGCTCCACCTTCCAATCTTCGGCAACGCAGAGGATACGTCGCTGCGTGCCGTCGACGGCGTGGAAGGCTACCACAGGATATTCCGTGTTGTCGCCGCCCTTGGCGGCTTGGGCGAGAGCGTTAGTGAACGCCCGGGCTCGCTTCTTCATGTCTGAATCCCCATCGAAATCGTCCTCGCCACCTTTCATTTCGAAAGTAGTCTCCGACTCGAACCCCACCACGGTCCCCAGCGAACCGTTCACGAGCGTCTCGTCCATGTTCTTGATCAGCATAACCTGAGCGCCCTTCTTCAACTCGATGGTGGGAGGCGCCATCATGTTCGCCAAGAGCCTGTCTCGGACTTTGATGTCGCCCGCGTCTAGAGCATCGTAGCGGTACGACTTCCCACTCAGAGCTTTCAAACGCCTCTGATTTGAGGACTCTACTTCGTTCCTGGTTGGGAACCTAAACGGACGCGGTCAGCACGTTGTGGTTATGAGTGATGCAGACTTGACTCACAGTTCCGTCACCTCGAGTCCATCATCAAAAACCAATGGCCGCTTGAGACTTTGAAAGCTCTGGACTGTGTGATCGCTGATCTTCCCCAGGCGCATCTCATTAAGCATTCCGGCAAAATCTAAAAGGTATTAGAACGCGAGCTGCGGTCGCGCAATTGGGGAAGTCGACGTACCGGGATCTCGCTGGCGGAAAACTTCTGTCAACCCAATGGTATGGTCGATTGACATGCTCCATGTCGCCGCATCGAACGCGAATTTGGACTCCCTCTGCTTGCCGCCCTCCGGGACAGGCGGAAGTTGGAAGAAGTCACCAGTGATGACGAGCTGGATGCCGCCCCAGGGCCGTCCATTGTTCCGGATGATTCTGCCAATCTGGGATAGCTTGTCAAAAAGTTCGCCGTCAACCATGGAGACTTCATCGATGATGAGGGTCTTGGTCTTGAGCCACCGAGTCTTGGCCTTGGGATTTCGCCTGATCTTCTTTACCAGCGTATTGGTGTCTTCTTTACCAAGGCCGATGCCCGAAAAGCTGTGCAAGGTCATGCCGCCAATATTGCAGGCGGCTAGGCCTGTAGAGGCCGTGACTGCTATCCGCTCCGGGTCTTTCGCATGCTTCTTCTTGAGTTCCTGAATAATGGCCCGCATGAGCACCGACTTGCCGGTACCGGCAGGACCGGTGAAGAAGACGCTTTGGCCCTTATCCACAACAAGACTCTTGACATGGCGCTGCTCGTTGCTGAGCGTGATGGCCGAAGCCTTGGCCTTGACCGTGTGCGACTTGATGGTCTCTTGCATGCCGTCCAAAGAAGCATCCCCTTTCCCGGATTCTTTGAGTTGTGTTTTCAACTGTTTTTTCTGTTCCTTGACAGCGCTAGCACTGGTATCCCATGGCGCATCCTTCTTCGTCTTAGGAGCTGGTGTTGCGACAGCAGCACCATATCGACCCTCCACATTTACATTCTCTGGTGCCGCTTGTTTGGTCCAGGGTAGCTCCCGTTTTGTCTTTTTTGTCACAGCAAAGGCCCGATCGTCGTCTTCGGCTGGTGAGGCCCGCTTGCTGGAATTCTGCGGAGGCGGTGCGGCGGTTCGGGACGGCGGGAGCTGGAGGTGTGAATCAGAGGATTGTGACCAGGAAAGCACGCTTGTATGGCTCGCTGGGGGGTGGGCGTCGCGGTTCTCAGCCGTGGCCTGGTGCTGATAGGATGAAATTGCAGGGAGGGCAGATGCAGGCTGAAAGTCTAGGTCGGTCGAGATCTTCATCATTACTAAAGTCGGCTTCATCCAGGGTAAAGGAGGAGTCCATGCTGTTTGTTTGTGCAGTATTCCTTAGGTATTGAGGGGTACTGTCTCGGAGATCGACTGCGTCGAGCTCATCTTTGAACGAGTCTGATCTTTGGTAAAGCGATGCGAGTGACTTGCTGTTGGCGTTGCGGGGGCCGGGCGGGGGGACGTTTAGCGGATGACTTTGCAGCGGTTTCTTGGTTGTGGCGTATTTCGATGGGCCATTGACGGCCGGCGCGTGCGGTCTGTTGGTGAACATGTTGTCAATGGTGTTCTCGACGCGCTTCCCCGGCGCGGGCGATGGGCTGCTGGAGGGGAACAGCTGCTTGGCAAGCTGCTGCTGTTTGGCCGGAGCGGCCTTGTTGGCCTCCATTGCCTTGGAGAACATCGAGCGCGGATGTACAGTGGCACTCAATCCGAGGGTGTGCACATTTGCGTGGTTTGCACGGCAGGCAATGTTCCTAATGAAGGGAAGGGCTGCTCGGCGGAAAATTAGGCCAGAGATTCCGGTCATACAGAGTGTGGCTGCTAGAGCGAGCAATCGACCGGATGAGTGCGGGTTGCCTAGGGAATGGAAAGTGTCGTCGCGTCAAACAGGGGAAAATCGCGTTTGGAGCAAATCCCCACAAACTCTCAAACGCGGGGAGTCTGTGCGCGCGCGTCATTTAGCCAAGGCCACACCAGCCATACTGAACCCTTGTGGGTAACTACCTTACTTTGGCAGCACATCCAGTTGAAACGGTTCGATGTCTTTCAGACCTCATCAGTTGTTTACTTCTTGAGCCCCTCATACTTCGTACGAATACACTATATAACTAACTCGAAATCTAAACAACAGGGACATTTTCAAGTAATACGAATACATACCTGGTACGTAGTGTAGGAAGACACGGTCACCAGAGCGTCCTCTCACCCTCATCGACGAAGTCTGCCGCTCTGTCCATCTCTTCCACTCGTGGGGTTCAAACACACACATACGACGCAGACATGCCCGGACGCAACCAAATAAGTCCCACTGTCCCCCACGCGGCAGCCCAAAATGGCAATTGCACACACGGCGGCCCGTTTTTCTTACATGCAAGTGCCGGGCAGATCGGAGCCGGCCTGGCCGGCGTGCCAGCCTAGGTTTTGAGATGCAAAAGTGTAAGACGACCAGCAGCCCGCCTCTCTTTCAAATGTTCTAACTGAACTATTCGTAATGACGAGTTTTCCTCTCGTCAACGGCTGCATCACGAGATTAGTTCCTTGCATGCATGTTGTCGGCAAACAACCGAGCTGAGCCCGCTAGTCGCGTAGTCGACACTGAAGTCCGGGTCCAAGGCTGCGTGTGTTTGGCCCATGCCGAATCATGGGTCATGGTTGGGTGCCGGGAACTGGGGTGAGATTCGTTTCGCACTGAAAAACCAATCAGCAAGTCTGGCTATGTGCCAGTGACGACCGATGGCTGAAAAGAAACTTCACCGCTCCCCTGCGTGTCTGGAACGAGAGGATGGTCCCCAATTTCCAGACGACGGCCCGTCCATCGAAACCTTGACGTCTGCAGTTCGACCAGCTTGGCATACATGAGTCCGACGGTCGAGACCATCTGCGAAATCAAGCAAAAAAGTCAAGAAAAGCTTGGACGGCCTAAGCATTGAACGAAGAGAGACGATTCGACAAAGTTCCTGAGCCATGCTGGGCGATGCTCGGCAACGCTCGGCAGAGCTTGGCGTACCTATTGGCGGGATGGGAGCAGAGAGAGTTCTCCCCTCAGTCGTAAACGACGGCGTTGAAGCGAGAGCCAATCCCGATCGCGGTATCGACAGACCTCCCGAGACAACTCCTATGCGACGAAACCCGTCAAAACCCAGGTTGCCGGATTACACCGCTTTTGTCTCGTGTGTCAGGTCGCACCACGCTCCAGGGTCGACGAACACGGCGTGGGATGGATGTCCAGCGGAAGTGGACCGTCATCGAGCGTACGGTAAGGCTACGAATGAATCTCCTTTAAGCCCAACCCAACCAGCGGATAGGTGTTTCTTATCAGCAATTATCCCCGAGCCGGTGCTGGCGGGGTTTGGTGTTCGTGTTCATTGGTGAGTTGGGAAGGCTTCGGGAAGAAGTCGGCCTTGAGGTTGCCCTTCACGTCCCGACTGTGGAGGTCCGGGTGCCACTGTTTTCTCGCGCCACTTCCCGCCAAGCCCATTCTGCAAGGATTGACGCAAGGATACTTGCAATCCCAGAAAGTTGCAGTTGGGGCAAGAACCGAGAATCTCGTCAATACCGGATCGGACAGTTTCCATATAAACAGCCTGTGCATGCGCTGCTGCCCCCCACAATGGCGAGCTATCTCACCTTTTTGTTCCCACATCTCCGGGGTCGTCGGACTGCGTCGCCCGCTCCCTCGCTAACTCCGTCGCTGCGTCCATTCCACCTTCTTTTCTCTTTTTGTTTTTATCTCCGGGCCACTCCTTCAGGCAGATCCTTCTAACTTGTTGCGGATTCCCTGCCCGGCGGTGCTGGACGAAAACTCTTCCTTGTTCCTCGCGCCGCAGCGTCGTGTCGGGACTGAGTCAAGTTGTCTCAGCAGAGATCGCTTAGAATTGGCACGTTACTGTGTGTCTTGAATGTGCCAACTGCAGTCCTTCCCTGTGCCGGACTTGTCGCTGAAGGGGACGCCGGATAGCCACGAATATCTGGCTGACGGTGGTCGTTGATTCCGTTGCTGCCGCGGGTTCTCAAACACCCGGTGACGTCGTTCGCAGCGCGCCCACCGTTCCTGGCCTCTTTTCCAGCCTTGGACTGGTCTGCCCGGTCAACCACCAATCACGCCTCCCGAAACTCCCTATCATCCACCCACGCTCCCACGGCCTTGTTGTTGTAGGTTCCGGAGTGGAAGACAGGAAAACACATTAAGGTACTACTATACTACCTAGCCTACCTTCCTACCTACGTTGATATACACGAACACACCTATATTGCCTGGCCCCCGACGGCGGGCTCCCCCTGCTGAACCATGGCCTGGGACCACCTCTCCATCACCAAGCCACATCTGGTCTACATCATTTTGGGAGGCTTCACATCCTTGTTCATGCTATGCTCGACCGTCATCAAAGAGCGTATGTACATCGGCGAAGCCACCGTGGCCACGCTTTGCGGTGTCATTTTTGGACCCTATGCCGCCAACCTCATCGACCCGGAAACATGGGGCAGCGTCGACATCATCACCATCGAGTTCTCCCGTCTGGTCCTGGTCGTGCAGTGCTTCGCCGTCGGTGTCGAACTGCCCAAGTACTACATGGAGAAGCATTGGAAGTCCGTCACGTTTCTGCTGGTGCCCGTGATGACCTTTGGCTGGCTGATCACCAGTTTGTTCATCTGGTGGCTCATTGAGCCCCTGAACTTCCTCGAGAGCCTCGTGGTGGCTGCCTGTGTCACCGCCACCGACCCCGTTCTCGCCTCGTCCGTCGTGGGAAAGGGCAAGTTCGCTAAGAGGGTCCCGAAGCACTTGCGCGATCTGCTGTCGGCCGAGTCCGGTTGCAACGACGGCATGGCCTTCCCCTTCATCTACCTAGCCCTGTATCTCATTCACGACAAGCAGAGCGCCAAAGACGTCTCGTTTCACTGGATAGTGTACACCATTCTGTACGAGTGTGTCTTCGGTGCCGTGTTCGGTTTCATCATCGGTTACCTCGCCCGCCACGGCATCAAGTACGCAGAGAAGCGCGACCTGATCGACAGGGAGAGCTTTCTAGTATTTTACTTTGTGCTCGCTCTCTTCTGTGCCGGATCTGGCAGCATCCTCGGCGTCGACGATCTCCTCGTGGGCTTCGCTGCCGGCGTCGGCTTCTCCAACGACGGCTGGTTCACCCAGAAAACAGAGGAGTCTCACGTCTCCAACGTCATCGACTTGTTGATCAATTTGGCTTACTTTGTCTACTTTGGCACCATCATCCCATGGAAGGACTTCAACAACGCGGTCCTGGGCCTGCAAGCCTGGAGACTTGCCGTTCTCGCCATATTCGTCATCCTTTTCCGCAGGATTCCGGTCATGATGGCGCTGAAGCCACTGATACCCGACATAAAGACTTGGCGTGAGGCCCTCTTCGCCGGTCATTTCGGCCCCATGGGTGTTGGCGCCATCTTCATTGCAATGCTGGCGCGAGCGGAGCTGGAAACCGAACACCCAGTTCCTCTTTCGGTGCTGCCCGAGCCTGGTACCGAGCACTACACGATAATCACGCTTGTTTGGCCGATTACCGCCTTCATTGTCGTCGCATCCATCATAGTCCACGGCTCTTCGATTGCCGTCTTCACACTGGGCAAGCACATCAACACACTGACCCTCACCATGTCGTACACACAGGCCAACGAGGACGGCCAGCACTGGATGAACAGGCTCCCTCGTATTTCGTCACAGTCGCGGTCACAGGCTAGGACCATGTCTGACACGGACGGTGACGAACTCAAGCTACCCGAGTTCCCGCCCGGAACGCTCCCTCCTGTTGGGCTCCCCGGGAATTTCCTGCGTCGCGTCAAGGAGGACGATAACAGCAGACATGGAAGCAGGTCATCCTCGCTGGCCGCGCGACGACGGAAGAATAATAAATGGGACGACGGTATTGGCCCCGGAGGTCCCATCACCCAGTCGGCCATCTTCCCACAACGCCGTAGCCAATCCGGGCCGCTCTCGCCCGGGCTCCAACGCGGTAGCACCGATCAGTCCCGGTCAGATGACATCACACCGGCGCCAAACGATGCTAGATCTCCTAGCCCCCAGGAAGAAAAGGGCGCGGGTCGATCATCGCCCGAGGCGTACGCGACCCCGATTGACGACCGCAGACAGCCCGTCGAAATCTACGATGAAGGCGACAATATCATCATCGAGAATCGTGACGGCGACGTTCTTTCGGTTCAGCCGGTAGAAGGCGGAGAGAAGGTTGCGGACCGGGCCAAGGACCTCGTGTCTGAACTCAAGTCGGAAGCCGGGACTTCGGGCTGGACGTATGAAACTCTGAAGAAAAGAATCATGAATTGGCGTGAAAGCGAGGTTGCGAAGAGGAAGGGCAAGGAGAAGACGGTTAAGGGCGAGCCGGCTCGGGCCTTCCAATTCGGCAGCACGGTACGTCCAGTCAAGGAGATCGGATTGTGTCTCTGGGTGTTGCTAACCTACTGAATAGATCATTGTTGAAAACGAGGACGGTGAGGTCCTCAAGAAATACGATCTACCGGCACAGAAGCCGCAACCCGATTTGGTGAGCCAGGGCCTGAAATACATGGGCATGGGAGTCTTCGCCAAGGCAATGGATAAACCAGGTGCGGAAGCGTCAGCGCAAGCCACCGGGGGCCCGTCCGCGGCAGGCGAGCCCTCGGCAGCGCAGAGACCACGCAAGAAGAGCGTGGTGGCGGAACAAGAGGAGGACGATGACAGGCACATCCGGTTCACAATCGGCGGCGTTGGCCGGCGCATGACCAAGGAGGACTTCATCCACGAGATCCAGGGGCTGGACAAGACCACCAGGCGTGAGGTGGTGGACAAGTCGAGCGCCTCGCAGGGGCTCAAGGCGCTGGCCAAGCTCGACCAGCCGCCGCAGATCACCGTATCCTCCGCCCAGTCCACCGTCAGCAAGAAAGACCACGCCGCCCCCGCCCCCGCCCCCGCCAGCCCCGCCACGCAACAACCCGCACCCGCACCTGCATCCGGCAGCCGACCCCAGTCTAGCTCCTCTTCCCCGGACAACCGCGCATCGTCCTCCGACGCACCGAGCAGCGAAGCACCGGAAACGGAGGTGGAGCGCGGGCGACGCCGGGCTGCGCTGAAGGGCAGCGGCAGCGGCAGCGGTGACGACAGCAACAACAGCAACGACGGCGAGGACCAAAGGGAGACGGCCGCGGAACGGCGCCGTAGAGAGGCTGCCCTGGGGATGACGCCCCATGCAGATGGCGGCGAGGACAGCGACGACGACGATACCCCGCGCGTGCCGCCGTCGAGGAAGTCGATCCGGTTTGCGGATGCGGTGGAGAGAGGGAGGCAGGAGTGAGTTTGGGTGAGTGAGTGGGCGAGTGAGTGGGCGAGTGAGTGGGCGAGTGATTGAGCGAGGAAATGTCTTTCAAGCGATGTGTGCTTGGCTTGGCTTGCATGGCATGGTATGATATGCATGGCATGTTTGGAGTTTTGGGGATAGAAAGCATGAGGTTGTTGATTAATGATGGCATGGTGTAGTGCAGGACAGTACGGTACAGTCAGTATGTGGTTTGACTGAACCGAGCCTGTTGTTTATCGGTAGCGAGGAATAGCAATTGTTGGGTAGATTTCAAGGGAAAATGCATGTACATGGGTTGTTAATGACGGGAATCCGGTTGGTAATGATGAATTCACATTAAAGGACAGGAGTGGCTCACTCCCAAACCTTGAAGTTGTTGGCCATAACGAGAGTGATTAGACGTCAAGCCAAAGTTACTGTGTACATACAAACTAATATGGCACTTGGTATATGGTGGTGTTGGCCCGCTTCATCCTCGGGTCTCCACACCTCTCTTCCACCGCTTTTGGCTTAGCGGCTCCTGCCGAGCCGCCATCCTTATCCGCAAAAAAAAGACGACTCTGACCAGGGCAGGCGACTTTCGCGAATCTTCAAATCCTGATCTATCAACCATCACCACCCACCATCAACGACGACGAATCCACAGCCACCACGAAAACAACCACGCCTCCGCTTCAATTTTGCGGAGCTGTATTAACAACGTATCAAACACCCAACCCCCAAACCACAACCACACATCCATCACAATGGTCCAACTCGTAGAAGTCGAGGACGAGCACTTCCAGCAGCCGCAAGCCGGCCCGGAGGAGGACGACGAAGACTTTACCGACACTGGTAAGCTGCCCCGGCCCCATGCCTCATTCCAACATCATCCTCCACCACGATGCCCCTCGACCCCCCATCCACCATATAACCTCCACCCCTCCCCTCCCCTCATCCTAAAAAAACCTAACTCACACACCCCTCCCTCCCAACATACACAGACTCCGAAATCTCCACCGAATCCAACTACGACCCCTCGGAAGAAACCCTCGCCGACCGCCTCGCCGCCCTGCGCGACGTCGTGCCCGCCACCGCGCGCGGCTGGATGCACCAGCAGTACGAGACGACCACGTCGGCCGTCAAGACGGCGCTGTCCTTCGCGGGGCGCGCCGCCTGGACGGTGTCGGTCAGCGCCCTGCTCGTCGGCGTGCCCTTTGCGCTCGCCTACGGCGAGGACCAGAACTTTGCGGCCATGGAGCAGGAGCAGCGCATGCGTGAGCTCGGCGGCGAGGTGCTGGGTGGTGGGGTTGGTGGGGTGGAGGGGGCCGCGAAGGCGGGGATGACGCCCGAGGAGATTGGGGCGGCGCTTGGGGGTGGTGCGGGGAAGGCGGAGGCGAAGGCGGCGCTTTGAGTGAAGGGGTGGGAAGCGTTTTTGAGAGGGGGGGAGAGAGGATGGGGTAGTGGGTGGGAGGGAAGGAGGCGAGGAGGGGGTTGGTTGGTGATACCTCAACACTAATCGCTCAGTTGCCTACCGGCCTACCGCCTGTCGACTATTTGACAGTCTGGCTAATCTGGCTTTGGTCTCAAAATGGGGTCGCTGTCTGGACGGGAAAGGGAAACGAGGGAGGGACTTCGCTGCTTCGCTCGCCCATACCCGCTGGCTTTTCGCCACGAAACATTTCCTCCTCTTTCCCGCGCGTCCCCTTCATCTACCTGTATATGTACTATATTGTCAACGTCCGGTTTTGCGGCGGAGCACCGGAGGTAACTCGCCATGTCTTAAAATGGTACAATGTCTTTGTTTTTTATACTGGAAGCTGGGAAAAGCGGATGCATTCTCGGATGGCGGATGGCATGGACGAAAAATGTGTATATCACGATATGACTCTCATCTCCCAAGAATAAGAACGATTGGATCATTTCACCCACATTTACAGCTGAGTTGACTTATTGTACATATCGAGAACCATCTCCGGCATCTCATATGGCGAAAGAAAGAGACGCGAGACGGTCCTCTGATCCTCAACTAAGATCGCATCACCCAACAAAACAAGGCTCAGCACCACATCACATGTTGCTATCTATCTATCTATGTACAGCAACCGTACTGCCGCCAAGGGACACTACTTTGTACAAGGTATGAACTAGACACTGGCCGGCTCACCCCGGCCCGACCGCCACCCCCTTCCGTTTTTCTACTTTGTCTACCGCCAACACAAGGGGGAAAAAGACCCCCCCGTCTCCTCCGCGCCTACTACCCTCAGCTGAAAAAGAAGAAGTCCAACAGAAGTAATGAAAGTGCTGAAAAGCCGTCACAGAGATGGTGGTATCATGGAAAGTAGTAGAATGAGAAGTCGGTCTGAAAAAAGGGGACCGTTCTGTTGCCGAGTCTCTCTCGGTTGAGAGACTAGAGAAGAAAGGCCCATGCCGAGATCCAATGTCAGGAGCATGGTGAGAAGATTTCGTATAAAGGGAATAAAGTTCGTAGATGGTAAAGGGTCGGATGTAAGGAGACAATGGGTTATCGACCCAGGAAGGAAATGGGTTGGTTGCCAGACCGCGAAGGGAAGCCATTGCTCGCCATGTAGTAAGTAGTAACAAGCCCGTGACGGACTTCGGAAAATCAGAGAAAAGTTGGGCAAGATCAGAAGTTCGAGTGGTTGTGGTGAGCCTCCCCGAGAACTAGATGAATGGTTAGCGTGTACTCTTTCCACAATATTAAACAACACGGCAAACTTACTGTGCAAAATGCTCATCTGGCCCGCCCGGTCGACGCAGGCGATTTGCAGGCCGCTACCATCAACCAGGTCAAGAACGATGCTGTTGGGCAGCTCCTGCAGCTCCACATCGGGCGCATACGGAGCCTTGAAGTCACTCATGTGGTACCGCTTGACCATGGCGCCGTTCCTGTCCTTGCCAGACATGGCTGTGGGCATCATGGCCGTACCCTGGACTGCGCTCAGAATCAGGAAGCCCTGGTTATCGAGGCAGATGCTCCGACGCTTCCACAGAAGGTTGTCCGGGAACTGGACATTGACATCACCCATGAACGCGACAATGCTGGGCGGGACTTGGGCCGCAGTGCTGACGGCCGTGCTGCCCCTGGAGGCAGCCTCAACCTCGGCAGCGTTTTCCTCGGCCACAGTGGGTGAGATGGACGGAGCGGTAGTCTTCCTGCCGGTCACAAGGGTGTTGGAGAGGCGGCGCATGAACCGCGAAGCACGGTTGCTCTTGGGGCTGGCTGGGCCGCTGGAACCAGACTTCTTCTCAAGTTTGGTCTCGGCATCCGATTCAGCGCTCAAATCTGCAGTCCGAGGAGGAGGCAATGACGTAACGGACATATTCGGGTTGTTCTGATCAATCGACGAGCGCCGACTGCTCACGCTGAGACGACGAGCCAGGGAGCCGGGCTGGTTGACTGATCGAGCACGAGAAGACGGTCGCGAAGCCGAAGGAGAGGCCAGGCCCGTGGGCACTGGGGAGGTGGCGTTACCGTTATCCGTAGACGGTGACTTGGCGCCCATCATCGACTCTGTCTTGTCCTTGATGAAGTCCTTCACAACCGACAGGGACGACCGCCTTCGAGGGCGGCGGCCTTCAGTAGTTTCCGCAGTTGCGGTGTCCCTCTCGCCATCACGGGATTGTTTCGATAGTCGCCGTTCCAGCAAGGTCTGCTTGGCCTGATCTGCTATCTCGCGTTCCAGGGTGCGATTCGACATGACGCTGGGAGGTCGGACAGGGCTCCGCGAATCAGTACGATTCTGAACATCAACTAGCAACGGCGACTGCTTCAGGTCCAGGTTGCCGTATTCGGTCGATGACCCCTTCGGTTCGGGGCCTTTCGGGAACCGCTGGTTCGGGTCGCGGACGATGCGGGCTGTGACTTGGACGGACTCAGGTCGGCCTCTGGGAGGCATCCCTCCTTCAAACATGGACAGCCGATTCACTAAAGATCCAGACCGGCCGCGTCCCATGTTCCGAGTGGCCTCGGGCGACGACGAGTCCCTTGACGCCGGAGGTGAGGGCGATACGCCCCTCGTCATCGAATTCGTACGGCCGGCCACAGATGATGGTCGCGAGCCTTCGCGGACACTTGTTTTGCGCACGGCGAAGAAGGTCGACGCGGGACGCTCCTTGGGCGTCGTCACGGTCTCCACGCCGGGGGTATTGACGGAAAGCTTTTTCCAGCGCCTTGATCCGTTGGGAGATGCTCGAACCCAATTATAGCGTTCTTGGGTTTCGCGTCCGAGGGAGAGGCTTTTGCAGATATGCAGCGCCGGACGATGCCGATCTGACGGGGCCGGACGGCACTTCACCGCCCAAATAGGAATTGCGGACAGGGTTCGAAACCGTCCTCACGTACCGGGAGGTGTCGTCCGGACCACCGCCAGGCCTCTTTGAAGGCTGGTCAAGACTGAAGAACGGAGAGATTGGGGACTTGGATACGGTAATTGGCGTTGCCTGCTGCCGGTTGCCGATTGCAACTCGTCCATGAAGCCATCGTTATCCAGTATGCTATTGTAATGACGGAGCGCCGCTTGTCGTTGTCCGGAGCATCCAGATTGGTCTGGATACGGTCCGGAAGCTTTCGCCGTTTGACATCTCCATCTCCTGTGCCGACGACATCATCCTTCTCCGGAACAGGAGGTGCCGACTCCACAACACGCCACGAGTCCACATCCGAGGTCTGAGCGGTAATAGAGGGAACAGCCTGGGTCGCAGCGGTTGTAGGAGACTTGGTCTCTTGTGTGGAGAACTTGGAAAGCGGGATGTGAATCTGCGGCAGCGGCGCGTTTTCCTCGCTCACAGGTCCAGCTTCTTCCGGTAAGTTGGAAGTCGGCGCCGGCGCTTCGGGTGCCTCAGTTGGCGTCACGTCGCTTGCGTCATTCTCGGGCACGCCAGAAGCGGGCACTTCTGATACTGCGAGAGTCGACGAGGTCTCAGGAAGGGCATCACTCGTGGGGGCGTTGACGACGGTGGATTGCTCGACCTGCGGCTCGGGCGGTGTAGGAAGGTCCCCCTTGTCGGGCACAGTGATTGTCGCTTGAGACTCTCTGTTGTCGTGTTGCCTAGACCCTGCATCGCCAATGTGTTCTTCTGGGGCCGAGGCCGCTGGTTTGTTGTCATCGCCCGCCACGCCTTGCTCGTTTTCGTTGATCGGCTGTTCGTCCTTCGCGAGGATGGTTTCGTCCGTCGAGTCAGAGAGTGACGAGGCCTGCGTTGAATCACCGATTTCCGAGGTCGCTGCGGGCGACGCAGGGTGGGAATCCATGGCAGTGTCTACAGATGCATGATCCGTTCCAACATCAATCGCGGAATCAGAATTGGTCGCAGGGGCTTCCTCTTTCTGCGCATCGCCCTCAATCGGGGTCTCGTCCACCGGTTGCACGTCTTCTGCTTCCGTGGTATCTTGCTTCTCGTCCGGAAGCCCCGGCGTGCTGGGAGCGGAGGGTATATCGGTGGTTGGGACGTCGAGTGTTGGCTGGAGGCTCATCAACTTCTTCTCCCTTAATTTCATAGCCTTCAAGAGCCGAGCTTTTTCCGGTGTCATGGTGTTCTTTTTGGTCGGCTGTGGGGCCGGAGCGGGCATGTCGATCTTGGGTGGAGGCATCGTGTCCACTGGCGCGTCGGTCGCGCTATCGAATTGGGGTTGGGATCCGTTTTCGGATGGCTTCGTGTCAGCCTCGGCAACTTCGATCAGCGACAAAGTATCTTCTGCCTGCTCTTGAGCTTCGTCGTCCTGACTTTGGGAATGAGAGCGACCTTTTCTGGGACCTTTGGACATGGATTTGAGGCCAGCCGGAACTGTTGCTACTCGGTGGGCTGACCCCCCAGCAGATGATCGCGGGCGGCCAGTAGGGTCCGCAGATGGCCTTGGCCCAAGCTTAACCCGCGGCTTTGAGTACGGGTAAGTGGTAGATGGGTAGAGATCGGTTGTTCGTGACGACTGCGAGGACATGCGCCGTGAGCTCTCATCGAAGGATTTTGCTGGGGAAGAGGGCCGGGGAACACCCATAAATTGTGGGGGTTCAAGGTCGTTCCCAAACTGTGAAGCCCCGGGCAAGTGGGCAAGCTCCGCATCCAGTTTGATGGGGGGTCCAGTTTGCGCAGAGGAGGATTTTGGGCGGTCATCCTCTTTGACAATTGACTGGCGCTTTCTTTCCCGTTCTTCCTCTTCCTCCTCTTCTGTAATTTCCATTAACCGCCTTCGACGCAGCGAGCTTGTCGAGGAAGATGTTGAGCCGGATGCAGCATGGAGTGAGCAAGCAGCTGACAGCTTGGTATCCTTTAGTTCTTTTGAGTCGGCAATCGAAAAGGTAGTGTCATGGGGCGAGAAGCGGTCGCAGACCTCATCGAAATGAACAGTCACCCGAGCTGCGAAGAGAGACATTGGGTGAGTTTTTGTGTTCCAGGGAGTCAAGGGGGGCCGGTCCAAGCCAGGGGCGGGGAAGACATACCTTGAATTAACCTGGAGCAATCCTCGGGGAGGTATTTGATGATGACATTCCGGCGCCTGTATCTCAGGAAGCCGTACAGTGGCGACTTGTCCTCATACTGCGCAATGTTGTTACGGATCTCGACAATGCCACCATTACCCCGACCTAACAGCTCGACTTCATCACGGCTGGCATACTTGAGCAGGAACCTGTTTCGCACCCAGGGTCAGCACTCTTACCCCAGAATATTGGCAGGCAGTACGACAGGAAACTGCCACTCTAGGGATGCTCCAACAAGTGACCTTGTCGCACAACGGGGATCAAAAGCAACAACAATGGAAGGGTAGGACATACCATCCTCCCGGTTCTGCAACTGCCGCCTCGTGCGCCGCCTTGACTCTTTCATCATCCAACCCATTCAGCGACATCTCGGGCTACCACCTTGGCCACACCAATCCCGTCTCTTTCTCTATTCGCGACTGCACAGACGACGGTATTATTGTTGTTCGGTGATCGGTCGGAAACAGCGCCGACTCCGGGGCAGTCGGCAAGGCTGGACTTGCTTGTCTCTCAGCCGAGCCTACATGGAGCGATTGGCCCGTCGGAAGGCGTGGAAGCTGCGCGGCTGGGGCACGCCAGAAACATGGAACGGATGCGCTAAGGGTTGCAGCAGGTCGCAGGTCGGTGTTGAAGATCAGGCACTCCCGTCTTTCCCAGACAGTAGGTGGAGCTCCAGGCCTTGGTCCAAGTGTTGTTAATGTTGTCGGCCTGTGAGCAGCAGCACGGCAGCACACGATCAACGGCAGATAGCCAAGAGGTAGCACTGGTTAAGGAAAAGGAAGATAAGAAAGTAGGTAAGGCAACTGACAAAGAAGAGAGCAGAACCCGAAAAAGAAGAAGAGTAGGAAATAATGAGTGTGGGTTGGGTTGCTTTGGGCGTTCGAAACGAGGTCACAGCAGCGGAAAGCTGTCACGATCCTCTCGATGCACCGGCTCGCGAACCAGACGTTTTGGAAAGGGGTACGACGAAAAAAGTTGGGGGAATGAGGGGATGGTTGAAAGGAGGTGAAATGCAGCCGCGAATTGGGTGCTGCACTCCTCCATTTGCTCGGTGCGATATTTAGGTAGCGTGACAGGGGTGTATGCTGCCCAAGGGCCCTGTCAATGCTGTTGCTTGCATCGGGTGGGTGGGGCCGTGGCCAGGAACAAGGGCAGGGGCCTCGCTGTGTTGTGCAGATTCTATAATATTTGCCATCAAGAACAGTGGAATCTGAGCCTGGCATTGCGTGTTGAACCATGCGAATTCGACTTTGTGCTATTTACTATGTGTATCATGCATTTCATCATCAATTCTCCTTTTTTTCAACGTTTTGTCTCAGAATATTTTCCCTTTTCCTGCCTCATCCGACAAGTCTCTCCCACGGTGGAGCATGCAATTCCCTGGTCGGGCTCTAATCGCTTTGGGAAACTCCACACCTGCGAGCTTCGTTTCAGGCCTTCCAATGCTGGATGGGGCACGGGGGTTCTCCACGACCTGCAACTCTCTGGAGAGTCAAGACAGCCATCGGCTTGCTGAAGCGGGAAAAGTACCGCATATCAGTCCCTTTTTTTTTTTTTTTTTTTTTTTTTTCGTGGATACATTAACTACCAATCGTCAGTTGAAAGGCTTACCTAAGGGTAAAAAATGATAACTAATAACTAAAAATGAAGTAAAACTAGGAGACCAATAAATGCGGCAAGGCCTTTCTCTCTCCCGTGGGTGTCTGTCTGTCAAGGGTACCGCTGCCACACTCACGCCTTTGGATGGGCCAAGTTTCATTGGTCCCGAGTGAAGCGAAGGGCCCAGCCAGACTGCTCCTCCGGCTCGTGACAGGATAATGACCACCCTTGGTAAAGGCAACATCACTCACGCACGCTTTGACAGGAAAAACAACCGTGCATCCCCGTTTCCAAATCGAAAGATTATCACTGGCCAGTCTTGTCAACAAGTCGTGCCCATGATCGAATCTGAAGAGGGGCTATGTGTGAGGTTAATGATGGTGTATGGCCAGGGCAGTAGAGAATCAAAATCAAAGGATAACCTTCGAGGCTTTACCAAAGGCACGGATTAGAAGTCCAGAGGTGTGCTGGTTACTTATGTTATCTCGATGTCGTACTATTACCCCCAGGGAAGCACCCATTCGGTAATAAATAGAAGGGTAGTGAAACAGCTACTAACGTACTTGCATAACGAAGCGCCCACCATAACGAAGCGCCCACTTTTCCCGGACCTCAACCACTTTGTGTAAGTCAATTCAGCCACAACAGCTCAAATCAATTGAAACTACTCGGAGTCACTGTCTTCAGACATCTCGCAAACTACTTGACATGTCCGCGCATTGTGGCCGGGCTTCTTGCAGTTGCTGCAGAGCCGAATGCGTGGCCCACCCACTGTTATACAACCACTACTCCCTGACGTTTCCTCGCAGTCCTTATCACCAAGTCCCCGGTCAGCCATCAAACCCTTTGCCTCTTGTAAACTAAGTGATCCTCCTTCCTGCAGACGCGTTTTCTTTGTCCTACGGCGCTTGCTTAGTCGCTCATTTGCTGTACGAAGTTCCTGGGCCTCAGCTCGGAGTAACACCATTTCATGTGCCAATTTTGAGATGCTCTTGGCCTGCAAGTCGATGATGTCGAAAATGTGAGTCGGAGAGCTACCTTGATGGTTCTCGATCTTCCGCTTGAGAGTGATGGAGCTCTTGGTCGCGTCGTACGCATTGGATGGGGTCTTCAGGGCCCAAGTCGAGGCTGTTCCGGGACGCGAGTTTGGAGGAGATGGGGTAAGTGGCTTAGGGTCGAGGCAAGAAACTACCAATTCAGGGTCAAAAGGAACAAGGCCAGTTGCTCTAAAGCCCGCTCGTATGTTGTTCGCTGTGATTGAAGCGTGAAATGCCTCGACAAACGCGTCGAAGAAGTCCTCCTTCGTAATGTGGGTGATCTGCATCCGCATCATCTGCTCAATCCGCTTGCCGTACGAGGCCTTGAGCGGACTAAAACACCCAACATCAAGAGGCTGGAGAAAGTGGGAAGAATGGGGAGGCATGCAAAGTGTAACAATGTTGTTGGCCTTGCAGAAATCTTCGAAGTCGACCGAGTGGTGGCTTTCGTGGCCGTCAAGGATGAGCAGTCGATGTACCCCTCTCGTACGGCGTTTGGTAGCCTCGTCGAAATGTTTTAGCCAATCGAGGCCAATCTCATTTGTTGTCCAGCCATTCTCGCTTGTATGGACTCTCCATTCGGGCTGGAACCGGCTGTCCTGGTACCAAGGGAGGAGGTGGTTTTTCCCCTTGACGACAAAGTACGGCGGCACGACCCAGCCATCCGCACACACAGCTTGGATCACCGTAACCCACTCTCGATTGCCAGGCTGCTTTGTGCGAGGCCGTCCACGTCGCTCGGAGCTCGTCACGACCTTTGCACTCGAAAGTATGCCCATCTGGAACCCAGTCTCGTCGAAGTTGTAGATGTCCCCCTCTTGGATCGCGTATTTATCGATTACGTTGCGTACGAGCCGAAACCACGCGTTTACTACGTCGGGATCTTCGCATTGGGCTCTCTTGTAATCGATTCGGCGTCGGAAACGCGTCGTAACCTTGGAATGTCGCTTTACGAAACCGTTTGCCCATCGGGGTCCGACGCCCGACGCGCCGCGTGCGGCCCGAAGGCGATCGGCCATTTCTCGAAGGTCCGAGAGCTGGGGCTGAAATCCTCGCGCATCAAGGTCGAGTACTCTCTCAAGAAGGACTTGCTCTTCAAAGTCAGTCAGTTTTCGAAGGTTGGCTGGTATTTCGCGTCGTGGTTGCTTTCCGGCGCGTCGGTCGCGGAGCGAGCTTCGTGAGACCTCGTAGATCGCAGAAGCTTTTCGGACAGAAAGTTTAGGGTCTTTCTTGAGAGCTTCAAGCGCAAGGATCATACGAGTTTCTTTTGGAAGAGATTCCATTTTGTTGTGTGGAGAAAAGTGAGGATAGAGTTGGAAGGTTGTTAGGTGTAAAAAAGTGGGCGCTTCGTTATGGTGGGCGCTTCGTTATGCAAGTACGTTACGCTGTATAAACTTATTGCGGAAGTCATTGTCATTGTATATCTGTGGGTGTTTTAGACAGATGATGATTACCTGCCTTCGTGGGAGGGGGGAAGTAATAAGTCTGGAGCGGATCAACGAACTATACTTGCAACAAGGAGACGCCCTCCATATTCTCGACACTACTCGGAAACTGACTTAAACATCAAGCAAAAACGACGCCTTGGCCAAATCACAATACCGCCCTTCCATCGTTGCATGCCTACACACCTAGCCTACAAAATAACAAGCAAGCCAAAACGTTTGGAACCCAGTTCCGCCTGCGTGCTCCTGATTCTGTTAAACAAGTATTCGCAGAGCTGCCCTTGTCATGCTGCAAAAAAAGCGATGCCTGTGCTATCCTACCCCCGCCCCGCAATGATAAACATGACAGCAAACGTTTGCCTCCCTGTTGCCCAGCTGCTCAAAACATTGCTCCGCTAGAGCACTCTACCATACAAATAGAGCGAAGTTCCCGTATATAAAAGCCCAAGCTCCTCACCTGGTCCCAAACCACCGCGAGGGTCTCAGACGACGCAGAAGCGCTGGTCTCCTCTAGGTACTCTTCGGCGCCGCGTCGTTCGCCGTGTCCGCCGGAGAATCCACCTGCATATCCTCCGCGATGGGCAAAGCCACCTCGGGTGACTCTTCAATAGAAGCCGGTTCCTCCTCCACGGGGCCCTCGATCACCGTGGGGACGAAGCCCTTATCCCCATCCTCCACCTGAGAGGGATCGTGCCCCTTGCCGCTGTTGCTCGCGGAGACGCCCACCGGCTCAGCGCCGGCCTCGGCAATCTTGGCTTGCGTGGTCTTGAGAATCTTCTCCGCCTCGCTAACCTTGCCCGAAACGGTGGTAGCGTCGCCCTCCACGCCGATGGCCTTCTCCTTGTTATTCTGGTTTTCAAGGAGGGCTTGCTTGTCAAGCCGGACAATCATGCAAGACAGATTGTCGGTGCTGAAGCGCGAGAGGGCATGATCGACTAAAAGCTTGGCCGCCGCGGCCGGGTCTTGTACATTACGGACGAGATCGACTGCGTCTTGGTCCGAGCAAACGTCCCAAAGCTATTCCAGCAGTTAGCACGTGTTCAGTCTCCGCGCATGTTTCAAGATTCACTCACTCCATCGCAGGCAATAATGATGAACTCGTCCAGGTCCGGCTGGATGACGGTCTCAGTGGTATAAGGGTGTCCCGTTACCAGGTCCTTCATGTACGTGTCACCGAGGGCGCGGGTGACAGCAAGAACACCATTGACGCGGTTATTCAATATCAGCCCTCCAGCGTTCGTGATACGTTTCCCCTCGTTCTCGTCGCTACCCTTATGATCGTACGATAAGCGCAGTGCCTTCCCCTGGCGGCACAGAATGATCCGAGCATCCCCGACGTTGGCAGTATAGAGAACGCGCTGTCTGACGGCCGCACTCTTTAGCTTCGCATGAGTCGCCTCCGGAGCGGCGAGAGTGGACGACTCCTCGGACTTGGAAGCCTCCTCGGCCGCCTTGGCGAGGGCCGGCGCGATAGCCTGGGATCCGGTCGCGGACAAGGCGCTCGGCACCCGGTCTTCCCAGCGGAGCACAGCGATGGCGGCCGTGCAGCCACTGTTTTTCAGGGGTAGTTTCTCCAACTGCTCGTCGACGGTAGTAAACGTCTGGTCGAGGAGCTCCGGTATAGGAGCATTCGGGTGTTTCCGAATTATTTCTTCCAGTATTATATGCAGTTTCTTCCCGCACCAATCCGCCGCAAACGTGCCCGCGTGCCCGTCGAAGATGGCGAAATACCCGTTGTCGGTTTCTATCATGTCCGGTTCCTGGCCAGACCCATCGTCTCCTTCGCCAGCGACGACGGCGCTTTTGGCCTGGGCTTGAGCCTGGCCGCCACTCTCCGTCCCGAGCGCGGGCGCTGGGGTGTGGAGGAAGTTGTAGAGGAAGGCGTGGGTATCCTCCATAGTTCGCCTACACTTTTTGTTCCTATCCTCCCAGACGCCGACTCGGAAGGTAGATCGAGAGCCAGGAAGCGACTCGCCAGCAGCATTGTTATGCTGGCCCTGGGGCACGGCAAGAGCCTGGTCCTGCTTGCCCAGCTTCTGCAGGGGAGTCTGGTTAGACGACTTTGAGTCAGCACCCAGATCGTGGTTGGCACGAGTCCCGACTTGAGTAAAAAGGGTGTTTTTGGCTTGGGCTATCAGGCTGCTGGCTTTGCCGCTCACCCCAGTGCTCCGTCGTTTCTTCTGCTCCGCCGAGCTGCCCGCACTCGGAGGGCTGCCATTTCCGCTCCGCTTTTCACCGCTGGCGGCCTGATCCGGGGATTTGGCCGGGGACGGGGAGGAACGGTCAGCGCCGCCAGGTTCCTTCTCCGGGGACGGCGACTTGCTATCGGGCTTGTCCTTTTGGGCGGCAGACGACGGATCGGGAACAGCGCTTGCTTCGGGCTTCTCGGTTTTTGAGCCTCCGGAGTTGGAGCCAAACATCCTATTCAGCAGACCTCCCTGAGAGGAGAGACTGCGGCGCTTGCTGCCTGCCAGGTTGGTGGGTGAATAAATTGTTGGGAGAATAGGAAACCGAGAACCGGGAGAGCTGCGCAAGGTGCTCGCGATAGATCGGATCGCCGATGGGTGGTTATGTCGGACCGGAGCGTCAGAACGGGACGTTGGAACCCGAGGGCGCGGCCTTAAGGAGACTGTCCAAGGTGGTTCGGTTCGTTAACGACGATTATCGTAAAACGCAAAACGCCCCGCTTGTCGCTTCCAATCTGCAAAAAGCAGTTGTTTGTGGGCGTTACCGCCGGGATATGTTTTCTCGAGTTCGACCCGACTCGGTTGGCCCGTGTCGTTGGAGCGGTTGGTGGCTTGGGGTGCCTGGTTTTGGATGAGGGGTCTGATGATGCGGTCGGATGATGTAATGCACAGGCTGCAAGACTATGGAAGCGCGCACAACCTAGGATGTGTATTTGCGAGAAAGGGGCAGTTTTTGTTTGGTACCGTAGTGATAGGTAAAAGTATTATACGTGGGATGACGAGAGAAGACCTGGAAATGGGAAGAAGCTATGAGTCCGCCTAACAACCCGATGGCGCTGTGGTCAAGTCGAGTGAGCGCTTGGCCGAGACTGCCCAGTACCTGAGGGGCGGGCGGCCCAGCTGCGTCAATCTGAGGCCTTCCGGGTTCCGCTACGGCGCCGGTTCTGGGGCGGGCAGCGGGGCATTTCATGATACGACAGGGCTGTGCACACGCTTAGCAAGGTGGGGCAAAGGGTCCTCGTTAACCCTGAATTTGGAGCAGACAATGACATCAGCAGAGAAGAAGGTGGATCTTTCCGTGAATTGATGCTGATGTGTTGCTCTGTTGGGGCCAGCAGAGCTACTGAAGTCGAGCTGGCAAAGAGCCAAGCGCCCAAGTGTAAGCAGTACGAGGAGGAGCTACCTCGTGGGAGACAGCATCCCAACATCTGCTTTCCCTTCCACGAAACTCAAAACAATACATCTTGTTTATTATGGCTTGTCACCAAGCATACCGCGCCTGTGCTTCAAATGTCTGCAAGCCAGCAGAGGACCCCATCGTACTGGGCCAGAAAACAGGGCCCGGTGCCTGGAGCAGGTCCCATTCGGCTCTTACCCAACCCGGGCCGGCAAGGTACCAAGCCCACTTCGTCATTGATAGGTAGGTACCCAGGGAGAGCGGACCAGGCCCCAGCAGATCGTCCTCCGAAAAGAAAAACCACCAAATCCGTTGCACCTTAACTCCCAACCAACATTCTCCCTATCCTCCTACAACCAAGCCGGGCCATGATCTATTCCCCAATGCGGCAAAAGGGTCGGCGTTGCGCGGAACGAAGTAGCGCCTCGACCCAGCGTTGGCCTCGGTAGAGTTCCGAGGTCGGACGTCTAGTTTGGTTCGTAAATGGGCTCGTTTCCCGGGGTCGTTTCCTGGGGTCCTCGGCCTTGTTCCTGTAACCCGACATTTGTACGATGGGTGGGTCGTTACGGCATAACGTGTCATCCGAAGAGTAGAGCCGCATTCAGCGTCGTAGGCTGTCAAGCCGTGCTTGGAGATCATCGTCGCCAGGGTCGGCTCCGCCCCCACCACCACCAACCGCTTGAGCAATCTTGGTTTCTGGCACAGTAGCTGACTGCAATCCCGACGGGGTCTCGCCGAGCTAAACATTAATAGAGTAAGTAAAAGAACCACATAAGGAGCTTCTGATGCTGGGAGCACGCCTACCGATTGGCTCAAGTCCACCCCGATTTCTTCCAATACCTGTTCCACCACCTCATCGCCTTCTTCTTCGAGGCCGACATCCATGGCATCGTCCATAACATCATCCATCATTTCCTGTCGTTGTTCCATGATGTCGTTCTCGCGCTCGAATTCCATAGCAATGCGCTGGAGGGAGGGGAGGTTCATCGTACGGTTCATGCTGCCGAGAGCCATCGTCGCTCCTTTCATTGCCTGCATCATTTGTTCGTTTGTGCGGTATGTCTATAGGGCAATGCCACGTCAGCGAACAGCGACAAGTGTCTCGTCGTGTGGGGAGCACTAACCTGGAGACGGAGGGAGACTTTTTGGAGTTGACTCCTCATCCCATAGAACTTTTCAACATATCTAGTTGCGGATTGTCAAAACCCGCTCGAAAAACGCTGGCATGAATGCCACATACCTCCTAGTACGGACCAAATCTTTTGCTTGGACCTTGCATGCACCCATTTGACCCTTTTGCGCGCTCTGACGAATCTGGGTGACGAGTGCCTTCTCTTGCTTCTCCAGTTTGACGCGCTGTTGATCAACTCTCTTATGGCCTTGTCAAGAAGTCGCTGGTTCTTGCGCAAACGCTCTGCGGGCGTGATGCGCTTGCCAAAGGCCCATTCCAAGATCTGCGGGCGAGGTCAGCCTCAGCTTCTTCAGCCTTGTCGGAATGAGACAATGGGAAATGCTGACATTCATGTTGACCGCTGGTGACCTTGTCGGTTTGTGAAATCGGAAACGAACTCGGATGTGTGCTGAATAGGGCGAGAAGGTGAGAAATTGGTGCGGAAGAGAGAAATCGAGCGAATTGCTGGGCCAAGACGGCGCTTCGTCAAGAACATAGGTATCTTGGGAGTGTGGCCAAGGCAGCGCGCGTCCAACAAGGCAACGACATGGAAGCCAGCCAGTGCACGCGGCGCCAAGCCACAAGGATAAGGCTAACAGCCCCGCGATCTTAAATTATTGCTTTATTGCATATTCTTTTCTAAATCGATTGGGCTGATATGCATGAACTTGAAACGGGTTTGCATGAGATCACTGCGGGTCTGCCGGAGCCGATCCCTGCTTGGGTAGCGGAAAGTGGCTCACATTTTGTCAACTCGAATGTTCAAGTTCATCCGAAACGGTGTGCGAGGAGAACGAGAGAGAGCCCGACAGCACCCGACCCCGCGATTCCGATTATGATCTACACCTAATACCCGACTCTTCATCAGCTTCATCCGCCCACTCTGCTAAGCTCACCATCCGCAATGAGCCAGGAGTATTTTTCGCCAAAGGGCAAGTCGGCCCGGAGACGACGACGTAACGGCGGCGACGACAATGACGAATTCGAAAACGCGTCGAGTTCGAGCCACCCGCCCGCTCCAGTTGCCCCAACGGCATCAGCTGTTCCGGGTTACATGACTGTCGGCAACGGTTCGTCACCACAATATGCCGCCCATCTTCAGGCGATGCTCGAGCAAGATTCGGGCTACGGCGGTAGCATTGTGGGTGACGAGATCAGCCCATCCATCTCCGGCCCCAGCGCCTCGACTTGGGATTCCGCCATCCATGCAGACAGGCCGATGCATGCCCATGCTTCCTCCTCGAACGGCATCACCGCCAATCATCGCAGCCAGGCGAGCGCTGTTCAGCAACTCTGGTACAATCAGCACCGAGCAACCCTCGGCCGGGCCATTAGCACCGTCGTAGAGCTTTTGAAAGAGTTGCAGGACAAGAACACAATATGGCCCGCCCACTACCCGTCAGTGCAGCGCGTTGCGCTCGACACACCTTCGAACTCGGCCTCGAGGCCTGGCATTCATCAGACCTTTTCGACCGCTGGGGATCTCGCCTCCGCATCATCCTTCGCTGCACCAGTCCCTATGCTCCGGCGAGCCATGACCTCACTCGAAGACGCCGCAGCCGAATCGAGCACAGCCGCCGAAAATAGGTCGTCTACCGCCGAGCCGCGGCTCGTCAGCCCTCAAATTGCCCAGGAGTTTTCGGTGCTGAAGCTGGACCTGAAGCTTGGCGCTCTAAATCAGGCCGAGTTGGTTCATTCGTTGGAGAAGAGCTCGATCGCCTCGCTACTAGACGGCAAGATCCAGTCGAGCATTAAGCATCTCCAGTCCCTCCGGGAACGCATAGAAGATACGTCAAGCAAGGTGCTAGTGACGGGCGACCTCAACGCGGGGAAATCGACTTTCTGTAACGCATTGCTGCGGCGGAAAATTCTCCCCGAGGACCAGCAGCCCTGTACGAGCATTTTCTGCGAGGTGCTTGATGCAAGGGAGAACTGTGGCATTGAAGAGGTTCACGCCGTTCATAAAAATACCATCTACGACCGGCACGACGAAACAACCTACGACGTCTTCTCCTTGCAGCAACTGGAAAAGATCGTCGTGGACAACGAGATGTATCTGCAATGCAAGGTCTATGTCAAGGATGCCCGGACCATTGACGAGTCGCTCCTCAACAACGGTGTCGTGGACATTGCACTTATCGATGCCCGGGTCTCAACATGGACACCACCAAAACCACAGCCATCTTTGCACGACAGGAGGAAATTGACGTCGTCGTGTTCGTCGTCTCTGCCACCAACCATTTCACCCAGACCTCGACCGAGTTCATCAGGGCCGCGGCTGCCGAAAAGGCATATCTCTTTGTCGTCGTGAACGGCTACGATACGATCCGGGATAAGGAGCGGTGCCAGAAACTGATCCTCAACCAGATCAGGACTCTGAGCCCTGACACGTTCAAGGAGTCCGCTGAACTAGTGCACTTCGTATCAAGCACGGCCATCCCCGTCGCGCGCGCCCCTCCCGGCGGTCCCGGCGGCCCCGGTGGCGGTAGTTCCGGGAGTGCCAGTGGCGGCGGCGGGTTTGACGATCCTGGGGATGACGATCCGAAAGGAAAGGGCAAGAATAAGGAGATGGAGCGAGACTTCTCTG
Organism: Chaetomium olivaceum; assembly: GCA_039881045.1. NCBI lineage: Eukaryota > Fungi > Ascomycota > Sordariomycetes > Sordariales > Chaetomiaceae > Chaetomium > Chaetomium olivaceum. The sequence continues at coordinate 295,942 of JAYWVB010000038.1, read as the reverse complement.
CTCTGGAGCAGTCCCTGCGCAGGTTCGTCTTGGAGAAGCGCGCACGCTCCAAGTTGGCTCCGGCAAAGACGTACCTAATGAACATTCTAAACGACGTGAATGTGCTGGCTACCGTCAACTCAGAAGTCGCCCAATCCGAGTTCGACCGGGTCAACAAGGAGCTACAGGAGCTCGAACCCCAACTCGAATCAAGCAGGCGAGCAAGGACGGAGATCAGTGAGAAGATTGACCAGACCATCGAAAAGACCTGCAAGGACGTGTACGACTACTCCCGCTCAACCATCAACTCGGCCATCGCTCAAGCAGGGGAAGGGAACCTCGGAATCACGTACCCCGGTGTGTTTAGCGCATTCCAATATGCCGACGACCTCAAAGAGGCTATGCTCTCCCAGATCGCAGCCTCAGTAGTACAATGCGAGGAACAGGCCCGCACCAAGACCGTCTCCGGTGTCAATATGATCAAGCAGCTTGGCCTCCGCCACCTAGGGAACGACTACGAGAACCTCAACTTCAAGTCGGACGTCATGTTCCAACACAAGAAGCATGCCCTGGCGCGCCAAGTGGATATCTCCACGGAATTCTGGGACTTTGTGGATTGGTCCACGCTCCTCCAGAAAGAGGAAAAGGCCGGCATGGCGTTGACTGTCGCTGGCGTGGTCGGCACCGGTGTGATCAGCGGGTACGGCCAGATGAACATCGCTCTCCGCGTTGCTCAGGTGTTGGGGAGTGACAATTTGCGCCGGCTGATTATTCCTGGTGTAATCACCGCAGGTAAGTTATTGATCCCAATGTTTCTACGACTTTGTTCTCCATGCTGACCAACCATTGAAGCGGCGGCTATGGCCTTCTATGTTCTCAGCCAGATCCCTCACTCACTCCCGCACCGGCTGAATGCCAAGATCTCAGCCCAGCTTGCGGCATTGGACTACGTCCACTCCAACAGTCACCGCATCTCTGGCACCGTGCGCAAGGTCCTCCTCATCCCCGCCAACTCTCTCCGGGTCGGCCTACAGCGCTCCGTCGAGCAGCTCGATACCCGCCGCGATGAGACGGTCAAGGTACGCAAAGAAAGCAGCGACGCCCTTCGATACTTTGGCAACCTCGTCCAGAGGAGCGCCCATCAGCGCCGCCAGGTCGAGACCGTGGACCTGGATGCGCATCCCCCTGGCGCTCAGGGCGGCTTCTAGGGGCGAGTTCTCGATGGATGTTGGGTATGGCGTTGAGGGTTTTCTAGGCTAAGAAAAAGAGGTGGCAACGGGCCAAATGATTGATGTCATCGAAATGATGGTAGGGCCCTGGCGTGGTAACGATTGCTTTATTGATTCCCCTAGCTCGGGAGGTTGGGGAAAGGTTGAGTCACATACATGACCTACGAGACTCCACTCGTTTGTTTTTTACTGTCAGTAGTGCATAGCAGGTTGTTTTATGATTGAACGAGCGCATAGCATTGGGATTGTGAGGTTTAGGCTACATAGTGATTGATGACCTTCTGACTTGCCCATTGATGACTTCGACTTGCTTGCTTCGGAGTCTCTTTGCGTTCTCCTTCTGATTTTCCTTTTCTCTTGTCTTGCTTTTGCCTTCGGCTCCAACGCCTTCTACTAGTCCTCCGATTCTTCCTCGTGTCTCACCTCAACTACACACTACTAATCCTGTCCCGTCATCCGGTGAGGCCGAGTGACATCATGACAATGCTCTACATTGGAAACTGACTTCAGTCGATATCAGTCCGTATCTGTGAAGCGGCGTTCCTCACTCCCTCCAGAGAATGTCCCTCAATCTCCTCTTCTCCTCTTCTCCTCCGAAGATGATATCCACCCCTCTTCTCACCAATGCACAAATCTGGGTCCTGTTGAGCCCGAAGTGCTGGGCTACGAGGGCATACTCGTTAGACAGTGGGCTTTCAAAGACGCCCACGTCGTCCGTCTGCGAAGGGCAGCTGTCAGCAATGGTCCGACACCCGAGTCAGAACACGGCTTCGGTGGGCAGAACTCACGCTCAATGCCACCACAGTCTCCTGGACCTTCCACCACTCTCCGAAGTGGCTTCCCCTCGTCAGCATGTCCCTGTCAGGAAACAACTGAGGCATAAACGTAGACTTACTGGCCCTCAAACCCTCCACACACCATCCCAGCATGCACATTGCAGCTGAGACACAGCTCCAGCCCAATCCCGGGCCTCTGCATAATCTCCCGCCTCACCCGTTCACTCACACAGATCACATGCCCAATCCGATCCGGCCGCCACCCCAGCAGCATGTCCAGCTCGGCGTCACTAGCGGAGCACTCGGCCTCGGCAAAGTGCAGCGTCATGCCCAGGCCGGGCACGCGCCTGGCCTCCTCGAAGACGGGCGCCAGCGCCGCCGGGTCCAGGGGCGTCGCCGGGTCCCCGCACAGGTCTATGCCCACGACACCGCGGCCTAGGAACTGCTTGGCCAGAGAGAGGACCCGCGCCGCTTGCGCGGGGGTGTGGCGCCGGTCGACCTAAGAGTTGGTGGGTGCGTAACCCTGATGTCAACACCCCCGCTCAGTTGACCTGGTTTTTTGTTTCTCTATCTCCCCTGACCCCTCCCTGACTGGAATGAAACGGGGGATGTACATGTACAAGGGAAAGAAGAAAACGGGGGCAGGTGTAGCTGTAGATAAAAACGCACCGAAAGGATCAACTTGGTCCTCAACCCCACCGCGGCCCCATCTCCCTCAGACTGGGGATCCCGCTCATACTCGGCGATGGCGTCGAGAATGGCCTGCACGTAGCCGGCCTCGGTCAGGCCAGCGGCAGGCATGGCACGCGGGGTGGTGCGCAGCTCGAGGTAGACGACGCCGTCGGCGGCAAAGTCACGGAGCACGGCGAGGGTGGTGTAGCGCAGGGTGGCGGCGTCGTTGATCAGGTTGTAGATGTAGGAGGAGAAGAGGGGGAAGAAGCTGATAGGGGGTGATATGGAGGTTTAGTTTGGTTGTTTATGTTTTTCAGTTTTTTTGGTTCAGGGGGAAAGGGGTGGTGTATTTGGGTCGGGAGGGCCCTACGTCTTGAGGTCGTAGTCGTGTTTGTCTGGGGGCATCTCAACGAGGGGATCTTGCAGGTCTGTTTCGCCCGCGGCTTTCTTGGTAAGCCAGACCTCGTGGAGACATTGTCGACTGATGCTGCCGCTGAGGTGGGCATGGAGCTGTGAGTTGGGGATGCGGTGTTAGTCGGGGACGGGTAGTGAGGTATGGTGTTGTTACTACAAGTAAGGACGGAGAAATAAAGTAACTACATGCCTCGATCTTAGGGAGTGCCACGTAGTCAAGCACCGCAGCATTGGAGTCGGCGTGGTCGGGCATTCTGAGCACTGCTATAAGTAAATACCGTCTTTCCTTGTTGTTACTTCTCACTTATCTACACAGTATCTGCCTTGCTCTGAAATCTACGCTCGACACAGTACTGTGTATGCACTAATTCTAGGGCGGGATGCCGGGCGGTGCCGAAGTGGGTGCGATGCGCCTTCTGATGGGCCACTCACTGCATCATGGCGATCTATTGTGCATCCCCAGCCCAGTACCGCCAATCGGGCTGATATATCGGGAATCTGGTGCGAAGGAATCTGTCTCAGATACGAATACCTTGATGACGGACATGGATAAGAGGATGAAACAAAGCTTGGGCGACAATCGAGACTCGATCAGCCCAAGATCCGGTCTATCTCTATGTTTCTATGTACGCAGGTACATGTATGTATGTACACACTTGTCACTCGCCACGGGCACTTGATACGTAGACGCCAACAAACGTCGTACAAAACCGGGGACAGAAGATCGACGCAGTGTGCCGCCGGCATCGTTGGTCGCTGGTAGCAGGTAACTCTGCTGAGGTACAGACATACCCTTACACAGTACCTACAGTACCTAGGTAGTGCCGTGAGACCCGGGTCGAGAATGGGACGGAGGCAAGCGGGAGTGACAGCCAATTTCACCGACAAGGTCGGCCCCGGCCTGCTTCGCCGTGTGCGCCGCAGCGCTGCAGCTGGGGAAGGAAAGGTGCCGGCCGAGGCCCAAGCACTGCTGAGCAAGCCAGTCAACCAGTCCCGGACTTTTTGCCATTGCCTCTTGCTTCTTTTCTTACCAATCCTTTCGATGGAACCCCCTTGAGAAGCCTTCGAGGACAACTCACCAAATAATAGCTGGCCCCTAGCCGGGGATCTTCGCACCCTCCACTATTGCGTGGAACTGTGGATAAACCGGAATTGAAAACCGAAGGAGAAAAAGAAGATTTGATTCCACCTTCTGGGTTCGAGAAAATACAGCTTGGCAATCGTGGAGCTCGGGAGGGACTCCGTGCGCAAAGCCCATGTCGGTTCGAGGTGGTGCAGGAAACACCTCTTGGCCCGCTGACGAGCCCGCTAATTCCCACTGGGCAACTCAACTGGTCAATGCTTCCCAATCCATCCCCCTCGAAGAGGTGTCATTCATTCGATCCGCACTGGCTCGCTTTGGATGCCTCCGCAGTTGTCTGCCCGGAACCGCCTGACCAAGATGGTATGCCAATGTACCATGTATCTCAAACTTAAACTACGTGGTAGGGAGAAGGGTTTTATTGTTCACGAAGGAGTCAAGTATGTATCTACGGTACATACTACTTACGATACGTAACCATGATGGCAAATATTATCAACCCAACACAGTATTTCATCGAGCGTATTCAAACATTACCAACTGCAACCGTTGCGTCCTCCGTTCGCCTGTTGTCGTTCTGCTGCTGCAGCTTGCAACGCGCTTTGCAACCTTGAATCAAACCCCCCGGTCGTTTACCCCCCAATCCATTCCCAAATCAGGTAGCGCAAGGATAATAATCGCAAATCTGCCCCGGTCTCCCGTCCGCCGGGCAGCCAGTCGAGCAGCTTCGACCATTCGCGCTCGCTGCACCAAATCTTTTCGGCCCTCCTTCTTTTCTCCTTTCTCCCACCCCCCCAAATCGGAACCCACAATCTGCATCGAACATCGAACTTCGCGGTCTGACACGGGAATTGGCCGCGCTTGATTTAAGAAGTACCTCACTAGCCGTCACTCTCGAGATTTCCGCCCATACCCTCGATCTGCGCATCGAGGCATACCCCCGGTCATTGCCTCTCCTCTCTCCACTCCGCGCTCCGATAGTCATTTCGCTGCAGTATCCGTCCCGGCCTGCCCAGCCGTTTTACTGGTCGACTCCCACACCCCTGGAGCTTGCATTCTTCCACTCTGAACACTCAAACCACCTACTCAAACCTCCAAACCCTCAATCCCGACCCGACCATCTCTGTCGCCGTCGTCATCCGCCCGCGCTCAATTTCGCCAACCCTACTTTCAATTGACAAAGCGCAGTCGAACCAGCAGCGAGATGGATCCAGGCCGGTCGAGCGACGTGTCGCCAGAGGCGATGCAAGCACGCATTCAGCAGGCACGTCGCGAGGCTGAGACGCTGAAAGATAGGATTAAGAGGAAGAAGGAGGAGCTTGCGGACACGACGCGTGAGTGCGATTGCGATTGAATCATCACTTTTCTCGAATTGTCAGACTGACCTATTTGGGTGCCGACTAGTCCGCGCCGTCGCCGCCCAGGCCCACGAACCGATCCCCAAGAGCCAGCTGATGAGGACGAAGAGAACACTGAAGGGTCATCTAGCCAAGATCTATGCTATGCACTGGTCCACTGATCGGAGGCACCTCGTTTCGGCATCACAAGACGGTAAACTTATCATCTGGGATGCGTACACAACAAACAAGGTCCACGCCATTCCCTTGCGGTCGTCGTGGGTCATGACCTGCGCCTACGCCCCGAGCGGAAACTTTGTGGCCTGCGGTGGTCTCGATAATATCTGCTCGATCTACAACCTCAACCAGAACCGCGAGGGGCCCACAAGGGTAGCCCGCGAGCTTTCGGGCCACGCCGGCTACCTGTCCTGCTGCCGCTTCATCAACGACCGCAGCATCCTTACTTCGTCAGGTGATATGACATGCATGAAGTGGGATATCGAGACCGGGACCAAGGTCATGGAGTTTGCCGACCATCTTGGCGATGTCATGAGCATCAGCCTCAACCCGACTAACCAAAACACATTTATCTCTGGCGCTTGCGATGCCTTCGCCAAGCTCTGGGATATCCGCGCCGGCAAGGCGGTGCAGACATTCGCCGGTCACGAGTCCGACATTAACGCCATCCAATTCTTCCCTGACGGCCACTCGTTCGTAACAGGTTCCGACGATGCTACCTGCCGGCTGTTCGACATCCGCGCGGACCGGGAGTTGAACTTCTACGGGGTAAGTGGCTGGTTCAATCTCTCTTGCCATCCTTGTGCTAACGTCGCGGGCTTGTAGTCGGAGACCATTCTCTGCGGCATCACCTCAGTCGCTACCTCCGTGTCCGGGCGGCTGCTTTTTGCTGGTTACGATGATTTTGAGTGCAAGGTAAGCTGAGCAACGATTTGCACATTCCGGCGCAACGTATAGGTGCTGACCGTTTGACCCAAGGTTTGGGATGTTACTCGGGGCGAGAAGGTCGGCTCGCTCGTGGGCCACGAGAACCGTGTCAGCTGCCTGGGTGTGTCAAACGACGGCATTAGCTTGTGCACAGGCTCTTGGGACGCCTTCGTAAGTTTCCTCTCCCGAATATACACCTTCCACTTACTGACACTCGCAAAGCTTAAGGTGTGGGCCTTTTAATTGTCGTTTTTAATGACATGATCTGCTACTGGATACCCAACCCATCGCGCCGCCCGGGAAAGACTATCGAGTGCCCGTTTCCCTGTTCTTAATCCAGCCTTGTTGACACGCCTCTCTTAATCTACGGCCCGGCATGCGCGACACGAAGTCACGACAACAGCCTCTCTCCGTTTCCGCAACCCCCGCCGTTCCCTGGTGGGCGCCAGCTTTTTTACCCGAGCCGGACCAACCCACGGAAGGACGGCACAGTCATCTCCAGCCCACCGTGGCGTTTTCTTCTCGGCTCTTTGATCTTTTTCTCTTTTACACCTGACTACTTTCTCTGCACCATAGTTATTATCCGGCGGCTCGTATGGACGGCGGCTGTATTACAAACTCTTCCTTACTCTGTTGCCTCTCCTTCCACCTATGCCTGAGGGAGTTATTTTTTGCTCTTTGCCAACTAGCCAGCATATACAAGACACCCGGCATCGGATTTACTGAATCTCAACTTTGTACTCGGCCTGGGTTGGTTGGGTTTGGCTTGGCTTGGCTGGAAAGACCAAGAAAAACGTCGCATTTGATGTCGTGGGGTTCTTGACTGGATGTTTTGTTGTTTTGTCTGTTTGGGGAGTAGACGGGGGCGGGAAATATCAAGTTCTTTTTTGTTTCCATCTATCTAAACACTGGTCGAGCTCATCGCAAATCGTCAATTGGTACCTACTCTCTATCTACCTACCACCTAGGTACTTTGTCATGTCTAGGCTTCAGCAAGGAATTCCCTCACGTCAACGCAGTGGCCAGCATCAGTAGGTCTGCGTCTCTACGCCAATTATGGCGACGTCGTCATCGAGAATTTGGGGGGAACAGCATGGGATTGGTCACTCGGCTAGCCGGCGAGTTGATTCTCCCCAAGGCACACCCGCCACCTTATACTGACTTCCTGCCTTTCCTGGCGAAGCTTTCTTGTTTTTCCTTGCCTGTTTCCTTTAGGTCTGTCAAACGGTCTACTTATTTTTCCCTCTCTGTGTTTTCGGATCCGTTATCTGTATGTTGATATACCTGTTGATGGAATGAGGGGGTGGGGTTAGGCAACGCAAAACATGAGTACTAGTATCCGACTTGTTTGTTTGACGCGTGAGTTGGTGAAAAGGCATGCTAATCTCGGTGGACTTTTCGGCTTGGAAGCTCTCATTCTGGGTGAAGGGTACATTATTGAGGAGTAGGAAGGGGTTGGCGAGCAGCGTATGGTGGGCGAGTAGGGGGGTGGGTTGGATGGCGGCAAACGCGGTTAAGGGGTTTTCTCCCCGTGTTACATATGCTGTCTTTTTATAGCAATGCTCGGTCTTCAGAGGCTCGCACTTAGGCAGACATGTTGTCGAATAACATCAGTGTCTATTCTGAGACGTCATTTCAGGGGCATTGTTTCACGCATACGAGGGAAGATATCAAGCACGAAAGATGTTGTTGGTGTACAAAATGACAGTATCTTGTATGTCGGGGACGGCGTATCTTGCTAAAAGGGGTAAAACAGGGCGTTCAGGAGAGCGAGCCACTTCGTCAAAACCCAACCAGCCTAGAGCGGGCCGCCATCCGGCCCAGAGAGATAAATCTCCTTGTTAGAAACCCCCATTCAGGTGAATCCGTTGCTCTAAGGTTCCTCGATATTCTCACAACGAACGGCCTGTTTGTTATTCCGGGCTTAGCTCTTGTTCAGCACCACTGAACCTCGTCACGCCGGCGTGAGGTCGGAGAAAGGCTCCGGTGCTGCGGATCATCCGGTATCCAGCTTGACAGGAGGTCAATAGATGACCAGGTGATGACGTGAAAACCCGCGCAACCCGATGCGTCTCCTGATGAAATACCATATCGAGACTTGCCACTCAGCCACCGCCGATTTGGGATGAGGATCGAGACCTCGTAATATCGAAGGTGATGACGACGAGGGAACCGAGCGTTGACGACGGAAAGCTGAAAGACAAGGCCAACAAGTAAGAAGACTCGGGCCAGATGACGACAGAAACAGCATCATCCATGTTGAGCTGTGTGATGGCCAGACCTTCTTCGGCTTTGGTCGGTTTGTTGCCAGCCGCCTCGGCTATCCCCCATTGTAGCATGTGCAAGATACAGTAACTACCTTACATCAACATGTTCGTTACGAGTCGTGTGGGCTTTTGGGATCGCCATCTACCTCCGATGCTCCGTAACGAGGGTCTATTCATTGTCTACACTCTACCTACGGGGGGCGATTTCAGGGGCTCGGAAGAAAGCGAGGGCGCATCAAATGCCAAGCCTTTTAAAGAAACAAAGACGCTTGGCAAGTCAGGGGAGCGGATGAAACACGCCTTGAAACAAGTGGTGGTGATCCCGCCAGCAACATGAGCCTCCACCTTGCTTGAGATTTTGCCATCGTCTTGTAAACTGCGAGTGCTTGTGTCAACCCCTCAAGCATATGATGAATTCGTTGTGTCAATGCCGAAAGCCGCCCTGTTTCTTGGGTAAGATTCGTGCTGCTTACCGTAGGACACGGTTGATCGAGCCGCCAGGCAGAACATCTATCTGGTTGTGCATGTATGTGGCGTTATGTAGATTAATTCGGTGCCACACAAGCTGCGATGGCGGTAAGATATCCTACCGAGACGGACAGTCGGCGAGATTGCAGTCGGGTCAGAATGGTGAACCGGGCCCCTGGGGCCTCCTCGAAGCATCAATCAAAATCCTTGCTGGGTTGGAGTTGGATGACACGACAGATCTCGGCCTCACCGCTGTAGTATATCGAATTCGATCACGGCTCTGCCTGGCTCTTGTGTTCCCATGGATGATAGGATTCCAAGGAGGCACAATGCCTCAATTAGATCTGAGTCCGTCCATTCTCGTTGCGTTTCTCACCATCGCATTCCTTTCTTTGCCTTGGTGAGATGCTAAGTCTCGGGAGTCTAGAACTCGGATGACGCAAGGTAAGTTTTCGCAACGCGTGGGTCTGTTGTCATGTCGAACCATGCTCGGCTTCGAACAGAACGATCAAGGAAGAAATGAATTCGCCCAGCCCGGTACCTGAAAGAGCCCTGTTTGTGGGCCAAGTTTAGCGCCATTACCTCCCGGGTTGTTACAGAGGTTGTGCCCCTCTAAGCCCCACGTCCGCAACCTTGGAGTCGGGGTTGCGACTTCCAAGTATATCTGTGCCGTTGACAGAATCCTTTGGAGGGAATTTTCATTTTCTTTTGAGGCGTTTGCACAGTAAGCCTCTTCCTTCCGATCTCGACCACAACGAAGTTTTCTAGCCGCCTGAAAAGCTTTGCCGAGTTTAACGTGGCACCCTTTTCGGTCGCCAGTCATACTTGGTGCTCGAAATTCCAAGCGTCGAATGTGATGCGAATCGGTTAATCCCTGTCAACCACGCGAGGGACAGTCTGGGCATGCAAGCACACCAATACCTGACTCCCCTCTTCCTCGCTTTCTTCCTGCCGATCCCACTTCAAGGTTTCCACGTCCCTGCTCACAGCCTCCTCAGCCGCCAGGAACAGAGCCCTTTCACGCTCGCCCCCTCTGCATAGTGCTCCATTTGGTGTCTCGTCTGCGGTCGATCTTTTCTTTCACACTTCAACGCTCCCCATCGGCCAATCATCAACCTCTCCATTCTTAGTCCCCCCCGGCTTCCGCCTCCACGTGGACTCTCGACGTCGCATTCGGCATCGTCTGTTCTGAAACAGTCTGACGCATTCCCCCAGGGGATCGAGTCCTCCCGCGTGCTCCATCTGGTGTCCCGCAGCCGTTACTGCGCTCCCGAGAGCTCCCGTCAGGTTTCTCTGAGGCCCAGGCCCAGTCATCCCATTTTCTCGGTTCCGCGCACGACCCCGAGAGAGGACGCCGGGAGAGCACAATACCACGGTACAACCTTTTTTATCACACGAGGCATCGGTACCCCTGAAGCCCTTCGGCTAAGCGTGACCAACAGTTGCCGCCCCGCGTCCGTGTGCTGTGCTTGGTTGAACATCCATCCACACGACCCTACCTTTCTCCCGGGCTCGCCGTGCTCCGCCAAACCAGGACTTTACCCTGTTACCACTCCGGCCCCTTCCCTGCCTTCGTCTCAAAACCAGGCACCGTCCGTTCTATAAATCAACACCACCCACCCTGTCGCCGGCCCTTGCGCCCTTCCATCATCATGTCAAATCCTACGCCGGCCCAAGAGGAGTTTGCTGCCTTTCTCGACAAGAATAACCGCTCTGATCTTGACGGAATCCACCCAGAGGACCGTAACGCTGCTAGAAAGTCCGACGACGAACGAAGCGAGGACGAGGAAGACCGCTACCGGGAATCGCAAATCGACGCTGCCATGCGGATGTCCACCAGGGATTCACAATCAGAGATTAGACTGCCCCCAGCCGAGTTCGACAGAGGTCGCTCCACCGGCGTGAAGGGCGTCATTGCCGATGCCAGGTCGTACGAGACGGCCCGGCAGTCAAAGTGGAAGGAGAGAGCGCGCGCGGCCCGCCGCAGTGTGTTCGGCCTAGACAGTGGCCGCCAGGCCCGGAGCAGCGAACCAGACAGCGACGGTAGCGGCGCCGAGGACCCAAATGAGGCCGCTTTTCTAGAACAATGGCGTGAGAGCCGGAGACGCGAGCTCGAGGAGGAAAGCAGAAACCCCGTCCGGAACCGGAGGACGAGCCCGAGCATCAGGCTTTACGGGCGCTTCGACCATGTCGATGCCCTCGGCTACCTCGACGCGATAGAGAAGGTCGGGAGGGATACCGTAGTTGTCGTTTTTGTTTACGACCACGAGGTGGGTGACCATCCTACCGCCCGGCGCTTCCTACCCTCTCATGTACTAACCCGTAAAACAGTGCGATGTATCCGCAGCCATCGAGTCTGCGCTCGTCCCCCTCGTCAGCACCTACCGCGCCGTCCACTTTGTTAAAGTACATTACGAGGATGTCGAGTTCGACAATGCTGGCGTACCAGCGATTCTCGCATACCGAAACCAGGGCGATCTGATCGCCAACCTGACCGGTATTTTGGAGATGATCCCCGACGACGCCGATTTTGACACAGACTCTCTCAAAAAGCTCTTTGTTAAGGAGGGCATTCTGTAACGGGCCTTTGAGTGGAGGTTTTTTAGTGTTCTGATCGGTAGTCTTTGCGACCTGAAGGCGGGTGACCTGGGTGGTTGCGTTTTGGATGCTTGGTCCGGGTGTTCACGATATCTTTGAAGCTCACTGATTTGATATGGTTCATGGAAATACCCCTCTTACATCGCGCATGATAACCCGGGAGGCGGGGATGCGACATATGCAGAGATACCACACATGTATGCGAGTTTGTCTGGATTCCGGAGTTTATATCGTCTGACGGAATGGCTGGAAAGACGATGCGGTTTTGTTTGTCTTCTTGTATCTAATAGTTTTAATTTTGGCCTGGGCCATGACTGCCTACTTTTGCGTCTTTTGTTAGACAAATAGGGAGATCCTATCAGTTCCTTTGGCTTGCCACTATACTGTGTGGTCCTAGTACCATCGTGAAGTTGGGTCTGTGGGGTTGAGCACAACCATCTTTACCTTACGGGTTTCCATACGGCGGATACCAACACGATCAGCCAGACCGTCCCTCTCCACAACCACCTAGGAAGCCAAATGACATGTAGTCTTTCAACATTGGACAGTTCATATGTACACAGTGACCGATTGTTATATTTATGATTAAAGCTTGTTTGCATTGCCTTCACTCCTGACTGTTGTTGTTTCCAAAACCAGAGTAGATGACCCCCCCACCTGTGTTTCAGGCCGTACGTTGGCGGGGTGTATTTATGTATAGATCTGTACAAGGCGTCCAGACCCACTGAATTCTCCACAATATTCCCCTGCACGTCGTCACTCATCGTTCTGCCCCGCTCTCTTATCACTAACACTCCAACGAGGGATCCGAAGTACCAACGGCAAAGACCTCAGCTTCAGCCTGGCTGCAGAACGAACAGCAGGTGACCTCATTCCGACCACAAGCTCTGGTGGGGGGCCCAGCACGTTATTCTCACCGTTACATCTCACCCGCACCTCGGTATCCCACACCCTCTCTCCCTCTGCATCCCCAAATCGCCTTTGAACTGGACATTGCCAACTCCAGCTTCCAAGTCATCTTATCCGCATCCGTCTGACCAGGCGCAAACCAACGAAGCCCGAACGACGCGCCGTCCTTTTGATCCGACTGCCTTGTGCCTTTTCCCGCGGCTGACGACGGGCTCCGAGGCCCTCTCGCCCACAAGCTGACACAACTTGCACTTCCATGCTGCGGTCCCCACCCCCGCCAGTCTAAGGCAGCTTCGCCAGCTGGACGGGCAGAAACCCGAACCAGAAACCACAACCACTCGACCGGCCTGGATTCATCAATCAAATACCTAACGGAAACCTGGAAGGGCTTTGGAGCTCTCGCAGTTAGTTCTCTTTATTTTGATTGTCCACACCTAGCCCCGCATTCACCGGTCATCTTTAATCCCTTGGTTTCGTCGGTTCCTTCCTTCCAGTCACAGTCAGCAACGACCCCTCGCCTTCCACGTCGGATGCCCCTCCTTCCTCTTCGTGTCTCGATTTCCACCACACACACACACACAGCCTCGGATTTTGCCCATCTGCATTTCCATACTTGTTGGAGATTTATAGGCATGACCTCAGTCGGCTGACGATTTCCTATCGTAATGGAACCGCAGACCACAGAGTCTCACCCCCCACCACCAGAACCACAGAAAACCAACACTCGAAGCGACGACACTATTCCTTCTGCTCCGGAACAAATTTCCCTCTCTGTCCCAGCACTTCGATTCCCTAGACCACAAGGGAGCCAACTTCTCGCCAACTGGGTTTCTAGCAGCGCTCCTGACATCAGACAACCATCCATGATGTCAGATACCGGTAGCCTGGCCGATTCGGCCTACGAAATTGTCAACGGGACAGATAACGAAAGCCAAGACGACCGCCTGACAGAGTCGACCTGTTCCCTCACTGCCTCCCGGCCGGATGATGTGCACAGCTTAGACGGGTCGTCCGTGGGCCCTTACAACACTGACTCAGACGACGACGAGTCTGATCACCCTTCTCGTGCATCTTCGATCAGATATGCCGATCAAGCCCTACAAAACCCATCGACTCAGCTCCCGACTAGCAGTCTTGAACATGGATCGTCTACTGAGGGGTCTGGCGTCGTCGTCCGATCGATCCAGTTCCAGGAATCAGATGCCGGCGATGCGGCGCTCGAGGAGAGCATCTTTGCCAAACACGCCATCCGGGAGCTTGGCGAGGAAGACTCCACTGTCATCGCGGAAAGCCTAGCTTTGCCGAACGCACCAAAGCGCTGGGTTGCGTCGATCCGCCAGACCATGTCACAATCCTACCTCTCCATCAAGGAACCTCTGAGAGTTCTTTACGTGGGCCCCCCGGAAGCCCAAAGGGCCATCGTGCTCAAGATCTGCAGTGCCATCTGGGAATCACCGCAGTCTAACGACCAAGACTATCTCAGCCGTCACCGGGATGGCGTTTATAACATTATCCCCATCTCATCGTTCGGCCCCTCCCCCGAACTCGACCTGATGGAAGCGTCCCAGTATCAGATCAAGGTAGAGCATTGTACCTCCGCAGAGGAGTTCGTCGGCCCGGATTCCTCGTCCCTTTCAGAAGTCGCCTATTCCATCACTATTGAGCAGGAGAAGGATTACCGGTCCTTGGTTCTCCCGGCTGGTCCCGCCGTGGTGCCGGAATGGAAGCTGCCTCACATCGCGGTATTTTACTGCTCCATTTATGATGATGTCGAGAGCAGTGGGACGAGGCATGCTGCCTGGTCTTTCATGGAACGCCATGGTGTCCCATCCATCTTGATCGCCGACCAGCAGGATTTCCGCAATCCTGATTTGGAAAAGTACATCAACGAACACTCGGTCCATCTCTGCTTAGAATCCCGGGACCCCGAAAGGCCAGCAGCTTCTCGACGCTTCCCGATTGATTACCAGTCATTCGCCGACATCGACGCTCGGCAGATGAACCGCAACTTGGCCTACTTGACCGGTTTGTCAGCGACCGAAGACAAACTTGACCAGGACACCACGCGAACGAAGGAAGTGCGAAATTCCGAGGCGAAGAGTGCCAAGGGGCAACGGTCTGTTGCGCGAGAGGAGTTTGGGCGGCGGCTCCGCTCCCTTCTGCCGGTGGCCATGCTGTTGATGGGCCCATTCTTCGTTCTTTCCATGATCGACTGGCTATGGCCAGTCGGCTTCTACCAAACGCAACCGTTGTCTTTCACTGGGGTTTGTGTTTCCTCGCCGGTCTCTCCCGCCTTCACGACCGGTAGAAGTTCATCTGTGGCGACATCCACAAAAACGGTTGTGATCAATATCACTTCCACCAAAACCGTCCAGGCTACCCAGACGCAGCAGTCAACTAGTACTTTCGCTTCTGCGCTGTCTTTAGCCGGATTCCTCTCTGACAAACCATCGGCTGTCCCCGCCGACATCGAGGCAAAGGACAAAAAGACCAGCAACTCGAACAAGACGGCCTGCTCAGTACGCGTCCACAGCTTGACCGAGATTTTGGTGGGCGTCCCCAGCCGAAACAAAGCAGTGTGGCTTGCGGCGGGATCCATCGACATCACGGTTCGCCGAAACGACAACCCCATCAAGACCAAGATCTCTTCTGCAGATGAGGGGGTTCTTGTTGAGCTCGAGCGGAAGGACGCCTACGGTCTATTGAACATTACCGTAGTTACGACCCGTCGACCGCGGATCAACGAAACGTTTGAGATTGATTTTGGCAAGTCGGTGTTTGCTGAACTCGCCGAGGCTTTTGAGGCCGGGCTGCACCTGTTGCAAGGCGCTGTGGAGAATGTGCCTTGGACCGGCGATGCAAGCCAGATGTTCGAGAACGCCTGCAAGCATTCTCGTGAGTTCCCCAGCAATGTCGTCTCTGCCCTCGGGCATGCTTCGGAAGCCGTTCACAACCACACAGACACGGTCAAGCGGGCTGCGAGCAATGCCCGGAAAAGCCTAGCCCGTCGGATCGAGTCGGTCGAATCGATCCGTAAGAAGGTTGACATCTCGGTCCTCCAAGCGCAGATTGCTTCCAGACTTTGGTGGCTGAGGATGCAGGGGAGGACGGAAGAATACGCCGAGTATAAACGGAACGCATCTCGGTTTCTCGATGCAAAATACTCGGAACTCCAGGCGGCCAAGACGAAGAACACGCCGAACCAGTCGAGGTCATTCTACGGCTTCCGAAGCGGACGGTACACGCCCTGGAAGAAGGACAGCAGCCGGCGCGACGAGGGCGGTACAGACTCGGCTTCGCAAGATGGCAGCTGGGAGAATACATGGAGGAAGATCGTGCCAGGAATATAAACCCTGATCTCTGTACAAGCATCTTTTCATTATTTTTGGGTGGACGGGGCCGGGGCGGGTTGGGCGGATGGTACACGGGTTTAGGGGAAGGAATACCTGCCTGCGATGGCCGCCCGAATCAGGGCTGGAGGGATATGGAGTTTTGCTTTCCCGATCGGACATGGTGTTAGGGAATGGGACTATCTTTCGCTTCGACTCTCCTATGTCCCGCACAATAACTGCTGTATTTATTCGTATCAACCGGTGGCTTGGGTTGGTGGTGTGATCCAGGATCAAATCTGGCCCGGAGCAAAGTGCTAGGCAGTTGCGAAATGAATCTGGGGAACGGGAGGTAGAGTGATAAGATCAGAGCCATCAGCAATACGATGGTGTTACATTGTTCACACTGACTGTGGGTGAGAGTTTCGAAGTTCTCAAATAACATATTCGATTACCCATTCACGTGCCATTTGTGACGCTGCTTGCCCAAGCTGATTGCCCTCAGGTATGCTTGTAAACAGTTCATGTGTCATCCAATCAGCGCCCGTTACGGTGGCTACCGGACCCACCTTGGCCCACCTGCCCGCGCCAAATTTCTTTTGGGCCGCAGCCCCTGCTGTTGATTCAGGGAAGTGAGGGGCAGTCTTTTGCAACAACACCACACAACCACCACCCACCTGCTGCCTGTCTGCGACCTTACCTTATCCACTTCCCGACCTCCAGACAACCACTGCAAGGCACACACTACATTACGCATTTGTGCTGCCCTTCAAACTACCTTACAGACATCTATCTGCAGCAGCATCCGGTACGTTTTTACAACTTTTTCTGTCATGACCCTGACCCATCAACCTGGTCGATGCGCCTAGCGTTGGTTTTGCGTGCCCCGCGCTTCGCTGCGCTGCTGCGCTGCGAAGCGAAAAAAGTACCCCGCCTGGTGGTCCGGCTTTCTGGGTGGAAAATCAACCCTGTCAAAGACGCAGCGAGCCCAGGGACACACGACGCCATGGGGGGGCGGGGTTATGCGATTGCGCTGAGCGGGTTTGGGGCGAGGTGTTTGATTGTTGTGTTGTGAGGAGGGGGATGAATGGGGCTTGGGAGATGCGGGATGGGAGATGCGGATTGCGTCTTCTTTTTTTTATTACTTTTACGGTCTTTGCTAACGCGTTTCATGTGTTGGTGCGAGGATTAGTTTTCGCTACCACCCCCTCGAGTTGACAATCAACCGCCCGACATGTCTGCCGAGAACGATAACAAGCCGGTGGAGGAGGTGAAGGCGCCCGAGATTAAGAGCGAGGAGACAGAGGAGGTATGTGCAGAAGAGCAGCTACGGCTTGGGATGCGCCAGTCTCAGGGCCCGGGGGGGCTTATTGAGATGGTTTTGAGGGATGCGCTTTGGCTAACAATGGTATTTTGTTTGTTTTCCAGACTCCTGCTGCCGAAACGAAGCCCGTTACCTCGTCTTCCGTCTTCTCTATGTTTGGTGGTGGCGCCAAGAAGGAAAAGAAGGACGACGATGAGGACCGCGGTGATAACTCTGGCAGCGCCAAGGCTCAGCGCGAGGCTGCTGCTGCTGCCGCCGCCGCCTCGAAGGAGGGTGGCGACGAGGTTGGTTATCCAGTGTTCTGATGAGGGAGATATATGTGTATCGGGAGTTGCTAACGGGGTTTTGGGAAATGCAGGAGGAGGCCCCCGAGTCCGAGGACGTCCACTTCGAGCCCGTCATCCACCTCACCGAGAAGGTCGAGACCAAGACCAACGAGGAGATGGAGGAGCAGGTCTTCAAGATGCGCGCCAAGCTCTTCAAGTATGTGTCCGACACCCGCGAGTGGAAGGAGCGTGGTACCGGCGACGTCCGTCTGCTCAAGCACCGCGAGAACGGCAAGACCCGTCTGGTCATGCGCCGTGACAAGACCCTTAAGGTTTGCGCCAACCACTACGGTATGTGTATTTGCTTTCCCTTATGCGTGCTTTGCCTTGGGACATTGGAGGCTAACTGGTCTCAGTCGTCCCGGAGATGAAGCTCTCCCCCAACGTGGGCTCCGACCGGAGTTGGGTGTGGAACGTCGTTGCCGATGTGAGCGAGGGGGAGCCCGAGGCTCTCACCCTGGCCATACGGTTCGCCAACTCGGACAACGCCAACCAGTTCAAGGACGCCTTCATCAAGGCCCAAAAGGAGAACGAGACCCTTTTCAAGAAGCCCGAGGCCCAGGGTAACGAGGAGAGAAGAAGGAGGAAACCAAGGAGGAGGAAGAGAAGGGGAAGGAGACTGCGTAAGGTAGCCGGGACCAGGCTCGTTGATGGTTGATGGAGAGCGATGAGCTCAGGAAGAAATAAGCACCAACCCTTCCACACCTCCCTCCCACCTCTCACCCCTACTTCCCCCCACACCTCACACATCGTCGTCTCCCCAAGGAGGCCGAGGTTGATGGTGGTCACACATGAACACAACCCAACACCCTCATGACATATCACACATCCGGACAGAGTAGGAGAAGGTGATTGTTTGAGCGATGGAAAGACCAGCCATGATAGCTGTAGATAGACCAAATACCATGCAGTCCCCTTGTCTCTCTCCCTGAACTCACCGGGCCAATGCGACTCTTTACCTTTGTCACAAACTAGCTGAAGTGCTGCGCAGTGGAAAGAAGAGAACAA
Organism: Chaetomium olivaceum; assembly: GCA_039881045.1. Classification (NCBI taxonomy): domain Eukaryota; kingdom Fungi; phylum Ascomycota; class Sordariomycetes; order Sordariales; family Chaetomiaceae; genus Chaetomium; species Chaetomium olivaceum. The sequence goes on along the minus strand of JAYWVB010000038.1, from coordinate 277,280 downwards.
TGGCACAGACCACAGATATGGCCAGCCTAAGCTGGCCACCACTTTGAGCTTTGATCTGATCAAAAAGCAGTTCTTTCCTTTCCATTCCTGACTGTTGCCCTCACATTTCTGTGCAAAACTTCTTGATCTTCAAATTCCCACAAACTCCCAGAAACCCGTGTGAGATATTATTCACACGGCCTTTTTGCACTCAACACCAACAACCATTGCACGGACCATCTGCACAGCCACAACCATGAACACCCGCCGTGTCACCCGCAGCACTTCGGCGGCGCTACTGACGCCACCGTCAGGTACGTACCATCTGCAATCAAGCGGGCAGACACCGTCACAACCCGCACCTGGTTTGGTTGAATGCACCCGCGATTGTTGAACCCCAGAATCACCAGCTTGGCTTCACTTCGCTCCCCAAACCACCAATCCAACGTGTCCAATCGAGTATTCATCTTTATTACACTTTGCTTACAATCTCTCTCTTTTTTTCCCTCTCGCGATCTGCTTTTTTTCGGCAGTTCCGAGCCCGACGACGACGAGATCCTCGGCGGTTGCGACTGACAAGACGGGCGACGGGATTTACTTGGTTGCCTTGCCAACCGCGCGCTCCGAGAGAGGATCTCTCAAATCGCGAGATCGCAGTCTTATCTTTCATTTAAGAGAAGGAACGTGGTCAAACGTCTAACGGCAAGCAGAGCAAGACGAGAGCATCGTCGTTGGCACTCCTGGTGTCAAGCCCACGACCGTTGCTGTCACTGCTACCCCCCGCTCCGCTACTACTACTCCGGCCAAGGCCAAGAAGGCCGCAGTTCCCAAGATGATTGTCGAGGTAGGTCTGACTGCAGGGTGTTGGAAGTAAAGCGAGAGCAGATGGCTGACACGATCCGACGATTACAGCGCAAGATCAAGGTTGTCACCGAGCAGCACAACATGTAAGCGACCGATCCGACCGCCGAAACACTAGACGGAAGACGGGAGGCGGGGGCATCGAGGACGGATGGCTGACCAAGCCCAACAGTAACAAGCCTGCCGTCAATGAGGGCTTTCCCATGAAGGAGTGGACCGTCGAGGTCTACATTCTCGACCAGGATGGCAAGGAGAAGCCTGCCCGTTGCTTCACCAAGGCGGTGTACCACCTGCACCCTTCGTTTGCCAACCCCGTCCAGAGTATGTGCCCCATTTAGGTTGAGACGAAGATGCAGCGCTAACATGGGCGCAGCCTTCATGGAACCCCCCTTCAAGTGCACCAACGAGGGCTGGGGTGAGTTTGAGATGAGCATTGATCTTTTCACTACCGAGAAGGGCGGCAAGCAGACCGTCATCCACGACCTCAACTTTGCCGCGGCTCAGTATGACAACGTGCACACTGTGACCTTCCGCAACCCCTCGCAGGCCCTCCAGCAGATCCTCCGTGAGACGGGCCCGTTGCCTTCGGATGAGGAGCGCAAGATCAAGAAGGCCGACGGCGGCAAGAAGAAGAAGACGTTCGACGTCGAGAAGATGGCCGACGGTCTGATCAAGCTCGGCGAGGATGATCTCCTCCAGGTGATCCAGCTGATTCACGATCACAAGGATGACAGCACCTACGTTCAGAACAACGTTGACGCTGGCGAATTCTCGGTTGACCTATATACCCTGCCTGATTCCCTTCTCAAGATGCTCTGGGACTTGCTGGTAAGTCCTTCCACATGGTACTCTCATTTTTCCCGATTGTGATGCTGACCATGTCGTTTGACATCTAGCTCAAGCAGGGCGTCGTCGTTGCCTAAGCGAACCGGCCCTTACACTCTGCATTCAACGGCGTCTGGCGTCTGGGGGTTGGGGAAGGTTGCGGAAAAGCATTGGTTGGTTGGACGGACACCGTCATCTCGCTCTAGGTGTCGGTCGGCAGTCACCCGATGGTTTTATCCCTCTTGGCCCTGCTCATATGACGGGGCTCTGGGTTGGTATCGGCCAGGGATCATGGAATGGGTCATTGAGTTTTAACCACCTAGTTGGTTGTACTGGGGAAAGGTGATCCTTCTACCTCTTCTCGGAAATATTGGCTAGGGTTATACTCGCGGGTCTGTTAAATGCATCGGCATGATTAAACTCTATCTTCGTGCCGTTTACATGAGTGCTCGGCTCCGCCGTTTACTGCTGTGCAACCCCGGGTGTTATTTGATGCCGTGTTCCTCGGCTGCGTGTGTTGGTGGAACCACTTTTGGGACGGCCACATCACCTCTGCCGTTCACAATCCTCGGCCCAGCAACCTGGGATTTACGTGAGGCAAGAAGAACACGCGAAGGTATCGAGATGGCGTGTTTGTACCAATAACAACTCAGGTAGGGAGGCCGCATGCAGCGGCGGACCGAACCCGGTCGATGGCATGCTGGATGCCGTCCATCGGTCCCTGGCATGACAGGGTACGGTACCAAGATAGGTCGCTCTCTCGACACTGTACGTATGTACATAGATAGATAACTATACCATGTTGACATAGCTTAGGTAATGCGATACTGCGACTGGGCAGAGTTACGCAGCACTTGTCTACGGGTTACGGGTCTGGACTGTCTAGACACCGGGCTGCGGGGTCAGAAGATAGTTTTTTTTGGGGGGATGCTAAGAATCTCACCGCTCCCTTTCCAAGGAGATCCTGTAGTTTATCTGACGTTTGTGCTCACCGGGCGAGGCGTAGGAATGGAGCCAGCGCCCCGCGTGACCTGTTCAACGTGACCCTGGTTGCCTCCCGACGCAATTGGCGAAAACCCCGGTTATGCATGTTTGTGTTTCCAGCCTTCGTTAAACTAGTGAGTACTCGGCGGGTTTGTCCAGGGAGAGAAGGGGATGGTTTTTGGAGGAGGTGGGATCGGTTACGAGAGCGATTCGCCGGGGATTCGATGTCTGTCTGAATTAGGTTGTAACGGCTCTGTTTGATTTGCACAATTGACTTCCATGTCAGGCGGGGCGGAAAATGTCTCGTCTGGTCTTATCATTTCCCCGCAGGCTGCAATCCGACCCACGATTCGCTGGGGGGTATGCCAGGCGAGCAGGGCTCCAGCGAGCGCAGCTGATTGTGCACTCGTTCGTCTCATTGCTCCATTGTTAGCACCCAGGAAAATGGTGAGACATCCCGAGGCCCCGATAACCAACTCTCGAAGCGTCGAGGGTCGAAAGACAGTGGCCAGACAGACGCCATCATTCCGGCCTGTCATTCTTGCAGTATACGAAAATAAAAGCGTCTTGATATACGGAGAGTTAATTACAACTGCATCGCAACTGAGCATTGACCTCAATTCGTTGGCACACCTTCCACATCGAGATCAAAAGATATTCGACGGTCGCTGGGGACAGGGAACAGGCAATGGAGTATGAGCTAAGGGAATCCACTGGATTGTTCGGGACCTTCGACATTGGGGAACTGGGGTTGCCGTCTTAACCAACAGGAACTGCTGATAGGCTGTGTTCAATGCACCAAGCCCCTCGTGGGTCGCTGGTGCGCATTCGCCCCACTCAGCGGCAGGAGCGAGAAGCGTCATCCCGGGACTCGATCTCGGGGCCAAGACCCCTCAACTAGCCCCAAAAACTGGCCCGTTCCCCAGTTTCTCGAGTCTTCACCCACCGCAAACCGCTTCCAGCCGATAAAGCAAGCCCAAGCTCATGCTCGCAGATCCGGGACCTGTTTAACGTTTTCGAAAGCGACGTTTCGCGCCCATTCGGCCCGGCTCTTTTTGTTGACTGCCCGCCATGTCACAGTACGGCGCGCCAACCCTACAGCTTTCCTCCGTGTCGCCAATCTCCCCCGTTGCTGCCTCGTCGACCTCTTCTACGGCGGGTCCCGCCCGTCCCCATCCACCTTCCGTGAGGGGCGGTGGAGCCGGACCCGGAGCCGGACCCGGGACCGGTCACTCCGACGAGACATCGGCATCGCAGACTGCCGCCCAGCAACTCCAGCAGGCCCAGCACAAACGCGTCTACCAGGCCTGCATCCCCTGTCGTCGCCGCAAGGTCCGCTGCGATCTCGGCTCTGTCGACGATCCCCACGACCCTCCATGTGTTCGCTGCCGGCGCGAGAGCAAAGAATGTTATTTTAGTGCGACGCGCCGTAAGCGCAAGATTGATGACGATCCGCGGGAGGAATCCGAAGAGCAGGACGACTACATCCTCCGCAATGGCCGGAAACAATTGCGCACCGCGGCATCGCCACCACCCGTGTTGGACCGCCGGTTGTACAGCGACGTACCCCTTACGCCGGGGGGAAGCCACGGACGGGCGCAGCCCCTGAGGCGGCCAGGCGACGCGTCCAAGAGTGTACGCAGCAATAGCACCGCCGGCGAGTTCGGCAACGGCGAGCCTAATACGCCGCTGGAGAACTTGGAGGCTCGGAGCGTGATGCGGAGGGAGGTTTATGGGCCCCACGATGCGCTGGACCTGCTCTACAAGGCAGCTACTGACAAGTGAGGACATCCCTATGCAAACACATTGCTGTGAAGTAGGCGGGTACTGACAAGTCTTTCCGATACGATCAGCGCCTCACACAAGCCCGACAACCACCCGGCCCCGCCACATAGTGCCACTCAACCCGGTCCCCATCACGTTCGTCACGACACCGAGCCACCCAGGTCAGCCAACAACAACATCGGCTCAGGACGCTATCATAGCCGACATGTATCCCGCCAAGACGCCCCAACTGCGGAGCAAGCAATTGATCCAGAGTTGACGAAGCGGGACCCCTCTACGGAGCCTGGCTACAATGAGGCGATCAAAGCCTGGGGCCGATTCCGCTTCGTGCGTGCTGGCTGGTTCACCGCCCAAGAAGCAATCGACTACATTGACTAGTAAGCTGCCGCTTCGGATAATATCTGGTGGTTACGTTCTTAGACTGACGCGCGTAGTTACTACAAATACCTGTCCCCCCTCACCCCAATCTCGCCCCCGACGTTCAACAATCCGGCATCCCACTTCACGCTACTGACAGAGGAGCCGATCCTTACCGTGACACTTCTAACGATCGCGTCGAGATACCGCCGCATGCCTGGCACCGGAGGCCACTGCCGTTCGCATGCCATCCACGAGCAGCTATGGATGTACCTCAGGGGCATGATTGAGCGTGTCGTCTGGGGCCAAGAAGCCTTTGGCGGCGGCTTCTGCGGCTCAGGGGCCGATGATGCCCAGAGTTCAAGCACCGCCCCCTGGAGGGGTCTGCGCAGGGGCAGCTTGAGGACCCTTGGAACTATCGAGTCCCTGATGATCCTGACCGAGTGGCACCCGCGGGCACTCCACTTCCCACCGAACGAAGCGACCGACGAGTTGATGTTGCCATCCTACGACCCGCCTAGCCCAGGCGAGGTCAATGGCAACCAAAAGTCCTCGGGTTTTGGCGGTCGACGGATCGAGAGTTGGTTGGAGCCCGCCTGGAGGAGCGATCGCATGTGTTGGATGCTGCTAAGCACGGGTATGGGGCTGGCTTATGAGCTCGGTGTTTTCGATGATGTTGACGAGCTGCTGGCCGCCGGTGCCATCACTCGTCCCGAGTACGAAGATGAGTCGTACCGACTAAGGGCAAACCGCATCAAAAGGCTGCTTCTCATCTACCTGAGCCAACTGGCCGGTCGGTTGGGCTGGACCAATATGGTACCGGAGCGGTTGCGGAAGTCGGATCCGGCCGTATCGAGGAGAAAACGGCATTCGGTCGAGGGTAACCACGCCCGGACCAACCCGTCCTCACTGTCTAACACATTCAACTACATTCCAGACTTGGAACTGGACGACCAGATCATCCACTGTTGGGTGGGGATCAGCAATGCCATGCAAGTCGGTAACGAGAAGTTGTTCAGGTCCCGGAAACACACAACAGAAATCATCCAGACCGGGAAATACATCGAATTGCTCGCAGACTTCCAGCCCATGCTTAAGGAGTGGTGGAACCAGTTTGAGCGGTTCCGGCTGCCCCCGTACATCAGGCATGTTCTTACCATTGAGTACGAATACGTACGCATCTACATCAACTCGCTATCCTTACAAGCGGTAGTTGAGCGGTGTACCAACAATGCCGGTGGGGGCACAGGGCCAGGCGGGAGCGTATCGGGCCACTCGGGGCCGCAGCTGTCGCCACAGACGCAAAACTACTACGGAAAGCTGCCACTTGGACAACTGGGTGGCTTCGGTGCCGAGGATCAAGAGTACGTGAGGGAGGTGGTTAGCGGCAGCCGGAACCTGCTCCGGACCGTCGTCGAGGGCCTGCTGCCCGGGGACTACCTCAAGCACGCGCGCCGTGCGCACCTACTTCCGCATCATCAGCGGCGCCATGTTCCTGCTCAAGACGTTCGCGCTCGGCGCGCCGAAGTCGGACGTCGAGATGAGCATCCAGCTGATGGACCGCACCGTGAGCGCGCTCCGGAATTGTGTGGTTGATGACGTCCACTTGGGCATCCGCTTCGCCGACATGCTTGAGACCCTGACCAGCCGTTTACGCAACCGCTTCATCTACGCGCCTCCGCCTGCCGCCATGTCGACGGATGGCAGGTCGCCCGGGGCAACGCACAGCGATCCTGCGAATGGGAGTGGCCTGAACGGGCTGTCACATGCAGCAAATGCTAGTGAGGTGTGTGCTTAAATTGAGGGAAGGGCCTGGTCTTGGTAAGTCCTTTCCTATTACGACCGCCGTCTCCACGGCTGTCTTTACAAAGACGCACACTCTAACCCCCTTCACAGACCGCTCCACAACCCCAGCCAACATCTCCGCCACCCCCTGGGACCTCACCGCTGGAACCTTCCCCTACCCCACCGGCTCAACATCCATGTTCGGCCCATCGACACCCGCCGCCACGACGGGGCTGGACAACAACAACAACAACACGAACACTAACACCAGCAACACCAACAACGTAAACCCCGGCAGCAGCATCGGCGATAGCAGCGGCCTGTTCGACAACCCAGACTGGGCCAACCCCAACAACGAGATGTGGTACCTGCCCACGGGCGCCGCCTTCTTCCAAAACATCGACAACAACGCCGTCTCGATGACGGCCGAGGGCGTGAATGTCGGCGGCCTCGACTTGCTCGAGTACATGGCCATGGATCCGATGGATCATCATAACTTTGGTATGGATGGGAGTGGGTTCTGATTTTACTGTTTTCTTTTTACCCTGCTTGCCAAAAAGGGGAACAAAAACGGACGGGAGAAAGAAGGCTAAAAAGGAGGAAAATTGCTTCTGAGGGGTGTGACTATTCTTGAAAATACGCGTGGTTTCATTCGCTAGCGATGGATTTCAAAAAAAGGCAAAAAAGGGAGGGTGCGGTCAAAATGGCTTGTCTTGTCTTAAGCAAGCGGTGTTTCGGGTTTTGCTATAACTATGGTATTTTACCTATCTGCTACGTAACGTTGAAAGGGAAAAGGGGTGGCCAGGGCGGGCAAGTTGTTTTTTTTTCCCGGGCTTTCGCAAGGATAGGGAAAGGGCGGCGAGTTCCAGGAGGAGGACTTGTTGTTGAGCAACATATTATCGTGGTGGTTGATTAGTCTTTGGTGTCTATGTTACGGCGGCCAGTCTTGAGCATGTCTGCCTCGCTGCATAGCTTAGCATAGCCTGGCTTAGATTAAAAGTAGGCGCTGACCTGAAATATCCTGGCTTTATTATCGGGCAAGCCTTGTTCTGGTGACTCTGCTGTTGCTAGGTGACTAGGTCAGTCGATGATGATAAATGTTTTCAACTGGTAGGGTAGGTGTCATGTTTTCGGCGGCCAGCCAGGGCGGCTAATGGTAATACTATAAGGGCCATCATATTATCTATTAAACCTCTACCAAAAACACGGCCTTCTATCACCACAGCGGTTTATTCCTTCTCTTCTCATCAACCCCTCCCAGTTGCCTACGTACCTAGTTAAGGAGCGCCGCCTCCTCCGCCTTCCTCGCCCACTCCCGGAACCAATCCAACGCCTCCGGGTTAGCCACACTGGCGTTAGTCCTGACCTGCATCCCAGACAGGATCTGCTTGACGGCAACCTCGATCTTCTTCCCGTTCCCCGTCTTGGGCACCCCGCCCTTCGCCTCCTCAATCACACCGGGCACGTGGCGCGGACTCAGCTCGCGGCGGACAACCTCAACAATCCTCTTGCGCAAGCCGTCATCAAACACCCGGCCATCGGCCATGACCACGAACAAACACACCGTCTCGTCACGGTCCACGACTCGCGGCGGCGGCCGACACAGACAGCATCCTCGATATCGGCGGCGAAGAAGCGCGTGAGCACGTTGTAGATTTCGGCGCTGCCGAAGCGGACGCCGGCGGGCTTCAGCACACCGTCGCTGCGGCCCAGCATCACCAGCCCCCCGGTGTGGGGGTCCATGCGCACAAAGTCGCCGTGGTGCCACAGGCCGGGGAACCGCTCGAAGTAGGCAGCGCGGTACTTAGCGTCGCCGTCCGGGCCAAAGAAGGTGAGCGGCTGGCAGGGGAAGGGTTTGGTGCAGACTAGGTCTCCCGGCGGGGGCGTGTCGTCGTCGGGAGAGGGGTGGACCGGCTGGGGGGAGTCGGACGGTGAGGCGGGGTCGACGACGCTGATGGCCATGCCGAGGCCGGCGCACTGGATCTCACCAGCTCGAACGGGGAGAAGAGGGCAGGGTGCGCCAAAAAGGGAGATGATATCTGTGCCACCGGTTATGGAGGCGAGGTTGATGTTGCGGGGGAAGGCGGTGTAGACAAAGGTGAATGTGGAGGGGGGAAGAGGGGAGGCGGTGGAATAAATGGCTTCAAGGGCGGAGAGGTCTAGGGAGGGATCGGTGAATGGGCGAATGTTGTTTGCTTCGAGGGCGGTGAGGTAAGCAGCGGAGGTGCCGAAGTGGGTTACGCGAAGGGAGGAAAGGAGGCGAGGAATAGAGGAGTAGCCATGCGGTTTGAACGGGGAGCCGGCATACAGGACGAGGGACGTGCCGCAGGCGAGAGCGGAGACGCTCCAGTGATGCATCATCCACGATGTCGTGGTGAAGTAGAGCATGCGGGAAGCCGGGGAGAGGGAGCAGTGCAGGAAATGCTCCTTCTTGTGCTGGAGTAGAGTGCCGGCTGCGGTATGGACGATGGCCTTCGGGAGGCCGGTCGTGCCGCTGGAGTAGAGGACGTAGAGAGGGTGTGAAGACGGAAGTTGAGTGAAATCCAGGGGCGAGTTAGGTGATCTGGCACAGTTAGAAGGGGCAATTATCCCTACAGCAACGAGGCACTTACGAGTCAAGGAAGACACGAAACTCTTCGACTTGAACCCCCTTTCCCCGGATTTCGTCCAGCCCAGTCTCGACATTCTCGAGGCCCTTGATAACAACAACCTGCTGGAGGCCGTGCTTCTTTAGCTCCTCGACAACGTCGAGGGTCTTCGCCTTGCCCGACCACTCCTTACCATTGTATAGCGTGGCATTATCGGTAAAGAGCACATGTGGCCGGATTTGCGTGAGTCGGTCCAGTACCGCGCTCACGCCGTTGTCCGGGCTGATACCAGTCCAAATAGCACCGATGGCGGCAGCACTCAGCAAAGCAACCAGAGCTTGCACGTGGTTGGCAACGAAGCCGGCAACAACACTATTCTCCTTGACACCGATAGCACGGAGAGCGTTGGAGCAGCGGCGGACTTGGTCCCTCAACTCGGCCCACGATGTTTCAACGAGGTGGTTCTCATCTTCGGTGGCTGTGATGACGGCTGTCGCCGACTCGTCAATGTCGACATTGGTAGGGAAGAGCAGGTTCTCTGCAAAGTTAAGGCGGGCGCCAGCAAAGAAATCGGGTCTGGGGAACATGGGGGCCTCGGAGGGCAAAACCTGGGGAATATTTAGGGGTCTTTTCTCTGGGTGAAAAGGGGGCCGGTTATCCAGGGAGGGAGGGGATGGTGACTATTGACTATCCCCAACGATGACCACCTCACGGCTGGCTCACCGCTCACGCACCTGGTCAAAGGGTTTTGAGGCCTTGATACCGGCAAAATGCCAAACGTCGCCCCAGAAATCAGCAACATTGTCGACGGACCACTTGTACAGCTGCGGGTAGTCTTTAAGATTCAGATTGTACTTGGAGTTCACATGTTCCAGAAACCTCCACATTTGGGTGCCCTCGGGGCGTTCGTGTCTCCAGAGTTCGGCGGCCGTCATCTTGCCGCTTTTACGGGTGAGTTGGTGCAGTGAAGTGCGATTATGAAAGTGTAAGTTAAGTGTGCGGAGTAACTGCCCGCAGTAATTTGTATAGGTGGTGGGTTTACTGTGAAGCGACTCTTTTTGAGTTTTTGGCGATACCTAACTTGAAAATAGAAGGAGTTCTTGTCTGACCTCCCCAAGTGGAAGGCCCTAGCCTGTCAGGTCTTGCCCGAGGTTCCTGCCGAATTCGGGCCCTGAGTTCCGAAGAGACGGGATTTGCCTGACCCGCTTGAGGGAGAAGCCGCAGGCTCGGAAGACCCGAGTCTGGCCAAAGGCCAAAGCCGACAATTGCCATAACCTGGAAAGCCGCATTATCTCTTCCATCGATTCAGGTTCCGCCGCCATGCAGGTACCGACCGGGCTGGCCCGCTGGATTTTCACAGACGACCCACACCCGTTTCTATTCGTCTGTACATACTTACCTGGGCTGGACGGCAGCGTAAAGGTTGATCATCAAGATGACTCGGTGTATTTTATCGACCTGTTGTGGACGTGGCAGAAATGCCTTTTGCTTACGTGGAGACATTATTTGTACAGCGCTAACTACATAGGTAAGTAAACGCCGCTATACAAAAAGCAAGTATGGGCGGAAAGGGAGCATTCATTACATGTGGATCATGTCACCGGCTTCACAAACCACAAACAAAAACAAACGAGTCGTCGAGTAGGCCGGCGATATGAACCGTTGCGTGCCGTTTTCTCGCCCGGAAAGACCGCGCTCGCTTATACATATTTATGTACATTATCTGCGGATGCGACAACTCGGTTCCGGGTCCCGAAATCTTTCCCGTTGCCGGGACTGCCGAGCTGAATCACAAGGGAGCTGACAGACCCTTTCTCCCATGATTTCTCAGCATCAAACCGAAAACCTACGAAATAGTTAGGCACTGTGTAAATGCATTATTCGGGTACCGACACAATGTATGTGCTATTGTATGGCTTAGATAGTCTATCCTTCCTTCCCAAATGCAGCCGCTCTCACTTCGAGCTGCGCTCGATGTTGCCGTCGAAGCTTCGCCTCATTGGCAGACCGCCAGGCATACCTGGGATGATTGACATTCATGCTGAGCGCTTTCTTCCGCGTCTTCTTATCCGTTAGGGTCGTCGAAACTTAGGGTTTGCTAGCACTGACCTTGAAACTGTAAGCTCATTTCCCTGGATCCCACCGCCCACTATTCCATACGCGGAAAGGAAGCTGCGAAACCCAAGGTTGCAAATAAACCCTCGCCCAATGAGGACGTATGGACGGGATACTCACGCGCTGAATAACTCGGCACACTTTTTCTGGGTTAGGTGATGCGCGTGCCGGAAACGTTTTTTATGCCGGGTGCGGCGGGTTAGTTACAGAGAACACACCCGTAGCCAAACAGCCTACCATTGAAGACCTGATGAATTGATGGGATTCCCAAACTACCTCCATACCTCGTTAACTACCACATCTTCTCACCCCGCAAATTCGGGAGGGGTGTTTGCCCCTTGTCCTCATCTCATCGTGATGATCGATCCAGGCGAGCAAGGGACAGTCGCAGCCCAGCCGGACCCGTCGGCATCGGCGAGCACCAAGAACCCGTCAGGGGGTTGAACAAGAGGCACAGGGCTGCCTTTTCAAATTGCGCTGGTGGGTTTGCCGGCAAGCGGCGCCCCACAACCCCCGTCCCTGCCGCCCCGATTCGTCAATTTTGACACCCGAGCCCAAATCCGTTTCCCTGAAATCCTCTGCATGTCCACCTCGCGCTCGCCCTGTCCCTTCTTGTTGAACTTCGTCTCTTGTTCTTGCCGCCTGACAACCCCACCGAAGACAAGAGCCCCCTTTCGCAAATTCGTCCAGAACCAAGGGCGACGGCGACCTGGGGCGCGAGTTCCTCTTTTCTTCCTTTTCTCACCTCCCGGCATCCTGTCCTTAGCTGCCCCGGCAAGCACTCGTCCGGCCTATCTCATCGCCCCTTTGCGGCTTTCGACGCAGCTTCTCATTCGCTAGGTCGAGGAGCTTTCGACTGCACCGGCACGTCATTTCCAGTTGCACCGACGACATCGGCTTAACGGTTGCACGCTCAACTCGGCAAACTTTTGAACGTAAGTTGTAATATTCATATTTACCATGGGACCGAGCCAGGCAATGCGGTTTGCGATCAAGTCTCAACGGCCGCGTGTTGATTGGGGCTGCAAAAGGGGTTGCCCAGCCCCACCCGCCCCCCGCCCCCGGATTCACACCGCTTGGGAGTCGACCTCGGACCTCGAGAATTGCGGCCAATTGCCGCGTCACCTTTTCGAGTTTCCAGAAAACCCCTGCTGACGACCAGCTTTCCCTAGTATCCATTGGCGCAATCTATCTTCATATCGTGCCTACGATCAGCGTCGAGATCCCCGTCAGCTGCACTGTCCAGGAGCGTCGCACACGCCGACAGCTATGCCTCGGAAGCTTTCGAATCCCTTCTCGACATCCACCATGCCATCGTCTGAGAAGGTAGGCGAGCGCCGACCTTCTCAGTCGAAAGGAAACCGCCTCGCCGGCTTCTTCTCGTCTAAGTCAAAAGAGCAAACACCGCACCAGCAGGTGGCATCGCCCAGGATGTCGTCTCCCAGCCCCCTCCCGACCATCTCGTTGTCGGCCCACGGAGCCGAGCTCAACACGGACGAGACCCCGACCACCCTCTTCGAGCCGCCTTCTGCCGACGAGGCGAAGAAGCAGGAGCGCCGGGATGCCCAATTTGGACCCCTTCTTGACCCAAGTCACCTGTACATCAGCGCCCATCAGGGCAAGCCCCTCGAGACGCCTGTCGAAGACGAACCGCCCTATTACTTTGTCCTTACCACATACATCAGCTACCTGCTCCTAATTTTCTTCGGCCACGCACGAGACTTCTTCGGCAAGCGGTTTGGAGACAAGAAACATTACCAGAGCCTCAAGGTTTTCAATGGCTACGCCCCGCTCAATGACGACTTTGACAACTTCTACGTTAGGCGGTTGAAGCTCCGCCTCGATGACTGCTTTGCGAGGCCCACCACAGGCGTGCCTGGCCGTTACATCACGCTCATTGACCGCAAATCGGACGATTTCAACCGTACCTACAAGTACACTGGCACCTACACCCAGACCCTGAACGTGAGCTCGTACAACTACCTGGGTTTTGCCAACTCGGAGGGCCCCTGCGCCGACGCCGTTGAGGAGTGCGTCCGCAAGACTGGTCTCAGCTTCGCCAGCCCGCGTGCCGATTCCGGTACGTCGGAACTGGCTCTGGAAGTCGAGCGCGAGGTTGCCGATTTTGTCGGCAAGCCTGCCGCCATGGTATTTTCGATGGGTTTTGTGACGAATGCGGGCTCCTTCCCGGCGCTCGTCTCTAAGGGCTGCCTCATTCTCTCGGATGAACTGAACCACGCCTCGATCCGCATTGGTGCTCGTATGTCTGGCGCGGTCATCCGGTCGTTCAGCCACAACGATATGGAGGATCTGGAGAGGAAGCTGCGCGAGGCCATCTCTCAGGGCCAGCCGCGCACCCACCGGCCGTGGAAGAAGATTTTGGTCGCGGTTGAGGGTCTGTACTCGATGGAGGGCACCATGGTCGATCTCCCCGGCGTTTTGGCCTTGAAGAAGAAATACAAGTTTTTCTTGTATGTTGACGAGGCCCACAGCATTGGAGCGCTCGGACCGAGGGGCCGCGGCGTCTGCGACTACTTCGGTATCGACCCGGCTGAGGTTGACATTCTGATGGGAACTCTGACCAAGTCGTTCGGTGCCAACGGTGGCTATATTGCCGGCGAGAAGCACATTATTGACGGTCTCCGGATTGCCAACGCGGCCAGCCTTCTCGGAGAGTCGGCGACTCCTTCCGTTCTGATGCAGATTCTCACCTCGCTCAGGCTCATTACCGGCGAGATCGCACCCGGCCAAGGCGAGGAACGACTGCAACGCCTCGCCTTCAACTCGCGGTACCTGCGTCTGGGACTCAAGCGCCTCGGCTTCATCACGTACGGTCATGACGACTCACCCATCATCCCCATCGTTCTGTACCACCCTGGCAAAATGTCAGCCTTCAGCCACGAAATGCTCAAGCGCAAGATCTCGGTCGTCGTCGTCGGCTACCCGGCCACGCCGCTCATCAGCTCGCGAGCCCGTTTCTGTATCTCATCAGCCCACAACAAGGAGGACATGGACCGTATCCTCGCCGCCTGCGACGAGGTTGGTGATATCCTGCAGCTCAAGTACTCCACCGGCATTGCCGGCGGCCAGGAGCCGCTGCCCGAGGGCGTCACGCCTGAGATGGAGCCCGAGTGGCGCAAGGCGAACGGTCTTGAGGGCGTTGTCAAGGCGCCTCGTTGGAAATTGGAACATGTCATTGAACGCGGTGTGCAAGATGCCAAGGAGCAGCTTCGATAAGGAAGCGAGCGACATGGTTGGTGTATATAAATCAAATAAGGGATTTCTTGAACGCAACGGGGCGTATGGGACACTCGTTTTGTATAATGCTGTTGTCGGGGCGTTTTTGTGTTGGTCTTGCTACTCAGCGACCCGGCGGTGGTGGGTGGACGTCACAACGGTGGTAATGTCTCTAATCTTGGAAGGGTATGGTTGTCGGGTCTGTCTTGAGGGAGGTACCAAACATCTCGCCCTGGCTGAAGCAGGAAGTCGCAGACTCGTAACGTAATGTACTTGCCGTCACATACATACTTTGATGTAGGGGTTGGAGTTGGGATGGACGGTCAGCGGCGTCAGGAGGGGGAACAGCTGGTTCTTGGGGAGAGGGGAATACGGTGTTGAATGGATTGTCATAATAATGAGGGATAATTATGGAATAGAATACGGCACCTTTGGTACGACTACAAACTATCTTGCTCATATCATCACCTCAGGCTTGGTGGGTAGCTCTTTGTTATGCATGACGCGCGAGATCCTTCTGGCTTTCATCTTGCCTTTCTAAAAGCTTAAGAACATGCACCAAAGCTCGTCACGTGCCATCGCGTTTGAGTTCCACGCGCCGTTTGTAGAACTCCCGTCATTGTACATGTACATAACGTACATACCTGCCTGAACGTTCAACTAATTGTTCTCTCTCTTAAAACACCACCTGTTCATCCGAGACACCTTTCTTCCCCGTTCCCTTCCGACGACGATCAACTTTAAATAACTGTCGCATTATAAAGTTCATCACCCTCCCCCCTCAAGTAGGTGCATCCGTTTGCGTGACACACAGTGACGTGTTTGCTCCAACCTATTCCGTCCTACGTCGGATGCGGCCGTTTGGTCTTGGAGGCTTGATGCATCAACCTTCGCCATCAGACTCCGGGATTTTGACTAACATGGCATCATTTAGCTCGGCGACAGAAGTGGCAACGGGTTTAACTATTTTTGCCTCTTTTTCCTGCCGATGTTAAGTTGGCAGGATGGTGAGGCCTAGGAAAGAGAGACAGCAGACACTGGAGGCGACGCTTGGTGAGACTTTTCCCCAGACCCGTCTTTTGTATTCAAGAAGAGGCATGCTAATGTGTCCCTAGGCTGCCCGCCGGTGAAGACTACCATTAGGAGCCCCATGTTGAGAAAGGCCAAGGCTGTCCAGGGAACCACGGTAACCAGTTCGCCAGCAAAGAATGCGGACCCCGTGAGCAGCTCACCTCCGGCACCTCCGTCGTCTTTTATGCGCTCATCCCAAGTGCCTGGGAGCTCGAGGAAAAGGAGAGTCGCGTACAGGGAGTCCTCCTCCGAAGATACGAGCGAGGATGAGCAAGAGCGGGTACTTCCTATGAGAGAGACGAGAAGGGGAAGGGGGCATCAGCTTTCCGAGTCGGAGTTCGAGTCAGAATTGAGCATCGGCTCGTCTGAAAAGTGCAAAGAAGCTCAGGAGGAGAGTGATGACCAGGAGGACGACGATGACAAACCTCTGGCCACCCCCATAACCAGGCGCAAGAGACGCCTGGTTGTTAGCGAGAATGATGACCAGGAGGACGACGATGACAAACCTCTGGCCACCCCCATAACCAGGCGCAAGAGACGCCTGGTTGTTAGTGAGAGTGATGACCAGGAGGACGACGATGACAAACCTCTGGCCACCCCCATAACCAGGCGCAAGAGACGCCTGGTTGTTAGTGAGAGTGACGAGGACGAACAGCCCCTTGATTCCCCACCCATCAAGCGGCGCCGCCTCATTCGGAGAAAGGCAACTCCCAGCTCCACGATGGGAGACAAAGAGGACGAAGATGAGGAGGAACCGCCTACACCATCTTCGACCAGAGCTAGCCGAGTGAGGCGGAAACCGCTCACACAGAAAGAGAGAGCACGGGAGCTACGCCGCCGGAAACGTGCCCGCGAGGTTATCAATGCGGAAGACTACGATTCGCTGTTTACGGACGAGGAGGAACCCGGAAAGGCCTTGTACGACAGCGATCCAGATCATGTCGCACTCGATGAGTTTGAGGATGACGAAGAGGGTGTCAATGAGCCCAGGTTGGCCGCCACGGAGAAAAAG
This sequence comes from Chaetomium olivaceum, assembly GCA_039881045.1. Lineage (NCBI taxonomy): Eukaryota > Fungi > Ascomycota > Sordariomycetes > Sordariales > Chaetomiaceae > Chaetomium > Chaetomium olivaceum. The sequence continues at coordinate 260,681 of JAYWVB010000038.1, read as the reverse complement.
AAGAGCAAGAAGAAGCAAAATCGGGTCGCAGTCGATGATGAGGATGAGGATGACGATGACGATTTAGAGAGGGCATGGACGACTTTGTTGTTGAGGACGGCGACGCTCCCCTGGGTGCACCTGATGATGAAGATCATAACATTCCCCTGGAACTAACAGCGTACGCACGATCGCCGCTTAAAGTCCATTTCCGGGTTGCCATAGAGTGGCTTGTGCAGTTCAAGGTCAATCCCGGGTTCCCCGAGCGGGAAGCGGAAGTGTATCGCATGGCGTGGAAAAAGCTGGACGACGAAGTGAGCGGTCTCGCGACCTCCAAGTTCGCCTCTGCTGCTTGGAAAAAGGATTTCTACATGGCGCTCCGGGCTCGGCCGTACATTAACAACGTGGAGCTTTTCGGGGGTGCTAAGCTCGAGTCTCAACACTGCGGTGCCTGTGGTCGGTCTGGCCACCCCGCCAAGTAAGTAGTAACTGGAATCATCCCGGAGACAGAAATCCTCAGTTAACACCACCACAGATTCTCGATGACCTTCACTGGCGACCCTTATTACAAGAACACCGCAAGGCTCGATCGCTTCCTCAAGCCCGTCGAGGCGGACAGCGAGTCTGATTCCGACTCCGACTCCGAACCCCACGACACCGATGAGGACGGCAACCCGATTCCGAAGGCTGAGAAGGAGTGGTATGTCGGCGTGGTCTGCAACGGCAACGCCGACACAGCGCATGCCCTCATTCACTGGAAGAGTGACCTTCTCGTTTTCGTGGATACCCGCCTTCACGTCGAAAAATACATGGCCCCCGCCAAGGTGATCGAGCGAGAGCACATGGAGGCGGAGCAGATCGACGAGCTTGTCGATAAGATCATGAAGCGATGGGAGGACAGCGGCTTAGTGAAGGCGCTTTACTCGGAGTTTAAGGGAACCATTGAGAAGGCGAGGAATAAGCCCACTAGTAGGAACTATCGGTGAGGCGGGCGCCTGGGCCTTGGGGTTGTTGGGTTGTGTAAACGGGTTGACACCTGTCCGAGTCAAGGACAGAGAGGCTCGCGGCCTCGGCCTCGGCACGCAAACAATTGCCGAAAATTCGTCTCCGGGGAAGGAATGGGGAGCCGGGGATATCTTTAGAGCAATACTTTAAGGGTTCTGGGAAGGATGGCGTGGACGGACGGGGTCAGAGCGATGCTTTTGCAGGTCACGCAGTACCCGGAATCGCGGTTTGAGGCATGGTTTGGGTTGTGGTTTGGGTCGTGGTTTGGCGCGTTTGTTGTGGTTCGCTCGAGCGTGTACGGAATAGAGGTTGGGAAGGCTAACTGTAGTGTAGAGGTTTGTAGTGTTTACCAAGAATGTCTTTACACATCCTTGTTAATGGGAAGTGAGTAGCACAACAAAACTAATCTTAGGGGAGTGATAGCCACTTGTGCCACCCCCCAAAAAAGAATCGACATGGCTTATCAGCAGCAGGTTGACGGAGGGTTAAAATGACTTCACAAACCCATGTACACTAGAAAGGTAAGACATGGACAAGAACAACAACGAGGCATGCAATCGAAAAGGAACGCCTGCCAACGACGCCCACGAAGCAGAGACAGACGCAAAGCTCGCCAACCCAAACAATGTGGGCAACCAGATGCATATAGACAGACGACAGAGACACAAAAACACCAGGCCACCTAACCCTGCCACAAACAAACACGACCAAGACTACCGAACGAGAATGCCCCCTTTTGTTGTTTTTGATTCCAAAACCCTCCTTAACTCTCCAAACCTACAGTTCACCCTGTATCCCCCCATCCCATTCGCAAAAAATGGTCCCAACCAACAAACCTGACACCCTATCTAGCCCCCCTCCCCCACAACACGCTCACGTCTTCTTCTTCTCGAATGATAAAACCCCTCTCTTCTCTCTTTGTAACCCCTCTTTCCCTGCCGACAAACCCAGCCCGCCCAGTTTCCCTGACACCAACCCACTCCCCGACGATACAGACAGACCTGCTTTCGCACATCCGGAAGTAAAGCCATACACACACACAAACAGGCCAACTCTCTCTCCATACCGCCCCATCTTTCTCCCCTCTTTCTCTCTCTCCTTCTCTCTCTCCCCGCTCAACATTCCCAACCTTTTCCATTCCCTCCCCCCCAACCCCGAGTCAGCGCCCCCCTACCCCGAGTCAGCGCCCCCCTTCAGGCCCCCCACCCGGCACTAGCCGCCCCACACGCGCACACGAGTCAGAACGGCCCCCGGAGCGCACCAATCCCCTAAATGATGCCTCCCGGCGGGTCATACCCGACACCGGCACCGGCACCAGCGCCCCTCGCGGCCGCAGCAGCCGAGCTACTTCCGGGCCCCATGAGCCCCGCGCTGCCCGGGGTCCCGTCGGGGGCGGCGCCGCTGCCGTCGGCGCCGGCGTTGTTGGTCTTGCGGAGCATGAACATGGGTTTTTTCCCTTCCTTGTCTAGTTGTTTGAAGAGGATGAGGGGTTTCTCGTCGAGGGCGAGGCAGCGCTCCTGGTCGCCGTAGACGATGTACAGGGCGTACTGGTCCCAGGGGGCGTTGATCTGGTATTTTTTGAGGGCGGCGGGGAGGACCTTGTAGCAGGGGTCGTCCATGCTAACGCGGAAGGACTTGAAGATTTCGACCGAGGCGTTGCTGGCGGCGCCGGGCGTTTCCGGAGCGGGGGTCTGCATCCGCCGTGGGGCCGTGTTCTTTGCTTGGTTGTTGTACGAGTCTTCCGGCGCGAAGGTGGAGCGGGATGAGGGGGTCGGTTGGTCGCCGCCGGCACGGTAGGAGCGCGCGCCGAGGGTGGTGCCTGAAAGCATGCCGGTGGGCGGCGAGGTCGGGGAGGGCATGTTTGGAGAGGGGTAGGATGGTGATGATGCGCTTCCGCCGGACCCGTTCATGGCAGCCAAATGTGATGACGACATAACGGCTCTTTCGGCGGCGCTGGACGGGTCGAGGGTCTGTTCGACTATTGACCGATCGTGGTTCGTTTGTAGATGCGTCGGGGACGTGGCTTTGGGAGTTGTCCCAAGCATGATCTTCTTGGTCGAGTATTGCCGCTTCAATCCCGCGGCAGACTGAGCGGTCGATGGCGTCGGCGCAGGGGGCGACAATGTGCTCTCATAAGACGGGCCGTTACTCAGGTTAGGTAGAGGCTGCTGGGCATCCTTGACCATCCGCACTGCTGGGAGCACATCCTCCCGCAATCTCCTGTAATCGTCCATTAACCTGCGAATGTCCTGCTCAACTAATGATATTCGCTCATCTCGAAGGCGCAGCTGCTCCACGAGGAGCTTGATGTCTTTTAGTGTCGCATATGACGACTGGGCTTGTGTCTCGGCAGCTGTGAATCACTTGTGTTAAAACATGCCGTGATTAAGAGACAGGGACGTTTTTCTTTCGAACATGGACCTACTGAGTGGCATATAGTGGTCGGACTCAATGGGAACATCTTGGGCCTTCTTCACATCGAACACCGACTTGAGGATGGTTAGTCTGTGACCAACACTGTTGAGTCCCATCGCCTTGAGGTCTTCATGTTGGAGGGCGACGAGAGCCTCGCCGACAATCTCATTTTCTAAAACAGGTTGCGTCAGCAGTTGCTCGCCCACCAACGTCCGACCAAACGGCGTCTGCTTACCGAGAAAAATGTCTGCGTATTGTTGCAGGCCTATGCTGGCGATGAAGTCGGCGCACTCGTCGGCGGTCCACTCGGATATGATGGTCTCAGGTAACCTGTCAGCACTCGTGCGGTAGCCGTAGGTGGTGGGCGTGTGCTCGGCTGATGGCGGGTCTGAGTCGATAGGGGAGGTCTCGAGGTCGGTAGCGATGGGCGAGCTGTTGTGCATGTCTCTCTCGTACTCGTCGTCGGCATCCGACTCGGCATAGGCAGTCCCCGAGTCGAAATTCATGACTGGGTATATTGGGGCCCTCACGGCCTGGGCTGCGGCGAGGGCCAGGATGACGGTTTGCAGTCGCTCCGAAAAACGACTAACGGCGAAGGGGAGCAGGAACCGCGAGGGTGTTCCTGTTTGAGTTGGCGAGTCGAACGAAGCAGCGAGGGCGTCAAGCAAGGCGGGGTTGGGTAAAGCGTCAGTGTCGACAAGGGAGGAGAGGCGGTTTGGGATCGGCGCTTGTGGGATGCGGGTGGTAGCCGATCGATCGGTTGCGGAGGGGGAGGGAGCGGCAGCGGCAGCAACGGGTTCTCACAGGAGGGTTCGGCCCCTCAATACAGAACCGGAGTAACGGCCGTCTATTGTGGCGGTGGCAGCGGCGGGATAGAGACGCCGGGCTAGAGTCGGGCTTTCAGAGTCGGCGGTCGAAGGGCAAGAAAACGGTGGAGGGAAAGCGGGCCTAGTGGGATTGCTTCTTGGTCGTCGATGCGGGCGGAGAGGTTGTTGATTGCGGGCTCGGGTAGCCGCTCGCTTGGCCGCTTGAAAGTGGTGCCCTTCCCAACCCGTCTTAGCGCCAAATTTGCCCTCTTTGCCCCCCCTGCCGGCTTACCGGACCCCTGTGGGCCCTGGCCAGGGTAACCCTTTCTAAAAGAGTGACAGGACCTGATTCAACTGATGTGTATGGGACCAACCCCGTGCGTGGCCTGGAAGTTTCGAGTCTTTTCAACTTTCAAGTTTTTCGGCGCAACCCATCCCAAATCTGCCGAGTCTTCTCCGTGGGGTGCATACTATGTAAGGTACATACATCATACATGTGTGTATCTGGGTAACGTATGCATATACCGATATACATATGTTCACCGCCGGTCAGGCCCACAGTTGGTTGCAATATTACAACGAGCTCCCGCCATAGGTAACTAACTCCACGGTCCTCCGTAACGTTCGTTGCTATTTTGCGCATCAACTGGCGGCTCTCGACATTTTTGTTCACATGGTTCAAGGTCTCACGCGCCCAGGCCTTCGGCTTCCAACAACGCGACAATCCGGCCGTCGTTCGAGAGCATTGTCAGGTGCCCTCGTGCTTCGGGTTTCATTATTGGCGGACCTTTTGTCGATAAAGCTCCCATACCCTCAGGTAATAAACTTGGTTCTGGCGGCAGAACCCCGCCCGATGTTCCTACGCAGCCCGAGGCTTTCCACAGAAGAGCATTTACTAGCCTACAATATCGTTACGTCCACATGCACACACGTACCATGGCACACTAGTTATGGGCAAAAAGACCTAACTGGGTTATAAAATGTGGGATGCCGACCAAACGTCTGCTTATCGACTGCAGGGAATGAAAACAGTTTTTTTTTCTGCCCATGGCAGTGCATGGGTTCGCCCGTCCACAAGGCTTCGACATGCATCCATTCAACACCCTGCTTGCATTAGGCGCGCCTCTTCCTAATCCCATCCGGGCGGTTGGGCATTTTCCGTCTAAACATACCTAGTTACCCAGTAGTAATCCATGAATACTTCTTTTCCAAAAATCCTCCTCGCCCTGCCTGCATGCCCACACACAGCCCCAAGCCGTGTCACTGCCCCGCGATCCAATAACGGCATCAAGATGCCCCGATTCATCCCTTCACCGTTCCCGCCGACTAACCCATAACCCATGCACCCTGTCTCTCTCTTTCTCTCTCGTTTCTGGGACACGCGGCCAAGGGCAAGCCCTCAAGCACAGCCAAAAGTTTTGAAACCGCCTGGGTTCTGGGCCCGTCCTGGCAAGGCTCTCACCCCCACCGGCCGGGGCACACCGCGTTTCACCTCCTGGCCGGTCCGGTCTCTCTCCCGCATCACCTACATACATACATCTTGTGTGGCTTTCCGTCAACGAGGGTAAATTCCTACCCTCCCCCATCGACAAGGACCTATGGAAAATGCTGCCGGTGAGATGGTGTGGGGGGGACGAGACATTCCAGAAAGATTCCTCGGCCGATGCGACGCCAGGTCGCGGTTTGAAACAGGAGCGGAGCTTGGAAGAGAGGTTAATCTACAGGTGTACGTAAAGCAAACACGAGTGTTCGAGACAGCTAAGCTCGGTGTAAGTGCCCGGTTGGGGGTTTGCAAGCATGCCTGGTCCATGTTCGGCCGGGAGAGGTGAGTTGAGTTGTCTATCGTGTATAACAAACAATTGTAGGGGATGGGATTGACCGTGATCAGATGAAATGTGAAGGAGAATAAGACAAAATGGGTCTGAAAAGATCATTTGCCGACTTGCTTGTCAGTCGAACCTTGTCGGTGTTCAAAAGGGGATAAACAGCCGGCCCCCTTTTCCAGGTCAGACATTTAAAGCACTTGCTGCGTTCTATCCCCAGGTACCCTATGATTGTTATATACTAGACGGTATATTATGACTTTTTAATGCACAAACGCTGCTAGCATAAACATGGAAGTCGGTCATTACAATCGTTGCGAACGCTATGTAAAGTATGTACCATCTAGATGCATATGATCCAAAAGCCAGCGACGCTCATAGTTCCCTTTCGCTTCATCAACCGGTCATACCCAAAAATAAACCACAACCGCCTACTCTAAGCCCTTCACATACCCAAAAAAGACCCCTACCAATGCGAACTCCTCTTCTTCCGCACCTTCGACTTCTCGTCCTCGGACTTCCTCCGTCCCTGCGGCTTTTGCCCCTGCTGCTGTAACTGCTGCAACCCACCAGCAGCACCCTTCCACAACGTATTCAGTGTGCTAGAATGGAACGGCCCCTGCTGCTGATTCTGCGGCGGCGGCTTAAACCCATGCCCGCCCTGCCCCGGCGGCGACGATTGCTGCTGCGGTCGCGACTGCGGCCCCGCACTGACCGGCCTCGGGGGCAGCGTCGGCGGGGCCCCGTAGCCCCAGGGGCCGAGCTGCTGTTGCGGGGATCCGGGCGCCGGGTGTCCGGCTGCTGCTGCTGCTGCTGCGTGGGAGGGTCCTGCTGGGGGCTGCTGGGTGCGTGGAGGGAGTGACGGCCGGTCGGATGGGAGGTCCTGCCCCTCGACGCCGTACATTTTGCGGAGGCGCTCTGTCTCCTTGGCGATCTCGGCCTCGCGGCGCCGGCGCTCTTTCTCTTCGTCTTCGATCATCTTCTTGATGCGCTTCTGCTCGGCACGTTCTGCTTTTTCGCGCTCGCGTTGCTCGCGCTCGACTAGAGCTTGCAGGCGGCGGGTTTCAGCTTCGACTTCGGGGTTGGTGGGGGGTGGGGTGGTGTTGGTGCTTTGTTGCGCTGGTGGGGGAGCTGCGGGCGCGGCTTGGACGGGGGTGATGTTCGCCAGCGCGCCGGACATGACGGCTGGGCCCATTGGAGCGGGGTTGACAATCGGGCGGGAGTTCTTTCTCTTGGCCGCATTTGGTGCCGGGCCTCCCCCGCCTTGGACGTTGAATGCGTCGGTCTTGGGGACTAGCCAGAGGTCTTTGATGACTTCCGAAGCCAACAGAAGAACTAGTTCGAGGCCCTTGCGGTCCTCGACTTCGACACGATGCAGGTTCGGCTGGTAGACGGTCAGGATGCTCTCTCGGGCGGCCTTGAACAAGGCAATGGTGATATCGGGCTCCTTATTCTTGCGTGTACCGAGCCGCTGGCCCGTCATATAACATGTCATATCCTTGCTCAGCAGACCGTCCTTCTTCCACCGAAACATGACGCGAGGGATCAGATCGGCCGCGGCGGGGGAACTGTCCTGCTGTTCGCGGTCTAGCGCACTGATAGTGGGTTTGCGAAATGTCTGGACAGGTAGCTCAAACTCCCAAGTATCGCTCTTCCCCCATGACCCAGTCACCATCTTGACGGCCACCGACTGGTCGGGGTTGTATAGCTGAATCGTAAAGCTGTCTGGGACAAGCGCCACAGCCGGCGCTGGGGGCGCACCGGCCTGGGCCTGAGCCCGAATTTCGGCAGCGGAGAGGGTCGGTTGTGACCATTCAGGCTCGACCGTCACCTCTCCATAGACCACGTCGGTGTTATATGGATCGCATATTGCAATCCCATACTTGCTGCGTGAGGCGGGCAGCGCCGGGTCCGCCCGCCGTACCAGGTACTCGGCTGCTGGTTCGGAACCGTTCTGAGTGAAATAGAGGAGGCTCGAATGCGGGTTATCGGAAGATGGCTTCAACCGAAAGGTGGGCAGGTTTTCGTCGAGCATCTTGCCCTTGGCTTGGATGAATGAACGGGAGCTATGCTGTGTTTTGTTGGTTAAACGAGGGCTTCGGGGTTGGCTTCTCGAGGTTCAGTTTCGAGGTAAGGTACGAGGTAACATGACAAGCTTTATGGGTGAAAGAAGAAGAGCGAGACAAAGTGCTGACGAGGCCATGGTGGGTCAGCCGCAGCATTCATCACGAGGCTGAGCGAGAGACCCCCAGACAAGCCAGACAACCTGGAAGCCAGGCACGGGGGGTGGGAGGGTTGACCCGCTGCTGCAAGTCAAGCATCAACCCCGCCATCCCTCATTGTTCTGGAAACGCACATGCGAACCCCTGCAACCCACCGCACTCACGTCACCTCTTGGTCCAGCCACAGCAGGTGGGTCCGCCAAGACGACCGCCTAATTACATAGGATTTGGTTACTTGTCAAATTCCACCTTGAATTTTTATGGACTTCTTTCAAACAACCAAACAGAATTGCAGCTATTCGCACCACGATAAAACTAAAAAAAGATGATTACGCTTCCTCGGACTTTATGCAAATTCTATGGTACATGAACAATCTAGTAGTAATATTTCCTTCCCATGATCAATCCCAGCTCAGAGTCTAATCACTGCCGAATCCCGCCTTGAAGCTGCTCTCCCCAAATGGCCATCCCACAATATCAACGTTAAGCTGCCTGGTCGACTCCAACTCGTTGCGGCGAGCCTTGAGCTCCTCCACATCCCAGTTCGCCCACAAAAACTTGCCCTTCAAGAAACGGGCTTCGGGGCTAGCGAGCCACAGCGTAAAAGTAGCCGGGAGGGAGACTAATGAAAGGGCAAGGTCAGCTAACGTTCCGAACAAGCACGGGAGAAAACACCATGCCACCTACCATGGTCCTCGTGGCCGAGAGCCTTGATACCCCCAACTTCCTTGTTCATATCCGTGTCCACCACTCCAGGTTGGATATGAAAGACGCTCAGCTCCGGGTTCACAGTGCTCAACGCGTCCCAAAGCCGGACGGCAGCCATCTTCGCAACACTGTAGGCGGCAATCGCAGGCCCAAAGTTGACATGAGCAGCCGACGACGAGATATTGACCGCGACCGCGTCCTTGGCCGCATGGCGCACGAACGCCTGCCCAATAAACAACGCTGCCTTCAGGTTCACATTGACCGCGTCAATGAACCGATGTCCATCAACATCGGCCACCGAATCAATCGGCCCTATAACCGCCGCACCACTAACCACCACGTCCAGCTTCCCCTGGGCACCACCAAGAAACCCGTCAAACGCCGCATCCACCTCGCTCTTCCGCGTAACATCCGCCGACGCCACGAAGACGTCCACAAGCGGGAACTCGCGCTGGATGGCGGCCTTGGTGTCGAGCAGCGGCTGCTGGCGGCGGCCGACGAGGGCGATGCGGGCAGCGCCCGCGGCCGCGAAGGTGCGCGCTGTCTCGGCGCCGATGCCGGTACCGCCTCCGGTGATGAGCACGGCCTTGCCCTTGGCGGAGGGAGGAGGGCGGGTGGGCGAGAGGGAGGCGTAGGTGGTGCTGTGCCAGGTGGTGGTGGGGGAGGGGAAGGGGGCGCCCATTTTGGATGGTTTCTTTAAATCTTGGAAAGGTGTGGTGAGAGTGAGGTAGGTGGTGATGATGAGGTAGAAGTGTGTGGATGTGTGTTGTGTGAGTGCTTGTGTGAGTGTTTGTGTAAGTGTTGGTGTTAATGCTGCTCTGAATGCTGGTGTGAGTGCTTGAGTGTCTTGGGATATGGTTCCTGTGCCATGACGGTCATTCTTATACAAAATCTATTGCCTACGGAACTAGAAGGAGTCTAATCCTACGAGGGCGATTTACAATTTCTCAACTCCCGATCTTGACATTTGTCATACGGAAATGTGGTCTGGGATACCTCGCGTGGTGTTTACAAAATGCTCCGTCGTCTGTAGATGCTTGGCATTGTAACTGGGACTACATACCGTACAATTTGTTCCGCCCGACGGAACTCATTGAACAGTGGGGTTCGGTTGTTAGGGGCTGACAAACTGCTCCTCGCGCAACGACTCCGTCATAAAATTGTCTCCACAACTCCACAACACCACAACACCACCACACCAACGATTCCCCGTCTGTTACTGTCGAAATTGAAATGGCCGAAGTGGATAAACAGCCCCAGATCGTCCTCCGATGTGCCCAGTGTAATAAGCCGTTCGATAAGCGTGAGTTAAGCCCGCAACGGATGAGAGGTACTGGCGCATGGATGACAGAGCAAGGACACTAAACATCGTCATGTTTAGAATCCACACTCAAGAGACATGGATACTACTGCCGCTCTCGGAAGGAGGGCGTCGCTTCCAGGGCCCGATCATGTCTTGCCTGTGCGAAACGCAAAGCTCGTTGCGATGCCAAACAGCCTACCTGCTCCGGCTGCATGACCAGGCACATCGATTGTCATTATCCGGCCAGCACAACTAAGGTCGTAGGTAGAAAAGCTAGGGACAAGGGGGGTGATGATGTGCCCGCAGCCGGACTATCAACAACAGCACACTCAACGACCTACGACCCTCCGGACGACATTGACTACCATCCACTTCAAGACGAGTTTGCCACGCTAGTTCCGACCGCGCTGGAAAACTCAGGAAACGGGTGGTTTGACTGGAACAATCCCATCTTTGACTTTGCCGAACCCCTGAGTAACTGGCAGGCTAAAGGAAATGCCGTTCAGTTTTCACCACCCCCGACGTCTACGCTGATTCATGAGCCGACACCTTCGGCCCTTCAGGAACTCCTACGCGAACATGCGGTTTCCTCGCCGTACATGTCGATACCAAGACAGCCGCTTGATATTCTGGGATCCCTCGTCCAGCGGCCGAAAATTGGGCCCAAAACACAAAGAACCGCCACCCTCATCCTAAAAACCTTGAAGTCCTATCCTCTTATGCTGTTACAACCTGACTCACTGCCACCGTTTGTCCACCCTCGCATGATGGCTTCTGCCGGTGCTGAAAACGACAATATGGAGCCACTCAACAACTGCATCAGTTTGCTGCACATGGTCCGCACCGGGCTTCCGGGGAATCGAAAACTGTTCTGGAGAAACGTACGCATGGAGTGTGAACGTTTCTATCAAGAGGTACGTCATCAAGTTCCGTGACGAGTTAGAAAACAACGGTCATCGTGTTTTGAGGGGCTCACAAACGTGCTTCCCTTTCAGTATCAGGGATGGAACAAATGGCAATTGCTGGCTGCTATGCAGGCGCTCCTCGTTTATCTCATCTTCAAGGTAGATGAAGGTCAACCGGAGTACAACAGTTTTGATTCGTTGTTAGTTGCCCTTGTAGTTGTAAGTCAAGCGTTCTTAATAGCTTCCTGGCGAAACATTTGGCTGACAGTATAGGCACTGGCTACGCAATACGGTATTGTTACAGAGACACCCGGACACGATCTAAATTCGACATGGGATCAATGGATCTTTGAGGAGTCGAGACGAAGGTCAGCCCCTTGACTCTCAGAGCGCAACAATAGTAACGACAACGACCGCTAAACAAATCACAGGCTATGTGTGATGTTTCAGGTCGTGGATATGCTTGTGTATTTCGAACCAGCGGGCATGTGCAATGTGCGGAAGCAAGCGGACCTCATCATCGCACCGCTGCCGGCCAAGAAGCGGCTCTGGGAGGCCGGGGACGTGTTGGCATGGAAGGCCGAGAATGAGAAGGAGGAAGCCGATCCCCGAGCTGCTTTTGCGTTGGCTGGAAGCGGTGACCTCGTCAGGATCGATCAGGCCGAGCTGCAGTGCATCAGCGATGTGGCGCGGCTGAGTTACACGCCCCGAGATGTCGGCGCTACGGGCCTGGCGTGGCATGCGGTCGATTGGGATGACTGGTGCTCGGGGATGGATGGTTTTGGCGGCCTTGTTATGCTTGCTGCGTCCTTAACAGCGTAATCCTGGCAAGTATTCGATCTGGCAAACTGGCCGCAAGCAGTCGGGCCCATGACCGCGTTAAGGGACTCCGAGGTATTTTTGTCATCAGTCTCAGCGAGTGCAAAGTACTTCGGGTTCGCGACGCTGCTTTCGAGTCTTATGATGACTTGCCCTTGGGGGTAGCCAACCGTCTTTATATGGCTGGGTTGGCCTCATGGTCACTAAGTCTAATCAAATTATCAGGGCATCTGTAAGAAACCATCATTATGACAAATTAGCCCTCCATTTATCGGGTTTGCAAATGAAGGTTGGATCCAAACTCGGGCAGAGGGCGAGCAGGTTTCTGGATAGGAAGGCGCTGGGTTTTGTGTATGTGCTTTCATGGACAAATTATGGGATAGTTACAGGTTGAATGGTCACTGAAGCGCAACAATACCTCTGTAACCGACAAGTCTTATCGCGCGCTCCTATCTAACTAGGTAATGACTCTAATGAGTGGAATTCAAAGCAGATTCATAGCTTTCTCATCACAAGCAAGTAACATCTGCTTCCACACTTGCTACGACGCACCTCGAAGAATGACTGACGTTGTTGCTTAGAGGATCATCGCGGTCACGGTGCTGATCACGGATAGGTGGTAAGTATAAATACCGTTGCCGAAAAGGCCATCAGTACCGCTCGGGGTGAGCGCCAGATGGTCAAGACAACATCAACCATGTTCCTTCGCGGGCAGCGGAGGCAAGGTTTTCAACCAGATTCAATGGATCTCTGAGCTTTGAAAGCGAGCAGTTGATCAGGGAACCCTCTTCGACAACGAAATCTGCGTGAATAGGTACTCTTTGCAGCCTCGGGGAGGTGTCGAAAATCATTCAGACTTGAAGCTAAGGCTTGTCGTTTTTTCCGCGGAATGTCCTGCATTCGAAACAAAACCTACGATATAAACGCCGGCCGAAGCGTCAGTTAAAGGGGGCACCAGCATCTGTCACGGCCTCATTACTCTGTTAGATACCTAACTTGGATTTAAGCGAGATGCGTTTACTGAGAACTCCCCGGTTTGCTGCCGTTTATTAACAACTCCATTGTCGGGGGTTAATCTCCCTTCATGTCCCCACGTGTCATGTTTGCGAGCTACGCCAGTTTCCGATTCCAAGAGTTTGCTCCGCCAAGGGTGTGGCGAACTGGTCTGACATCTGCTCATGGCTCCGCATGATGTTCATGGTGTCTGCTCATCCGGTCCTCCATGATACGTCTAGGGGTTTGGGTAGCAGTTAGTTCGCTTGTTTTTTCATCTTAATCCGTGACGTGTGCGCTGATGAGTGCATGGGGGACAAATCCTTGCTCGAGAGGTGACTACCACCCCTCCTTACCACCCTCGTGCATTTGTGTTAGCCTTTCTATGCCGCCCGGTTTCCAACGAAGTTAATTTCTATGCACCTGCCGATCCGAGCTCACCGGTTTATGCCTAGGATGCCTATCTGCGGCACTCCTTCCATTTCCAGTTCCTTCAGTAGATCTCGGCGCCTTCCTTGGCCGTCTCCCCCATTCCCGTGTAGCTGCCAAGGGAAGGGGGAGGTTAACACAGCCGCCGAGGTGGCTGGGGTCTTGTTGGTTTGTAGGTGGGACAGTGACAATCTTGCTCACCGGCTGAAGAGCATCCTGGCAGCCGGTTCTGTTGGTTCTTTCTGTAGCTCGCAGAGTGAAGGAGCATGCAACCTATCATCGAAACCTTCCACCCAATCAATCGGGCAGGTGTAGAAGAGTTACTCAATAACAATGACTCAAATGCAGCACATTAGGGGATGAAATGACCCACTTAACCATCCGAATCTGGAAAGTTGACTTCGATGTGGGTGTAAAAAGAACTGTCCCTGATCAACTATCCAAGTACTTCGGGCCTTATTTGAGGATGATGGAATTCATGGCAATTTCGCACAAGTCAATCAACCAACAACAAGCAACGGAAAGAAAGGTATGGGCTGGAAACTTTGAGAAGGAAGGGTAGACGAACAACTGGCATGATCAACGAGATTGGAGAAAACAGAAAGTACAAGCCACTAATCTCAACAACCGGGATTGATTGATTGTTTGAAGTTTTCGGGTCTTCTCAACAGGTTTGTGAATCAAGCGAGACTACCTAATTACTAGTGAAAACCACCATCAAACCGTCTCGGGCGTCTTGGTCGGCTCAGCGGTTTCGACCCCATTTCTCTCATCTCCATTTCCCTCTCCAGTCTCACCACCAGGCTGGGCAGGCGCCTTGCATCCACCAAGAGCTGGGCACTGATACTCCCAATAACACTCGCAGTTGTTGAAACACCAGTTGTCGTCTGTTGTAACCCACGGGCCATCGCACGATGTATTCCACGCGTCCACCAAAGTGGCTCAATATCTATACCTGAATTTAGACACTCTAACTGCCAATGCATAGTGATTGCGGCAACTCCAACATTCGGGAACTTTCGCAGCAGAGTCTGGTTCAAGGACTTTGCCAATTCCGTACATCGATATGTTGAACATGCCGGAATGATGTGTTGGACCCGTTGGCTGCAAAACAGATGCAGAACTGAGTCGATGGCTCAATAACGAGACTCCCCGGGTGTCCTTACCCGCGCACAATGACTGACATAGAACCAACTGCTTGCACCTGCGGAAAACCGGTCCAATTCCCGTGTGATCTGGTGACACCTGAATAGGAAGGCGGGCCGCCCACGCGCATGAATGACGGCGTATGGAAATGGTGGGCTGAGAAAGCGAGTCCTGCCCAAGCCCATTCCTATTCCGTCACTACCTTCATCAATGTCGGTCTCCGGATCTCGGGCTTCATTCAGCACACGATTAAAACAAAGCTTCTCAGGCCACACATTGAAACAGAGAAGTAAGCAACTATATTCATGAAGCCTCAGCCCTTGAAATAAGTGTACTTACATGTAGGTGCACCATACAGACCCCGCTATGGAACCTCCTCCCGCCAACACCAACCCGCCGGGCACAAACGATGCCCTCGCCGAATCCGAACCTGCTGCCAGCGATGGCGGACGCCCGACCCAGCGCTGGACTGTGGACGGGTACCCAATCGTCGACGGCAAGTACCTCGACCTCTCCGCAGGCGAGCTCAAGACACACGTGGCCGGTGTGGACCAGTTCAGGGGCGGCCCGCCGTCGGTCTCCGTCTACTGGCAGAACCGACTGGCCACGGGCCGCGGTGACCAGTTCCTGGTAATTGCTAAGGTTGTCACACACGTGAGGGATCTCACCGAGTACCTGGCGCGCGTCGGTACCTTTCTGGGTAAGGGCCTGTGCAAGGTACACTCGTTGAATGCGACGCGCTATGAGGTGTATGTGGTTGTGTCGTCCGAGCTGTCCCAGGGGGGGTTTCGGGAGGCTTTGGCGAAGGATGGGCTTTTGTAGTAGGTAGGATGTTGTTCCATTTTGATTTGAGTTGTGTGTGGCGGATGAGCCGGCGCTATACGTGGGAGAGTGCGATATTCTAATATCACCTGAAGTCGATCTAATACGTGACAACAAGTGATCTATTAACAGCCCACGTCGTTTATGGTTCATCAAGCTTAATGGCCGGAGAAGGACGCGGCGGGGAGGTTGTTGCTTAGTCTGCTGCCGTGAGTTGGTCTTGGGGAGGGAGGGAGCGGCGGCGGGGGGTTGTTGTTAAGTGTTGTTGGCTCGGGTGAACAAGGGTGACGAGAGGTTGTTGTTGAGTGCGCCTTTGTTGGCCGGTCTTGGGGAGCGAGCGGCGGGGAAAGACTGTTGCGTAATCTACTGTAGTTGGTTGGCTCGGAGGCGGTAACGGTGGAGGGCAGGTTGAGAGGTGAGCGAGAATGTGGAAAGGGCTGGAAAAGGCTGTGGAAGGAAAGAAATACGAAGAGGAACGATGAAAGGCAACGGGGGTAGGAGTGGTAGATGGAGAGCTCCCTCGAGTAGTTGAGGTGGGTGGACCTATAGCGCGCTCGATGGACGTCGATGGACAATAGGCGGTTCCGGTTACGTACCGTATATGTACCACCAACGGGCCGTCGCCGTCGCCGAGGGGGGAGTGACACGACTAGAGATAAAGGCTGAGGAGGTTATCAGGGGCAAGGGAGAGCTGAACGGCTTCTTCAATCTCTCCCACCTCGTCGTGGCGTTTCGTCCGTCTTTTCTCAATCCACGCCGAAGAGATCACCCAATCCATCGGCTACGACAAAATGAAGGCATTCCACCTGTCTTGCCGCTCCCGGCTCATAATGTCCTCGCTCGCCCCCATATCTCCCACTTCCATCCCGGCCATGGATGGACCGTCCTTACCGCCCAGGTTTGAGTACTCTAGAAGAGACGATAGCAACAAAAATACATACAACACCAAGGATTCCCCAGTCGTCACCGACCTGAGTACTAGTTTGGCCCTTACTTGTTTGACTAGGGGAGAGCGGACGGGATCCCGTATTTTCAAGTAGGTATGGTCGTATGTAATAGGCGACTAAGCTCGTGTTGTCTATAAAGGTGGGCTCCAGTCCTCTATAGGAAAGTATAGCAATAAAAAACATACAACACCAAGGATTCCCCAGTCGTCACCGACCTGAGTACTAGTTTGGCCCTTGCAAGTTTAACTAGGGGAGAGCGGACGGGATCCCGTGTTTTCTAGCAGGTATGGTCGTATGTGATAGTCTGATGCTGGAGTTTTGGTTGATATGGAAGTCACTGAGGCAGTCTTGAGCGAAGGGTTTGGGGTGAACTTTGTCCAAGCCCAAGAAGAAATTGCATCACATGGTAAATGATGGCCAGGGAAAAGCGCTTGCACCAAATAGATGAAGAGAGAGAATTGTGTGGACCCTTAACCCCATCCGTCTCCACAAGGGGCGTTGTTGTGTTGATGTTGAGAAAAGTTGTAGATTAAGGGTTAGGGTCTGTTGAATATTGAACGCTTGCGAGGTCAATGCGCTGCAGGAAGCTTGCCCCACCACGTGACCACACAGAAATTCGAAAACCTATCGCGGCACAAATTTACTGGCAACTCCTTCCCACGATCTCGGACAAGCAAGTTAGCAACGAGTGCCGACCAAGTTGCCCAACATGTCTCTCGTATCGGGCGAGAAGGTATGTGGACATCCAAGATGGATAATTCCATCGCCTCCCTGTTGTCTGCGAAATCCTGCTGCCGGGCCATCTTGACGGGTTGCGATGCCGACAACGATTATCCGCTCGATCGACAAACTCGGCTCGCGAGTGCATTCGACATGACCACAATCAAATCTCGCACATCGTCCGCTAGCCGATATCGTACAGCGGAGCAAAAGAGGCGGCATGGTGTGGGGGTAGATGTCCGCCGTGGCCCTCGGTGGGTGGCATCACATTAGGAACACGGCACCGAAGAGTAGATTTGAGATCATCTTTGGATTTCGATGGCGCACATGGCCCCAAGGGCAGTCAGCCGTGCGAGATCACGGTCCCTAAATGCGACCAGAGCATTTCGAACTCGCAACAGTGGCCCAGGAACCGGAACGGCAGCAGAAAGCAGACAACGCTCGGCAGATTCATCGCATGCATTGCGCATGTGCTGTGTGTAATGGACGCTAACAAGATCCTCAGAGCAACTTCAACCACATTCTGCGTCTGCTCAACACCAACGTGGACGGCAAGCAGAAGGTCGTCTACTCCTTGACGTAAGCCTCCACCGAATTGCAGTATTTGAGGTTCATGGGCTAACCTGATGTGATCCAGTAAGATCAAGGGTGTTGGTCGTCGTTACTGTACGTATTCCGTTGGCTCCGCATCGCGATAATATGCAGGCGACCGCCGCTCGCTTCACCGAAGTCGCACACTCGCGGGAACACATGGCTGACCAGGTGAACAGCCAACCTTGTGTGCAAGAAGGCCGATGTCGACCTGAACAAGCGCGCCGGTGAGCTCACCTCTGAGGAGCTTGAGCGCCTGGTCACCATCATCCAGAACCCCACCGCCTACAAGATCCCCGGGGTAAGTCTATTATTAAGATCGCTCGCAGGACAAGCGGACACTAACAGCGGCACAACAGTGGTTCCTCAACAGGCAGCGCGACATTGTCGATGGCAAGGACTCCCAGGTCCTCGCCAACGGTGTCGACTCCAAGCTCCGTGATGATCTCGAGCGCTTGAAGAAGATCCGCGCCCACCGTGGTCTCCGTCACTACTGGGGCCTCCGTGTGCGTGGCCAGCACACCAAGACGACCGGCCGCCGCGGCCGGACCGTCGGTGTGTCCAAGAAGAAGGGTGGTTAAGTGGGTTTCTCTGGCGTGCGGCATTCTTTGGCACTGCTGTGCTTGGCTTTCTGGCGGTGTTATCCCAAGGCTAAGGGGTGGTCATGGACGGGACGGGTTGATTTTTATTACACCTTGCGCATATCTCGGCAATTCGTTGGGGAGCTCGCAGGATCGCTAAAGGGAACCACCATGATTCACAGCATGACAATACAGGCGCGGACATGAAAAAGTATAATGACTTGTGCCAACAATATGTGCCACGATGAGTGACGGATTTGCTACCTGTTTTTCTTTTTGAAATACCAAACGCCCACATGAAACTAAAAAAAAAAGGGGGTATCAGGCATTTGGTCATTATTCTTCGTGAGTGACGGCCATGTCGAGAACCTCAACCCTACCCTGCCCTTTCGTCTCGCCTCCCACGAAGTCAGACAGCCCCTTGAACGCCCCAGGCTCTACAAACCCGACAATCTCCCACTCCGAACCTATAACATCCTGATTCTCCACCTGCTCGATAAAGCTAAGGATCTTGTCCTTGACCGTCCCAGGCGCTTTCGGCTCCCCATCCCCCCCTTCCGTAGTATCCTTCCCACCCTTGGGCGCCTTGACGGGCTGCTTCAGCACGTTGGACGAGCAGGTTATGCGCAGCCGCATGCGGGCGCGCGCCACGGGGATCGGCTGGTGCGCGATCAGCGCTTTCATCGCGTCCAGCGCCTGCGACTTGGCGCTCTTGTTCGCCGACACACCCGTCCACGTCGGCCGCGGCTTGCTCTCGCCGGCTTCGCCTGTTGTGGGGGTGGCGGTTGTGCTGGGGTTGCCGCTATTGCTTTCGTTGTTGTTATTATTGCTGTCCTTCTTGCTGTTGTTATCCTTGTCTTGTTGTTGTTGCTGGTGGGCGTTGGAGCTGAGCATGTCGAGGGCCTTGTCGATCATGCCCGACGTGTAGACGCGCTTGGTGCGCGGGTCGACCAGCTTGCTGGCCACGATGGAGATGACCTCGTTGTGCACGCGCTCCAGCTGCGCCGTGCGCTCCTTCTCCCCGACCTGCATCTCGCCCTTGCGCAGGATCTCCAGGATGATGTCGTCCACCGACGTGTCCTTGCCGAACGCCTTGGCCAGCTCGGCTGAGGGTGCGGTTTGGCCCTTGGATACGTTCAGGAATACCGAGGGAATCTGGAGGACGTTGTCGAGGTCGGTTTCGATGCCGGATCGCCATTCGAGCACTTTGTTCTTGTAGCAGGCGATCTCGAACCGCTTCTTGCCTTTTTTTAGCCGCACCAGCGACACGTTGGTGAGTTTGATCTGGTTGGAGGGCTGCTGGATCACCATGGTGGCGGTTGGGGAAGGTGTGGCACCCGGGAGCTGGGAAGAAGCGTCTGGCTCAGGGATTGTCGGAAAGGAGTGGTAACTAAGGTAATTTCTTGTTTCTTTTTTGGGTGGTCTTGACAATTCGGGGTTCTGTCTTTTCTCAAGTTCCTTTAATGTCCCGTTTGTTTTCCTGCCCGCGGGGACTTTTTCCTTATCAACTACCCCGCCAAACCAGATCTGGAGGGGCGTTGAGGCGCCAGCCCACTGTGGCTCCTCTATCCGGACATAGTGTGGATGAGTCGAGATGAGTCAGGCGGGTCTTTTTGCGGGGATGGCTGGGCGTTGGTGCACGGCAGACGTAATGCTGCTCACTGATCGCCGCCGGGAGTTCCTGTCTCTTCCCTTTTTCATCGTCAAAATAAAATAAAATGATTGAGCATTGTGTGAGTAGTATACTGGGACATTGCAATTATCGATATTGTTGACACCGGCGGAGAAGCCTTGTGATTCAGCTCCGGGGCTGTTGGTCCGTTGTGTTTACCTTATCTCGGCCGATGACGCAGCCCTGAAGGCAGGGCTGTCATGGAGTTGGCTTGATGAACTGTCTCAGTTTCTATTGGCCCGCAGTTGCCAAGGCTACAAAGAATGACCGGCTCTCCTAGCGAGGCTGACCGCCATATGGTCTCTTTTCTGTCAGAACCCCACTTTAGTCGGTTCTCGTGACCCAGCCTGCAAGGTACCCAGACAACCGGTGTGGCGCAACCAATGCGTGCCTGGATGTGCCTTGTGAGCGCGCTTCCCCGAGTCCGGCAGGTGCTGCTCCCGATTGCTCGTTTCATCGAACCCAACCCCCCAAGCTCCCACCTCTTCCTTCCTATCTTCCTTCTTCCTTCTCTCATCACTCCCAATCAACCTGCCATCATCGTCTCTTCATTCCACACATCAACCATCATCAGCGCAAGTTCGCAATGAGGATCGCAGCCTCGACAGTGCTGTTCGGCGCGGCTTCAGCCGCGTCGTTCCAGCAACAAGCTCAGCATGTGCTCTCCGGCGGCTTCGGAAAGGCCCAGGAGGCCATGAAGCCCATCTCGGATGCCTTCACCGATGCCGCTGGCCGCCCTTTCGAGAGTTTCGAGGATGCTTTCTCCGGAATGACGGCTGAGACGAAGGCGCTCTGGGAGGAGATTAAGCTGCTTGTCCCCGACAGCGCCTTCAAGGACCTCTCGTGGCTCAGCAAACCCAAGCCCCATCACCGCCGTGATGACTGGAACCACGTCGTGAAGGGCGCCGATGTCCAGGGCATGTGGGTGCAGGATTCCGATGGCGGGAAACACCGCCAGGTGGATGGCCGCCTCGAGGACTACAATCTCCGCGTCAAGGCTGTCGACCCGTCCAAGCTCAACGTCGATTCGGTCAAGCAGTACAGCGGCTATCTCGATGACGAGGCCAACGACAAGCACTTGTTTTACTGTAAGTTTCCATCACTCTTTTTATCATCGCCACCCAAATACACTCATGCTGACTCAATCCGTAGGGTTCTTTGAGTCGCGCAATGACCCCAAGAATGACCCTGTGATCCTGTGGCTCAACGGCGGCCCCGGCTGCTCGTCGCTCACGGGTCTTTTCCTCGAGCTCGGTCCTTCATCGATCGACAAGAAGCTGAAGGTTGTCAACAACGAGTTCAGCTGGAACAACAACGCCAGTGTCATCTTCCTCGACCAACCCGTCAACGTCGGGTACTCGTATTCCGGCTCTTCTGTGAGCAACACCATTGCTGCTGGCAAGGACGTCTACGCTCTCCTGACCCTCTTCTTCCACCAATTCCCCGAATACGCGAAGCAGGACTTCCACATCGCTGGCGAGTCGTATGCTGGTCACTACATCCCGGTCTTTGCCTCTGAGATTCTGGCCCACAAGAACCGGAACATCAACCTCAAGTCTGTCCTCATCGGAAACGGCCTGACTGATGGCCTCACTCAGTACGAGCACTACCGCCCCATGGCCTGCGGTGAGGGTGGCTATCCCGCTGTCCTCGGCGAGGCTGAGTGCCGCAGCATGGACAATGCCCTCCCGCGCTGCCAGTCGTTGATTAGCAACTGCTACGAGAGCGGTAGCGTGTGGAGCTGCGTCCCGGCCTCCATCTACTGCAACAACGCCATGATTGGCCCCTACCAGCGCACTGGTCAGAATGTCTACGACATCCGCAGCCAATGCGAGGACAGCAGCAACCTCTGCTACAGCGGTCTTGGGTACATCAGCGACTACCTGAACGAGCAATCGGTCATGGACGCTTTGGGCGTTGAGGTTTCGAGCTATGACAGCTGCAACTTTGACATCAACCGGAACTTCCTCTTCCAGGGCGACTGGATGCAGCCCTTCCACCGCCTTGTGCCCGGGCTTCTCGAGGAGATCCCCGTCCTTATCTATGCTGGCGACGCTGACTACATTTGCAACTGGCTTGGCAACCAGGCTTGGACCGAGGCGCTCGAGTGGCCCGGCAAGAAGGACTTCAATGCGGCCAAGATCAAGGATCTGAAGCTTGCTGGCGCTGAGAAGGAGTACGGCAAGGTCAAGGCCTCCGGCAACTTCACCTTCATGCAAGTCTACCAGGCCGGTCACATGGTCCCCATGGACCAGCCCGAGAACTCGCTTGACTTCCTGAACAGGTGGCTCAACGGCGAGTGGTTTGCCAAATAGAGGGAAACCATTGTTGGAGCAGCATCTTTACAGGGGACATGATCCGTATTTAGCAATAATTGTTATTTCACTCTGTCTTGGTACATTGCTTTTTTGGTCGAGTCGTTGGAGATTGAATGTGCGGCGTGTACGAAATAGGACGGACTGTGTGTGATCCCGGGTTTCTTAACAAGTAAACAGATGCTCGTTTCCTAATTGAATGGAATTAGTCGTTAATCCGTATTCTTGGCCCGAATGCAGATGCAAATGGCCTTTCCTGTCCCGTCAACATGGAACCAGCATCTAGGTATGCTCGCAATGACGTCTCTATGCCCATTACAAAATCCGAATCCGCTCATGACGAAGAGAACCATCAATGTCACTCGCGCGCGTCAGCGTGTGGCCAACGTTACCCCATCACCAAGATGAAGACCCTAGGATCATGGAGGTAACCAGAGGGAAGGAAAGTAGGTGACGAAGAAACGGCGGGTGATACTAGGTATTACGAGAACATATCTTGTATGCACATACCCTCCATACCCATACGTTCGAACAAGTTTACCCCGTTGACAACCATCCTCTTGGAGGGCAACAAGACGGATATTTAAGTAGCATATCTATCACCGATAGGGGCACACGAGGGACAGAGACGAGTGCTGCTGTTGGGGCCGCCTGGGAGGTCAAAGCAGAACCTGATGATGTATTTGCTGGGAACGAGGCCAAGAGCGAGCGGCAAGGGCAGCGGCGAACACGAGCAAAGAGGGGGACACGTGAGGTTGTTGTCAACGGGGATAGCATATTTTTTGTACAGATCGCAGCACATCCAAGTATATACAGCCTGTCTTCCTCTCCACCTCCCCTTCCTTCCTTCCTTTTGCCTGGGTCAAGCAATCCGTCCGGCCATGCCGCAACCTCCCGTTCGCTTCACAACCCCCGCCTTCCCTTCCTTTTCTTCCCCTCTCCCCCGGCCTGAAGGGTATGTGAACCGACGGGGGAAAAAGGAAAGTATCCCCCAAACAATTCATCGTTAGACCCGTCCAACTCCGCCAACCCCGTGATTAAGCCAGACCAACAACCCCCACGCGCCATCCACCAAGCGTGCCCATCCGCCCAGTCATTCTTTCCCTATACCGACCAACCAACCCTAGGGTTATGAAGAGAAAAGCCAACCCCGGCCAGGAATCTTGACTCGCCATGCTCGTCTCGTCTTTATATACGTAGCCGGGGGGTAGAAAATCAAGGGGAAAACTGAATAAGGAAAGACAACGAACGGACCACGCGCGTAACGGCGCACCATCATACACGACGTTCGCTAACTAGTTCCAATGGCAATGCGTAACAGAACACTGAAAAAGAACCACAGAGAAATGAAGGCTGCGTGGAAAGGACAAATCGTCCAACGCTTCTGGGAAGGCCTAGGAATCCAAAAGAGGATGCCCTCCCGACAAATGTTGCGAATCAACGGAAGACCCGGCCCTATCACCACTGAGAAGAGATGAACACGAGAAAATAGACTCGTGCTTAGAGCAAGCGGCGGTCCCAGCTCTACCGGCAGTATCAGCCGCCTGCATCGGCGGACTCGAGTTCTTGTGTTTCCGAAACAGGTTTTGAAAGCCATTGATCCTGAACCGGCTCGGTTTCTTCTTGAGCTGCCTGTTGGCTGGATCAACGGGCTCGGTCCCGCCGTTCCTCTTCGCCCCGCCGTTTGTGTAGTGGTGGCCGTTTTGCAGCGCGTCGTGCTCCCCATCTAACGCCAACGGAGGCGGCGGATAGCTAGGAACGTTCGGGTCTGCTTTGCTCTGGGTGGTGGCGGCGGACACTGGAACGGTGGTGGGTGACTCGTCGGGCGCCGACAAACTCGGAACGGGCACGCTGGTACTGTAGCTGTGGGGTCGCTCAAATGAATCGCGGCTCACGATGCTGGTGCCCTGCGTGCTGGGTGACAGCGGCATCCTTCCGGTTGTAGCGCTCGTCGCTTGTGAAGCCCAGTCACCACTGTTAGGTGCGGAACTACCCTCCGTTGTTTCGCTGTATTTCTGCCGGGTGTGACCGTGCTGCTGGCTGGTGCCGTTCACGTTGAATGATCCGCTTGGGGTGAAGTCGTTGCCTGGGGAGAAACTGGTGACAATGTCGTTCACCATCCGTCCTTCGGCTGGACGTCTGGCGCTCGGGGACAGTTTTTGGAAGGTATCTGTTTGATAGGGAGGAATAGCCGGTTCTGGCATCTGGGGCTCAACGACCTTTGGCACTGAACCCATTGCCCCCTTGGCGGGATGCGCTTCTGTCGCCGGATCTGGACAGGTTGTGAAATTGATCGACTTCGGCGAGAGCTCGATGTTATTGTCCCGTGGAGCCGGTTCGGTAGGCGACTGCCGCTTTTGTTCGTCCAGTAGACACTGGTCAAACAATTCCTTGTTCAAGAGGAGTTCGTCGACGCAGTACTGCATCGCGGGCAGAATGTCCGCAACGCCTTGGAATAGCGGGAGCGCAAACAGATTCATGAACTTCAGCTGGGCAGTGGTCAGTGACAGCTTGTCCTGCTTCGGCTCCGACATCAACGATGTCTTGATCTCCAACTCGTTTTCCATGCTGGCTTGACGCGAGAATTCCTCCGACAGGATGTTCATCCATTGGAGGGCAGCATCGTGCCGTCGGGTCTATTACGGGAATCAGAATCATGGTCGAGAACAACAGTTATTGGCCGCGGGGGGCATAAACTTACGACGTTGCTTATATCTGCGCATTTGATAAGGAGGGCACATGCCAACGCCTTTTGCTCATTCTTGGCGCCTTCGTCCCAACCTTCAGTGGAGTTATTGGGACGCAGCTTTCCCTGCAAATCGCCGAGCTTCCTCATGTAGTCAAAGTGCAGTCCCATGTCCGTGGCTAGGATCGAGCTAATCATCAGGTGACGCATCTTGCTGTCGCAGAAGGTTGCGGGCCAATACCGTCGCAAGATTTGCGAGTAGGCAGCGCAGTGAAACGATTCGAGAACAGAACGATCGTTGTACAGCTGGGCGAGTGGCGCATTTAGTGTCACTAGGAAACCGTTGTTGACGCCGGGGTGGCCGACATCATGACCAATGGCCGTGATGAGAAGCGTCAAGGCCTCAAACGGCCGAAGAAGCTCTGCGATTGGCGACTTGTGGCAAGCCGCGGACAGCACACCATCGGCCGAACGATAAGGTGGTAGTGCGCCAATGCGGACGAGGAAGTGGAAGGTTGCCTGCAGAACATCAACCACGTGGCGGAAGTTATGATACGGGACAAAGGTGTTGTAAGCCGCCCGGCAGGCGAGGAGAAAGCGGTGTAGCTGGTCTGGATGAATCGGTTAGTTAGTGGATTGTGATCGTCATGATAACAGAAGACGTACCTGTTGGTATCCGCCATGGCTCCAACTCGGGCATGGACAATGCGTGTTTAAACATAACCAAAGCCGCCACGACAAGCTCGTCCTCGGTGAAATCATGGGCGCAAAAATGCCATTGGCCGACTGCTGACGTGACCTCGGCCTGCTTCTCAGCGCTAATGGACAGCTTGATGCTACAAGCCACCTCGTCCGTCTCGCTCCCGATGCGGCAAATCCGACCCATGAGCTTTGAAACCATGGCTTCCCGCAGATACGAGAATGGTTTCTCTTCGCAGATGCCAACCCACGACCGTTTTCGGCCCCGACGGAGCTCCACCAACGCCTTCTGATCCCGAGCAGCGTCCAGTTGGGCACGGTAGGCATGGATCTCGAGGTTGGTGACACACTTGGAGTTCATGGGATTCGTCATGACATCCGTAGCGCCCACGTCGAGGCACTTCCTCAGCATCATCTTGTTGACAGTGCGGCCCCTGGCTTCGCCCGTCCCATTCTCGGCTCCCGAATGATTACCAGGCGAGGTGGCAACAATAGGAACCGTGACAACAAGCTTGGACATATTGCGCACATACGACTCGGAAATGATCCTCTTCAGCAATGCCAGCCCGTATAGCTCCTCCTCTTGGTTTTCGCTAGCGTCGGTAATCAGGGATGGCGGCGAGGGAGAGCTCGAGCGGGACCGCTCGGGGATGCCCTCTTGATGAGGAGTGTGCAGTACGAAGACAGTCGGCTTGAGGGCGGCCATCGATGTCTCTTGGAGACTCAGCCATTGGGAGAGACATGCACCTCCGGTGCTGCACAAATGGACTATATCCGGCAGTTAGCAATCCATCCAGCATCACGGCGGACGAATCGATTGGGTCGGGCGGCAGACGGCATGCATACCTTGGTCAAACACGTCCAAAAGCAGCGCAGCATTTTCTATAACATGCGCCGGTTCTACCTCACTCGCATTTCCGTCGCGGATAGGCTCGCCGGCCTTGATGCTCCGGTCCCGCGACACGGACCGATCGACATATATGACATTACACGGGACATTCTCCATGGTGGGCCTGACAAGCGACCGGTCTTGCGACCAGATACGCTTCCGCCACGGAGGTTATGGGTTCGGAGGGCCAGGCAGGGGCCGGATACGACTGCTGGGCTCGCGAACGTATCCGGCGGTGGTACGGGCCAAGCCGAAGAGTAGACGGCAGGTCGGCGCCGATCGCGTTCGTCGAGGAATGGCGAGGAGCGGTTCTCCTTGAAGGAAATGGGATAGCGACGCGGCAGCAGGGTCGAAGTTAGCTTCGGTCACGGAAGCTAGGGAGCGCACGGATTGGCGAGTCGGAGGAAATATTTCGTGTATGGCTTTCGCGTGGCCGAACTAGGCCTGAATCGCCGTGTCGAAGAAAGGCGCAAAGGTCGGGCGGGATAAAGAAGGTTAAGTCAAATGAGGTTGGGATAGTCTATTGCGGCAAGGTTAGGCCTGGCGCGCATAGGGCTGCGGGAGGTTGCGTGGTGCGTAGCGTGCGTGACGTGCGTGATATGCGTGGAGGAAGCGCTGGTGACGGAAAAGAGTTGCGCAAAAGCCAGAGCGCCGGGTCTCGGTGCACTGGCTCGTCAGAAGATTTGCGAAGAGGGAGGTGTGGATTTGGCAAGGAGCAGGAGGTGGAGACGAGGCATGAAGGAAGGGAAGGGGGGGGGGGGGGGGGTGGGGGACAGCACCAGCAAGGAAGAAGGCTAGAAGGCACGAAGGCAAAGGGAACCAGAGGGGATGGAGGTGGGACGTACTGCAAGGAAGGTACCTGCCCAAGGTACAAAAATTACACGCCATGTGCTGTTGTCAGGCTTATTCCCAAAGTGGTTTGTTTTGACGCTCTTGTGACAGAAATGAAGTGTCCGGGGTCTAGGACTCGAACAGAACAGACAGAAGGGGTAGAGGACAAAACTACCAAAGGATGCCAGCGAATGGATGATGGAATCGGGGAAGCAAGGTGCTTGTGCTTCGAAAGAAAGAACCAAGCAAATCCTCGGTCTCGCCTGCTCTCGGGGCGCTCGAACCCATGGGGCGAATTCGGTCTTTCGCTATCACTAGTGTAACTTAGCCCTAGGAGGGAATGCGAATGGGCAATTGGAGCGGAAAGAAAAAGGCAAGTCTCCCACGATTGGTCTTGGGTTTTGATGAAGGGTGGTAGGCAAGGACCTCGCAAGGTGTTCGGCGCACACACACGGGCACTTCAAGACACCCACACTACGCACACAAGTTGAAGGCGGCAGCTGGGCAGGTGGGTTGGACGAAATGGGTGAGTGGAACAGTGGAACACCACGAAATGGAAGGGAGCATGGAAGGGGCAGTTCAATCGGGGGAAGCGCGGAAGGTGTGGGTGCGCCCCCTCCTTTTGGTGGCGGGAGCCAGTGAAATTGCTCGGTTAGGGTGGGCCATGCTGCGCAGGCGGGAAAGGTTCAATCTCAGGAAGAGCCGGGGTGGACTCTGACTGGCCCATCTCGCCATCCCCTGGCCTTCTGGCTGCCTTCTCGAAAACCCGTCGAACACGCTACTGCAAAGGCCAAAACCTCGACTCGCCCGTGCCCCAGGGTTGCCAGGAAGTGCCAGGCCTGCGTGCGGCCTGCCTGTCCCCGCCCCGAGAGCTCAGAAGAGGGCAGCACAGGAATGCGGGCAACGACCGCCAACACAGTGCCGGATGCCCAGCACACCAATAAAACCCCCGCTATTAGCCAGCACCACACACAAAAAGCTACCAAGTGCTGAACCACCGCGCTGCACGCACCCACTCCCACCCGCTCGGGCCCTTTTTGTGTTCGTTCGAAGACTGCCATTGCGGAGACGGACAGCATCGAAACAACGAAGATGATCCTCGGACAAAGATAGCAGGGGGCGAATCTTACTCGGGAGAGAAAGCAAGCCGGACGAAATTGGGCCCCGTGGCAGGGATGTGGAGAATGGCTGGGGTCGCAGAGTTACCAAGCTACCAACCCATTTCAACCACGAAGTCAGCAAGCAAATTGATGGGATGGGTTTCGACTTTTAACACGGGATTCGTCCAGTGCAGATGGAATACTCTCCGTCTCCAGCGAAAGCCCAGGGAAGATGTACATGTACCATGTCGCTCAGCAGCCGTTGTTTGCTGGTCAGTATAACTAACGAACACTCGACAAATTGTTGAGCGAAAGACAAAACACGCACCAAGACTAAAAATATCGAGAACCTAACGATTTTTTCCTTGCAGCAGATCGGTCGTGTTGACATGAACATAAAAAAAATATCAATAACGGGGAAATGGGGGGATCGTGGAGGACACGGGCCCCTAACTACTCCCTAGTTGGAGGAGGAACGCACTGTCTTGCGTTTCGCGGCTCGCTGGACCGGCATGAGCGCCAAACGATCAAACCTACCGAACCACAAAAGGATCATCGCTGTCGCCGACACTCGGCTGAACCCAAACGCTGCGAGCCGTGCCTGTGCGCCCGGAGCACGGGCTCAAAACGCAGATCGATACCAGCAGTAGACGGGCTACCAGCCCCCGAGCTGTCCGGGCCAGGTCCGACGTGTCCAGGTCTGTCGTTCCACGTTTCAATCATTGGCACAGTACGTGCATAAGTATGTCCACTACACATGGGGCACAATGGCAGCTCTCCCACTGGCCCTCGGACAGCCCTAACGCTAACCCGGGACGGAGCGGCGAGCAATTGAGGCATCGCAATCGCGGACCGGGCATCGCAGCCCGGAGAAGGCCGCGGCGGGCCTCGGCCGGCGATGGTCTTGGGGAAATGGAACAAAGGGCCGGCCCAGGGAGTTCGAGACGGGCACATCCTTCCGTGGCTTGGCCACCCCACACGACACACCCGGTCTTGGGCCTTCTTGAAGCAGACAGATCAGGCGAACAAGATTCGGTACTCGTGCCAAGGGCCCCACGAATGGCGCAAACGTGCACGAGTCGCCCAACCGTTGCCGCGAGGGAACCCCTGCGTTAGTCGGCCTCCTCCAGCCGGCCGCCCGGCGGAGTTACCCAGTTCGAGCCCAGGTATTCCCCACAAACCACTCTCTCACCGAGCCATCCATGTTGTCTCCGAAGAAAGTGTATGCTACACTCCACTACACGGCGTTGTAGTGTACCAAGGACTTCGCACTCCAGGCGGGTGGCGACAGGCATACGCTGTGTATGAGATCAGACTAGCTAAAGAATAACTCGATACCGATCATACACACACGAAGTACGAAGTAGAAACGTCGTTCCAAGACCGCCGCCTTCTTGCGCCCTCGATGTGCTTTTAGCCGTGCCGCTTCCTCTCTGCGGCCTCCAGTGCCCTTCCCGCACTCACCAATGACGTTGCCATGTGCCACCCCAACAGCACAAGCTTCAGCTCAGTCGCAAGCGGCTCAAATAAGGCCCAATCTACATTGGGCCTATCATGGGGCGCCGTCTCGACTGATCACAGGGGCACAGCTCCATGTGCGATGCGGCGGGGTGAACTCGGTAGACCTCACTCGGCACTGATCTACCTTACAAATCAACACTTTGACCACAGTGACGTTCAGAGGCCCGGCTTTTCTGGTCCCGGCAACCGACGCCGTCGCCGATGAGGTCGGAGCCCTAGGTCGAACGGCTACTGTGTAAGGATGAAGAACCAGTCCCTCGTCCCCCCTTCTTCCCCAAAGTTGACTTACAGGAACAATACTCCGAAACATACATGTGTGTCGGTTACGCGCGCCATCTCGTGCTGCCTGCTGCCTGTCTTTCACTGCTGCATCTGAGTCACTCTCCATTTCGTGTTGTGTCTCTGCAAACATCACATCTCAGTCAAGCTGTTTCAATGACCGACCAATGTAGTACGTACACACGAGACACCCCAACCACTCGCAACAACCGCCATCATGTTTCTCATGTCGTATCGAATCGAAGCCGCCCGGAGGAGAGCTAGACATGCACAAAAAAGCCTATAAATAACCCAGTCCATCGCCCCAACCGTTTCAGTCCTGTTGATCCGGCCCTGGTGGCCGACGGTGATGCAGTGCAGTCTCGCTCCTAAACACAAGCACAACCGCTAACCGCCACAGCTGAGCATCACCAGTCACAGACCCTTGTGTTTCTAAGCGATGCATGCGCAGGAGATCTCAAAGCCAAAACACTCTCCACCTCCTGTCACACACGCCCGAGGAATTCCTGGTCACAGACGGCTTGACGTTTCCGGTTGCGTGGATCAGTTATGCGATGCTTCGACGATGACAGAAAAACACATCTATCTATCTGGGGTAGTGAGAGCACAAGGACTGAAACCTAGGGGAAGAATGCAATAGAGATTGGGAAACACCAAACCAATCCACGAAACATGTACTGCGGAAACAACACAGATATATGGGTACCGTATATATCACGCCTGCCAATGACTAGACAGCGGAGACGCATAGCATTAACTAGGTACCTATATGAAGAGAGAGAATCCAAAGGGTGGATGACTGGGTTTACAAATTCCAACTAGTTAGTCCCTAACCCGTCACCGCATTCAAGCAGGCAAGCGGTATTGACATTCACACATGAGACCATGAACCATTCAACGGTACTCCAACCAACCGCCCCCCCTTTCCCAGCGAGACAGCCAAACCAGAGAGAAGAGAGGTAAAAGAAGAGGAAGTCTACAATCAATTACTTTTTGTACTCCTATGCCCCCACCCCTCACTCTCTGTGCTCCTTCGCAGCCGGGACCCATCCATGGCTCCCTCCTCATTGCATAACTAACCCACCAGCCCATCCATCCATCTATCTACATCACCCATTCCCCATGTCCCATTCCAGTCATCATCATTCGGTAGAACCACCCCTTCGTATCCCCCCTAACCTAAAACTAACCAGCACGGTACCTAGTAGTGCATGTATGCAACCCCTTTCTTCCATCTAACCGCCACCTAGCCCCCTCGCCAGAAGAAGTGTGTTGTTTCCCTAATATCATGACCACGGAGGAAAACAAAAAGTAATGTAACGAGTACGTAGATGCGTAGGTAGGTAGGCAGGCAGGCCAAGAGATAGATAGTGGGTAGACGGATAGATGCGCGATAGGCCAAGTGAAGGAATACCAGCATAATAGTCCCGGCCTGTGTCTCAAGACGGACGAAGGCCCCCCCCTATTGCACCAGAGTGCATGCGTCACACATGATGCGGGCTGGTGGGAACGAACGACAACGACCGGGAAAGGGACCCACGAGAGAAAAGCAAAATAAGAAAGAAAAATAACAAAACCCTAAACGCCACAGAACCAATGACAACAACAGCAACAACACCCAGTGCTCTTCGCTTCTACTCCCCCCTCAAGCGCACCTAGCCCACCAGTCTCAGGCCGCCCATGCGAAGAAGAAGGCCCCTCCCGGCAGCCAGCTTCCGTCCCCACTAACGTGATTTCACTACCAGACCGTCCCGGTTCACACGCAGTAGTAGTGCCGCTGCTCCCAGGCCGTCCGGGCCGTCCCCAAGGACCCCCGCCACCGCACTAAGCCGACGACGGCTTCTCCCCCGCCGCAGTCTCCGCCGTAGTCTCCGGCGCCGCATCCACAGCATCCGCAGCAGCGGGGCGCGCAGCAGCATCATCACCATCAGCAGCAGCAGCTCCGTCCATGTCGCCGCCGTCGCCGATGTGGATTTCGGCAACCTTATCGCTGGCGCGGTCGTCGTCATCGTCGAGGAGGACAAGGCTATCGCCCCCGCGGGCGGGACGGTGTGGATCTGCTGTTTGACCCACGACTGGGCGGCCAGCTTGCTGATGAAGTCCTGGGTGTCGGCCGAGGGCGGCGGCGGAAGGCTGTACTCGCCCGTGCCGTCCGCGCCCGGGTACGTCGGCTCGGGCGGCTCAAGGTAGTCGGCGCCCGGCTCGGGTTGGTCCAGGAGGTGCTCCACGCCGGGGACGTCGTCGAAGACGTCCGTCATTTCGCCGTTGAAGGACGAGCCGTCGTTTTGGGCCACGTCGCTGGCGATGTCGTCGCCGCCGGCTTCGGAGCCGGGCTTGCTGGTCTCGATGAGGTTGTCGAAACTCCAGCTGCTGGGGCCGATGACTGACGTCATGCCGACCATGCCGGTGGTGTCGTAGTCCTCCGAGAGACCGATACCTTCGTCATCGCCTTCAATGCTATTGTGCAGCGTGTCCTGGTTGCTCCATGTTGTGCTCATGTCGGCGTCGTCGTCGCCGCGGTATGACGGCCGTTCTGACCCGGCGCGTCTGCTGCTGTCCCAGCCACGGTTACCCCGAGGGAGAGCTAGACCTGCTCCGGCCGAAGCGCTCGGCGATCCACGCTGGGAGGATGAGCCTTGGCCGAGACGCTGGCCTTCCCCCGACTCCGACATGTCATCATCGAGGCCCGCCTGGTTGAAGCGGTCGAAAACTTCCTGGAACTTGGGACCGCCCAAGGGGGTAGCCGAGCGACGGCGGTAAAACAAGAGATATGCGGCCGATGTCACCACCCGAGCCGTGTCTCTCTGCTTGGTAACTGTGGCGTCTAAAGCCAAAGACGTTAGCAGGCGTAAACATGGCGCATGGTAATCTTGCGGGGCAACTCACCGTTGTACTCGTACCACTCGTTGTCGACGAAGTTCTTCGCAAATGCGGTGTAGTGACCACCACCCAAGCCGCCCCAGTGGTCATCCACGGCAATCAGGTCATAGATCTCCTCCTTCCCATCCTCCTTGTCGATGACACGCTTTGTCAGATCCAGCGCTTCCACCGGGAAGTCAACGAGGATATCTAGCTTGTCACGCCTCCAACCGCTAGAACTGAAGCGCTTCAAATGGACAACTAGGATATCCGGTGTTTTCCAGAGATCAAACTTCTTGCTGGCGCGGCGGTGCTCCTTGCAGCGAGGGCAGTACCAGGTATCTTGCTCCGACAGGATCTCTTCTTTCTCGAACTCGTCCAAGCAGTCGTCCAGGGCAATGCCATGCTTCTTACGAAGCTGCCGTGCTTTCTGCTTGGCTTGTAGAGTCGGGTCTTCCAATACCGGAGCCTTGAGGTACGTCTTCATGTTCGGGTTTTCGTTGGCTGATGTGCCACCGAAGACACGGTCAAAAGCAGCTTCGCTCCACTCAACCATGATACCCTCGCCCAGGCCGATCAGAGCGCCACTCGGGAGGAGCTCTTCAGCCTCAATGGGGGACTGCATCGTCGATTGCTGCCGGAAACGGGCACCACGCTGCTGCTTGTCGAAGTGCTTCTTTCCCTTCTTGCCGTAAGTCTTCTGTCTTCCGCCCTTCTTCTTGCCACGACCGCTTACTTGGTTGGATCGTGCTTGCAGGTTCTAAAATACAGATGCATGTGTCAGTCAACCTCAATTTTGAGTTTCCCCACACGGCGGGTGTCACGAACCTTGTGCTTGGAAGAGTCCGAATCGTCGTCGCTCGACTCCTCAGCCATCCGAGTGACGACAGAAGCGGGCAGTCTCCCGGACCTCTCGCTTCCGCTGTCGTCGGAACCATCGAGCGGCTCAGGGCTGCGCATCTCAACGTCCGAGGCGGCAACCTTGGGTTGCCTGGAGCTCAAGGGAGGCAATACGCCATCGTCCGTAGTCGAGTTCCAACCGGTTGGAACGGGTGTTTCTGACTCGGCGAAGTAGCTCAACCCAAAGAGATTTTGCAGCTCTGGCTCCAGAAATTCCAGCGGGTTGACCCATTTGGGCCGCCTGTGGTTGAGCCTCCGCAGTATCTGTGACGACCTTTATGAGCAAGTTAGTAACTATCATTGATAAATCAAAATCTAATATAAAACTTACCCTTCAGTCGTCGCTGGGGCAGAAGCGTTCCGCGCGTCGGAAGCGTCACGCATCGTGACATCGACCATATCGTCCTCGCCCTCGACCGACTTGGCAACAATTTTAGAATCGCCTGCAGAGTCCACGTCTGATGCTGTGTTGTTAATCATTTCCGAGTCCGTAGCCTCGGCAGCGTCCGAATCTTCACGATACGAGGCCAGCTGGGGCCAGGTGGTATATGTGGCAACCTTCTCAAGGATCTTCCGGCGGATGGCTTCCATGTCGCGAGCCTCATCGGGCGTCAAGATAATGAAGTGCGGGGGAGGAGAAGCGTCTGCATTCTTACGGCCAAATCGCCTTTTGACAGAAGGTTCTGATGGCTCGATCCGATGGAGGACGGGAACGAGCATGCGTTCCAGCCTCGGGTCATCAGTCGGAGACGAGTCGTCCGGTTCCCGTGAGGGTGACCTCTGTCGCTCCTTCTTGGCCTGCTTTTTCTTGGACCCGGAGGTGTTGGTGGGAGCCGCCTCGATTTCGTGCACAACGACGATGTCGCTGTTCTGGATCTCGTCAGAAACCGCAGAGCCGTCTTCGTAGAGCTTGTAGAACTTGGAGTGGAACTCTTCGCCCGCGAACAGGCGCTCCGTAGGAACCCCGACCCGCGTAGAGATGTACTGTTTCATCGCTCTAATGCTGCTGTTCTTATTGAGGTCGACCACGATATCGAAGGGTGTGTCGTTGAGGGGAAAAAATTTGATAGTGTGGGACCAGACATTGGCCACCGGGAGTGGTAGTGTGAGGTTGTTGAAGGGATCAAAGGTGATGCTGACTTTATCACAAACAGGACACACCAAGGTGGACTTGTACATGCCGGTGAATAAATCGGCAATGACCGAGTCGTCCCTCTTTTTGGTGATATCCCAGACTTTCGCGGCCATCTCGCGGACCGCTGCCGGGTTGTTGACCATCTCGTCTGTAGAATCAGGCTTTTCGATATACGGCTTTTTCTTGATCCGGTTTAGGTCCTCCTGGAGACCGTCAAGAAGGAAACCGAGGAATTCTTGCGAGTCCTGTTGCCCATATCCGGAAAAGGCCGGTGCATACCTCCCAATTATGCCCTTGAAATGCCTGGGTGCGATCGAACCCGGTGCCGGGTCCTTGTAAATCTCCTCCAGTAGGCGCCCATAGGCAGCGGCGACTTCGCCATTGTGTGATAGAGGGTTGTCCGGATTGATCTCCTTGTGTGCTTCGTGAGTGAGAAAGTATTTTGTAAGCTCTTCGACGCTCCTAACGCACTGCAAAGCCGAATTCATATAGCAGGTGTTGCCGAGATTTTGCAAGCCTACACACCCCAGAGTCCGGCCTGACTTCTGTTGGGCCCGGCCTCTAGTCAGTGCTCCTTGAGGTGCAGGGCTGCTGCGCCCGCTACCGCTACCTCGCAGCGCCACGAGGCTGTTGGAGTTGTCCCTGGGTGCTAGCCCCTTGTCCTTGATGGCGCTGCCCCTGTAGGTGGAGACGTGGGCATCGCGGTCGATCTGCTCGTCCAGGACAAGTGTCTGGTCAACGGCCAGGCCTACTAATGCCAGACTCTTCCTACCGTTGTAGTTGGCGTTGGTAGTAGTATCCTCGGCATCCACCAAGCCACGGT
This sequence comes from Chaetomium olivaceum, assembly GCA_039881045.1. Classification (NCBI taxonomy): domain Eukaryota; kingdom Fungi; phylum Ascomycota; class Sordariomycetes; order Sordariales; family Chaetomiaceae; genus Chaetomium; species Chaetomium olivaceum. The sequence continues at coordinate 224,758 of JAYWVB010000038.1, read as the reverse complement.
CAACGTCCTTCTCAAGCTTCAAAAATGTGTCCACGTCAACAAGCATTTCTGGCCAGGCCCCGGGGATTGAGGGGGGGCCAGCAAGAATTTCCGGATCACGGCCAGGCGAATCGGGCGGGGTCTTGATTCCTGACGGCTCGGATCCGGGCTCCGTGGCCGGGATGGTCTGGAGCAGTCGCCACACGCGCACTTTCTTGTCGATCGCCACGCCAGCGAGCTGCTTGGCCAGCTTCAAGAAGTTGTGGTAACCGAACGAGGTGCTCTGAACTACAACAGGAGGCGCAGGCTTCTTAAGCTTGATTTCCTGTTCGATCGGAATGGGGCTGATCGCGGACCATAACCGGTGGATGGTAAACACCGGGGGATGGAACTCGAACTGGATAGTCGGGATGCTCACGGAATCCGGGGCCGTATTGTGGGCTAGGCGGATGATGGGTGATTGCCCCGGGACTAAACCGTACCATGAAAGGAGGAGATCCCACGCGTCTTTCGGAAACAGCTCGAAGTTCTCGGTACCCATGCCCGGCTTCAGTTTGACGCAGAGTTCGCCGGCAGAGTCTGTAAAGATGGCTTGAATAATATCCGAATTGTCGACAGGACCTAATGACACCTCAGAGGTTTCCTTGCTGGCGTGCTTCGTGTCTGAGCCGAAAGCCTGGGCCCTGCCGAGCCATTGGCGAGACACAAGGTACGCCTCATCGCCCTCCTTTATGGGTGTCTCGGCGAAAGCGCTGACGAGGGTCTCGATGGTCTTGATTTGTTGCTCGAGCGGGGGGATATCTGTTCTCGCAAGTCAGCACCAAAAAAACGATCGAGTCTATGTCCAGAGAAAGTCGGCATTACCAGTCCGCAGAGGTAGTTCCGGCTTCTTCGTATCAGCCACGGACACCTGAGGTTCCTCGATCCCATTTGGGTCCTGCTCTTCGCTCGACCCCTCTACCGTTTCCGTCCTCTGTGAATCCGGAACTGCAGTCATATCCACATCCTCCCTCGCATCCACGGCATCCTGTTCTGGTTCCATGCTAGATGCCCGGCGCTTGAGGGGGGAGGAGGAACGCTGGGGGAAATCGGCGGCGCCCCCCATTAAAGCTCGGCGAACGGATTGGTGGACCGGTGACGGGTCTCTTGTTGTCCCGTACTCCGGCAGCTGCGAGATCGAACCGGCGTCGAGGAGATCGGGGTTCCGGTCGAAATCGATCGACAAGTCGGCCGAGGCAGCACAGGGGGAGCTCGCGGCCGAGGACGGGGAGTCGGCGAAGGAGGCGCCCTGGCTCTGAAGGCGGGGTGGGACACCCGAGGCGGGGAGCGAGTCGGCACGGAGGAAAGTGGGTGTGCCCAAGTCGGAGGTCGAGGCAGCAGAGAAGGAAAAGGTGGGATCGTTATTATCGTCTTCGGTGGAGGGCAGCACCAAGTCCTCGAACTTGTCGTGCTCCCTGGTCGACTGTCGAGTAATCCTCCGTTTCTTTTGGGAAGACGTGGTGAAGGCGAGCTGCCTGCGCAGCTCGAGGAATGCCTGGTCGCTAAGCGAGGGTGAGAAAGGTGCACGAAAGTGGGCAGCGGCGAAGAAGGAGTAAAAAGAAGTCGGAAGAAGAGGTGGCCAGGTGCTGCTGGTCACAGCGTTGGGAGAGGATAGGCGCAGTCGCGGGCGGGCTGACGGCAACGGTAACGGAGCGGCAGCAACGGAGGGTGCAATGGGGCGAACGGCCGGTGCATCAGCGACCCAGGACCAACAAGGCGATCCAGAGTCAGAGGCGAGCGGCAAAGCGAGGCGTCGGCATGCGCAGGCGCATTTCCTCTCGATTTGTTGACAATTTTACTTAGATGCTCCAAGAGTCTCTCGAATGAATGTGACACCCAACTCTTGAAAAGCAAGCCTGTGCAACATGAACATGCGGCCACCAAAAAGCACCTGTTGCACAGTTTTAAACCCGGCTTTTTTTTCCGGTGAGGGAAAGTGAAGGCCGTGTCAACATCAACGCTTTCCCACGGTATTTTTGGCGCTCAGCTTTAGCGGGTTTGCTGGTGGAGACAATGAAGTTAGACCGCACTCAAAGTGTCGGTCGGTACTTTGTATAATTCGTAACGGAACCGCTCCTTGTTAAGGGGAAGGGGGGTTCTAATTCCGGTTTTAACTAAGATAATGAATAGACAAGATCACAAATAAACTTCTGAAAGATGAATGCACACCAGAACGAGACAGACAAACATAACAGGTTACACATGGAGAACTTGAGAGTTAGGCTTGCTCCCTCAGGTTTCCCGTCTTCAACTCTGCCCCACCTCATCCCAGCATGTCACCCTCTCGCACTGTGGACGACGGAGTGGGCACAGCTCACACCTGGCCTGGCACTCGTGGCTGACCGCTCAAACCTCGAGGTTCAAATTCTATCCACATGCCACGGATGCCCCGCCCACGACGCATGGCCGCACTGACAGCGGTCCGCCCTGTCACCGTCAGCCTCGCAATGACCCCTCCAGCTGGTGCCTGGCTTTCACTTTGTGACGGTCAGCTTCCATTGAAACAAGGCAGGGATATGACATAACGTTACACCGTGTTTACTTTGTGTCTACGAGGAGGTTGCGGTCGTTGAATCCAAAACCTTTGAGCATATTATGTAAGTACCCAACCGCAAGAATCAATTACCTTAATTAGTTCTCTCTTTCTTGGTTGCCTCCAAATGCACTGCAGTGGCCGAAGCAAATAAATCCCTAATCTCTCTATCTCGTCTTGCCTTCCTCCCCTCTATGAGTTGACTTGTCAACATGCGCTACTTCCTCTTTTCCTAATTCCCCTCCCCTCTCCTAGGTAATGTAGCCTTTAGTTCCCCTAAAATGAATACCTCGCCCGGTTCAGGGGATAATCAAAGCTTTGCGCCATGTTCCTCATACTCGCTCAGATCCCTCAGCGGCTTGGCCCCGTTGCTAGCGGGAAGGCTTGCCCTGAAGGACCGCACGTCGTCGATGAAGACCGGGGTTGTTCCGTTCGACGAAGGCGGTTCCGCATCCTTGACGACATCATTTCCGGGCCCATGCTCGGCGTGGATCTTTTTCCATGCCTCGGCCGCCACGTCAATTTTGCCTTCCGGCACCTTGAGATCGTGGAGGAGGTAATCCCGGAGGCCTGCCACCTCCTTGTTGACATCTTGGTCCGCCGCGCTCAGCCGGGCCTGGAGATCAGCCGCGGCCTTACCAGCAGCCGTCGAGTCAAGCTCCAAGGTCTTGATGAGTTCCGAGATTTCCTTCGTCGATACGTCACTCTTGGCCTGGGCTTCGAGATAAACAGCAAGCTTCGCCCTCAATGGCGAATTAGGGTGGATGAATTCGTTGAAAAATTCAATCATGTCCGCCTTGGTCAGCGGCTTGATGTGCTCCGCATCCTGGGGGGCTAAAGAAAAATAGGTGGTCAGTCTCGCGAGCATGGGTTTCCAAGGGGGGAGGAAGGGCCGTGGTCTGTGGCTTACCATTATCAAAAGCATAGAACTCGGAGTGGATATGGGTCCAGTGCCTGTTGCTTTCTTGCTCCATATACTTGAGCCTCTCCAGACGCTTGTCAATGATGCTGCGCTTGTTGCTCTCGAACTCGGCGTCGCTCATTTCTTCGAGTGTCGTGGCCACCGTCTTTAGAAACTCCTCAATTCGGGTTTCTAGATACGGTGCCGTCTTCTCGCTCTGAATCACAAAGTAGAACCCGTACTGCGTGATGCTAGTCCAGGTGCCCGAGTAAACAATATAGCCCAGTTGTTCCTTGGTACGGAGTTGATTGAAGCACGGCTCATGGACGATCTGGTCCAGCAGCAGCACCTTGGCCCGGACGTTGTAATCCCCCCTGTACCCTGCATGGAGGAAGTACTGAATGCAGTGGTTGACATTGGCCGGATCCTTGAGTTTCTTCTTCCAGATGTAGTTGGATCCGGGCGGGAGCATCAACCCGCGGCGAATCTTCCACTGCGCCTGCGGCAGAACCCGAGGTTTCAATGTCGACTCGACCATGTCTGTCAGTTTGAGTGCGTCTTCCTTGTAGATGTTGCCGTGGACAAGAATCTCCATGTGCATCTGGGCCAGTAGCTCCTTTTGAAACACGCGCAGGGCATCGGGTGTAATATGAGGCAGCTCAGCCTCGAGTTCCTCGACCACATAGCCCTGGTCGATAGTCAACCAGGACATGTAATCGCCGATTTGGGTCCAGGGCGCGGCGAGTTCCCAGTTGCGGTATCCTCTGCTGATGCGTTCCTTGATGATAGCGAATCGGTCATCGCGGATCTCAAGGTCGCGCGTGGTGATGAGAACATGCTGCAAAAGGACCGCCAGCTTGTCGTTGTAGCCGGAGATCTCGATGTACAGGCCGCGCGAGTCGAGGGTCACGGTATACTCTAAGCCGGCAAGCTCGGCGTCGTACGAGTACTCTTCCAGCGCATCCTTAATTAGGTCCGTAAAGAGACGTGACTTCACCCGGCCGGCCGCCGAGCCGGTGGCGCACGGGGCTCCTGCAGCTAACGATCAATGTTGCTTTCGGGACCCAGAAAGTATCGTCCTTCTTGAACCAGGTTCGCACGAGTGCGTCGTTCCGGACAATACGTGGCGCCAGCGCGGGCTCCTTGACGCCCCTTTTCTCAACCTCCAACTTGGTCGGCACAAACTCGTTTGCGTGCGGTAGTCGGAGCTTAGCCGTTCGGTTCTTCGGCCCACTAGCCGCCGCTTTCTTGATCTCTTCCCTAAGCTCGGCCGGGATAGGTTGGCACGTATATTCGGTGCCGTACCATTTCTCCTTGTTCTCCCATGTTCCAGGGAAGTCGCGCGAGACGATCGTTATGCGGAAGTTGTCCGGGCGCAGGCAGTCGAGACCTTCCTTGATCAAGCTGGGGTCGAACTTGCGCAACAGGCTATACCCGCTCAGCAGGTACTCCCTCGGCAATGGCTTCTGCATGAATGAGCTGAGCTTGCTCGTGAAGCGGTATGATTGCGTCTTCTCTTTGAACCTAAAGTTGACCTCGGATAGGCCCTTCTGTTCTTCGAATATCCACTCCTGTGGTTCAGTCTCACGCAGGAGAGCAATGTATTCAAAAACAACCTTCACGACCTCCTTGTAGTTTTTGAGACCCTAACACAGTGTCAGTAAGACATTATATAGCCCAATCTGTAAAGGGTCAAAGGGGGTTTACACACCTCTTCTGTTAACGTAATTTGGCACTCGAAAACCTCTGGGGTACCAGGGCTGACGGGCCATGCTCCAGCATACAAACCGTTCGCCCAGCCTTTCGACTTGATGTGCGACATGATGCTCCCGGGTCCCTCGTGGCCAATGAGATGGCTGATATATCGACTAGGCTGTGAGTCGTAAAGATGGTCTTGTTCGATGAAAGGGAACGTAAGGGTAAGGTCCCGCGTGTCCATGACGGGCTTCGCAAAGATCTGAGTCCCTAGTTGCTCCTTAGTGAACGGCACCTCTGTCTCCCACTTGTTCGGCGCAAGGTTCTTGTTTTTGACGGACGAGAAGTGTTCGATGACCCAAGCCTGTAAGACATCCAAGGGCTCCCGCCCAAGAACACAGAGCTTCATCCGGTTGGCCGAGTAGTGCTTCTCGTAGAACTCGATGAACTTGTCGCGAACGTTGATGCCCTCGGCCTCGGGGGCAGTCTTTAGGGTTTCCAGGTTGCCGGTAGAGAAATGGCAAAACGGATGCTTAGGGTTTGACAACGACTTCTTGAGCTGATGCAAACGCCACTGGTCGCTCTGCAGGTTCTTCTTGTTCTCCGAGTCTACGGCCCGGAGCTCACGGTCCAGGGTGCTCTCGAGGAACAGCGGCTCGATGAAGAACTGGGCGAAGCGGTCCAGAGCACCTAGCAATGGCGAGGGGTTCGTGGCGGATGGCTCCTCTTCATTGCTGGGTTTCGCAGAAACCTCAAAGTGGTAGTTGGTGGACGTCGCTGCAGTATAGGCGTTGGTCAGCCCGGAATGGGCTGATATGTACTGGTGGTACGCATTTTCCACCGGGTACTTCTTGTTGCCCATGAAGAGGAGCTCCACGCCAAAGTTAGTGTCGAAACCAGCCCAGTCTCTCCAACAAAGGTGTACATACATGCTCGACGGCGTGGGCCATTCCCGGCATATCATCCTCGTCGCTAAAGCTCCCAACATTGACATCCATGGCGGCACTGGCCTTGTCTGTCTTGGGATCATGAACTATGAGGGCTTCCAGCTGATTTGGAAGGCAGATGACCCGGTAGGACCGGTCATCCAGAGACGGCTTCTCTAGGCGGTCTGTGACAAGCACAACCTCGCCGTTGGCCGGGGGGTCCGCTAAGGACTGGGGAGTTGGGGGCGGGGGAGCCATGACGGAGTGCCGGCGTCGACTTTAGACCGGAAGGAGGGGGGGGGGGGAATTAGTTGGTAATATTGGGATGGGAAGAGAGTGAATGAAGTTCGTTTCCAGGTAAAGAAAGCGGTCTGAATGAGCTGTCGACGGCAAGAGATAGGCCAGAAAGCAACAGCAAGTCCTTTCAGGGAACGGTACCAGTAATAAAAGGCACAAGCACTGTTGGTGGGGTTGGGGCAAGTCGCCGAGGCCAGGTTGGGCGAAGAGGCGGCGATGACGGGCGCAGCAGCGGCAACGAGAGCCAGTAAAGATGCCCTTGTCTGTGCGACGTGTGGGGAATCGATGCAGCGCTAGGAGGCGAGAAGAGAGGGTCAGTTACCGACGAGTTGGATTCCAGAAGCCGGCTGGGTCGAGTCGCACCCGGTGGGACGGGGAGCTAACTACTAGTGGTGTGGTGGTGCTTGTCCGCCCTAGTTATGGGTCCTCGTGGTCGAATCTGTTCTACCCAAGCGAGGTAGGCGAGGTAGGGCAAAGAAGGAGTGAGAATTTTGGTAGCGACCATGTAACGGCGCAGCTGGAGAAGGGTTTCACACAATACAACAGATTACTGTGTACTGTGTATGTAGTGGGTGACAACAAGCCAAGAGCTCTGTGGAAAGGAAAGACTCTGATGCGTTCATAGGTACTTTTGTAAGGGTCCAGCTGGTGGGATTGGAAATCTGATGCTAGGAATCCCCGGCAAGCAGGGCTCTCTTTATATGCGCAGGCTGACGCAAATTTGTTGAGCACCTGGATGGCCAGACGCGGGCGGGAAGCAACCATAGGTCACCGTCCTCCTCCCGGGCGTAAGTGCATCTCGTCCTCGGGGACCCGCAGAGGCAGCGAGCCGCTCAGCGCGTCGAGTTCAACAATAGGACTATCAAATAATGCGCGGTCGATGAAGGGTGTGAGAAAAAAGCTAACTAAAGCGGCATTGAAGCGACAGATTATCGGCGCGGCAATATTGACGGGGGTGGGGGCGGGAGGGAGAAGGAGCCGGGGGGTCGGATCTGTGTATACTTCGACCGTAAGCCTGAAATACCGAGTGACATTGGTCGAGAGAGTAATAACCTGGAAGTTACAGGTGGTACTCAATGTACCCCAGGTAGTGTGTGCATATTCGCGACGTTTAGGATCCCTTGGATCTTTGATGAGAACCTGTACGTACTGAAGTGCGAGAGACTTCCATCGTGGCATCAATCTGATCTCAGCTTCCGCACCAAGTGGATCCATTCTCATCATATCAGAGAGAACGGAACCACCACAGCCAATCTAGGACTGGCACCTAACATACATGTGAGGACTTCGATTGGCACATTGATGAATTGCGGTGTGAGGAGAGCGCGTGGTAAGACCGCCGAGAAGCACCAAGCTGCCAGGCTACAGCATTGCTACGAAAACAAATGCGAGAGGCAGGCGCAATCGAAAGGAAGGAGCTTCCACAGGCAATATGTCGGCCATCACCCATGAGGCCCACGGCCCGGCGCTAAGAAATCTAACAGCCTACCTAGGTAATTGAGAGAAGAGAGATGAAAGGACAAAGGACGGCGCTTGCGTTCATCATCCACAGTTACCCGATGCACAGCTCCTATATGCTGCGCGCAGGATCGTACATACATAGATAGGTACATGCCTACAACACGATACGATGGAGTTGCTGTGCCTGTAATTAAGGCTTAGGCGGCCGGAAAAGCGGCCGGTGGGCGGCTCCACGGTTCCAGGTTTCCAATACAGCCCGCTTGGGAATATTAGGTACCTACCAGGTGGAAGGTGCAATCCATGGCTATTTTAGCCCATACACAGAAATATAATGGAACGAGGTACCTAAGGTACTCACCTCAGGCATGTTAGGCCGCTGCCAGCTGCATGTCCTGCATGCAAGGTCGCTTTTCAGGCAGGCTGTTTCATTTGACATGCAGCACCGTTAGCGGACCTGAGGCGCAAAAAAAGTACCTGACTGCATACATCGAGGAAAGTGCATGTCATAACTTCAGTTTTGCTCCTGACCGCACCAAACCAAGACGAACCTCAGGTAAGGTACTACCCGGGCAAGTCCCAAGCAGATATTGAAACCTCCCCGCAAAGACCAAAACCTAGGTATCTAAGGTACCCAAGTTCTCTTGCCAACTTCCGACGTTACAAAATTCTGTCTTCCATCAATAACCCCCCCCCCCAACCCGCCTGCCGTCTTACGTTGTTCAGTCCTCAGCGCACCAAAATGCAAACATCTGTCTGGGCCAGAAACGGCTCGTGACCTTCCTTGACTGAACCTGTGTCGCGATTCAACAAATACGGCAAAGCTCAGCTATTGGTCCGTTCATGCAGCCCGACTGGTGGAAATTTCGTCAAAGGCTATGCAGCAACGTCTCATCCCAAGCGCACGTCAACCCGAGAAGATAGATTGGGTACAGTCGGCCCCCCAAGCCAAAACTCCTCTCCCGGTCTTCCAAATTGAGGGTCTGACGAGTTGCGTGCAGGAGCTGCGCGGGCGGGCGCATCAGCCGGCCCGGTTCCTGTGTCCCGTCATCGAATTTGTAGAATCACATCGTGGTCACGGTTGGCACCCGGCAGCGATGTAGGTGGTTCTCTTGGACGCAACCACGGCTAACTCTCCATCGACCGGGAAAATGATTGCTTGTGGACTGTGCCGCGAAGTGGGTACATACATGCCTACATATCGTTACACCCGACATCGACTGCGGCACTAGCCCGGCCGCCACCATACTTCGTACGCCAACTCCCGTAAATGTTGCCCTTGGATCGACAACGCCATCAAGCCCGCCAGCCGCGGAGGCGCTTGCCGTGCCTGATTCACCGGTTCATAAAGCGCCCATGGAGGATTGTCTTATCTCCTCCTCCGCTATACACCATCCCCACGGCCTGGCCGGGTACACAATGTCCTCGTTGGGTTGTCTCACCGGATCAAAGGAACTACCGGGCACCGAAATGGAGGTGAAACAGAGGGGTAACCCGGACATTCAACTTGCATCAGCGCAACAGGGGCAACCACCAAACGCCATGATCCGGCGAGTGCTGAAATCCGACGTTGGCGTTTGCTGTGCGAGCAAAACACATGATACTGCGTCTCATGCGACCGTTCTGGTGTCCACGGTGCGGCTAACTCGCAACCAGCCGCGATGCGACAGTGATGGGCGAGCCGAACCAAATATGGCTCAAAGCCGGGTCGCACCCGGATGATGTCCCTTCTCTCCCGCCCTTCCATCGGCTTCGCGGTGAACCTTGGCTTTGGGGCACGGACGACGGGCCAGGGGTAGCAGAGGGTTCAGCCCGCAGCAGACCTTGTTCGGGAGCATGCGGCCTGGCCGACGACGTCGGTTTATGCACGTTGATGTCTGTGGAGACCCGATCCAAACCTGCGATCGCCGGAGGAGCAACCCACACACATCACCCTGTCCACGACACCGCAAGCGCGGAAATGCCGGCCTCACGACTCCCATTTGGTGGGCGGGCCTAGCCATGCCGGAAATGTGTACATACCAGAAGCCGAGAGCATTGCGCGCACGCGCCTACGGCTCGCTCCTTGTCATCCACCAGACCCGGATGCGCAGGAGATCATCCTGATGCCGAAGGCCCGTCGGTCATGGCCGAGCTGCAGAGCCAAGGGGCGATCCGGCCCGATGTCGAATTATCCTCTTTCTGTGATATGCAACGAGTAGTCTGGGGAAAAGGGATGATGTTGCGAATCTCCCGGTCCCGGTATTCTTCCACCCCCAAGATAACGACACGGCCGTGGCGTTGAAGCAAGCCGAAAGCGTCAACCCAGCCATCCCAAAAGGGCGAAGCTCGGTCCCGCGGACCACCATGTTGGAATTCCCATACAACTTCAGCCCGGTTCAACAGACTTTACCCGGGATGTCAGAACACGGCACGCCCGGCTGGCCCGTTCTCGATGGCGGAGCGGAGAGCCCCAGCCATCGTTACCCGTACGGTTCAACACCCGGGGTCGGCGGCAAAAGGGCAACCTGCATGCAGCCGTTTCTGCCTGGGGCTTCTGGTATAAAATTCAAACATCTCCTCCCCTTCCTTGTCTTAACCACCCCCACCCCACCCCTTTCCAACCATAACGGCGTAGCCCACGGGTTTCGCGGGCTCCGAAACTAGATGGCTCCGCTTATTGACAGAGACACCAGGGCTACTTCCTGTCTATATTCAGGCTCGGTGCTAGAAGCCGGGCCTCGAATCTTGGGAACCAGGGGCTTGTGAGCGGTTCCTTCAGCCGTGCTCATGCATGCCTCATCACACATCCCCTTGTCCCGCGGTCGCCCGGTCTACCGGCAGAGATAGGTGTGCGCGCCGGGCAAGGGACGGGGATCGGCTCTGTTGTGGTTTCGCCCTTGTTTAGAGCCTGGGCGGATGACGTGGTTCGGGAGTGGGAGTTTGTGATCATGGTGATTGCCACTTCGAACACATGCAGGTCTGATGTTGAAACACTTCGTATTCGTCGACGGAGCAGTTATCTCGAAAGGCCGCAGTTTCTTGTCACTAAACCGGGTATTGTGAGAGCTGCCGCTTATAATGCCTCAACACTTGGCTATATCCGGAGCCCACTTGACGAGGCCGTCATACCCTAGCAAGCGTCCAAATACGAGACAGACCTCGGCCAGGAAGCGTAACCGCTTGGGAAAATGGACGGAAATCAGGCACAAGGGATGATCAGCTTGGGTGGGGGGCCGGTCTTCGGGAAAGACCTAACGAAACCCAAGTTGGAGACAATGACGAGCACGCCTGCAGCGTTCTGCCCTCAGCGCTTCTTGTTCGGGCAGTCGGCAACTTTGTGACCAAGCTTCCCACACCCGTGGCACGTCATGGCGGGAGAGGGCCGCTGAAACGCCTGCGAACCTGCGGACGAGATCGAGGTCAGTTGGTTCAACTTGATCTCCTTCTTCCGTCTCTTTCCGGCAAGTTGCTGCGCCTTCCTACGCTCCTCTTCTCGTCTGCCCGAGACGCTAGATCTCGCGCGCCTCTGCTCGTCGCCTACGGCACTCGTCCGGCCGCGGCTGGGCTCTGCGCGTGCTTGCGACGGCTGTCCGTCGTCGTCGGAAACCTCGCCTGAACCTGAACTAGATCCAGAATCAGAGTCACTGTTACCGCTTTCGTCGTTCTCCTTCTTGACAACCTGTGGATCTTTGTTAGCATAGCCCGGAGACCAAACCCCCCACTAAAAAATCAACATGCCTTTGATTTCTTCTTCATGTTGAACCTCTGAATCTGCGGCTGAGTAGGCGCGCTGCCCAGATCAAACGGGTCATCGTCCTTGCTCGACGCGCCCGCGCGTAGTCAATCTGGGCAAACCCGACCTCGACCACATTCAGCAGCGGCCGCGCCGTCCTCGGCGGCAAGCTCGCAGCACCCTCCAGCACCCAATGCGAGTCGCCCAGCTCAGCGGCGCGCTTCTCGATCGCCGCCCGGTTCCGCTTCTCCTCTTCTTCCACGGCCGACTTGATAGCCTGCTGGTCGAAGAGCGGCGTCGCGGGCGAGCTGGCTGCCGATGATGGTGTGTGCGCCGTCTTGCGCCGCTTGGTCGCCGAGCCGTCGTCGCCGCTCCGCGGGGTCGCGGGCGAGCTGGCTGCATCGGGTGTGTCTGTTGCTGTCGCTGATGCTGCTGCTGCCGCCGCCCGCCGCGCCCCGCTGCATGAACTTCATGGTCATGAGACGGGAAGACATGGTCTTGGGGGTTGATTGTTTTGCCATCGCTGGCATTCCCGCTCCTGGTGTCGGGGCCATGTTTATTGTTAATCGGGCCCGCCGCGTGTAGGACAGAAAATTGAAAGGTCTGCTGGTTTCTGAGTGTTGGGTCAGTAGATCGCTGCGCAAAGTGGTGCTCTCTTCGTCGAGTTCTCGTTTCCAACTTGGCGACTCTTTCCTCCCTTGTTCGCAAAAATATCAAACGCGAACGGACTCAAAAAAAGAAGCAAGGAACCGCAAGCTCTTGCCAAGGCGCCAAGACATTTTCGTCGCTCACGGACCACCCCTGTACTTCAGAGCAAGCACCAGACTCCGAAAATCAACCGGCGCCGCCCGGAACTCCCAAGCTTCCAGCGCCGAAGCCAATTCGATCGATCCGTCGAGGCGAACCTTCAATTGACGCTTCCCGGGCCCGTCCCGCAAACCACCATCACCACCACCACCACACCCAACAACAAACACCCACCCACTCCCTCCACAACCACCAACACAATGTACGTCTCCCGTCTGCGGGGCGTAGCAGCCGCCGCCGCCCGCGAGCTGCCCCGGCACACCCAACAGCTCACGAAGCGCTCGACAACGGTAGCATTCAGCACCACGGCCCGCCAAAACCAGCCCAGAACCAGAGCCAGGGCCAGGAGGCGCCCGCCCCGCCGCCGGCCGCGCGACGACCAGCACGACCACCCACACCCAGACTGCGCCGCAGGTCACCGAGGGCCCCGCCCCGACGGCGGTTGCCCAGTCGCCTAACCGTGCCGAGGTCTGGTCCCGGAGCCAGCAGCCGCGCGCGGCGGCCATGACGGGGCCCAGGTTTGAGCAGACGGATTTTGAGTTGCAGGTGCGTCCTTTTTTTTGGTTGTTTTGCTCTTTTTCTTTTATGGTGATCATGAGGAGAAGAGGAGGCTCGCTGTTTGGGGGGAAAGGGGGGGGGGCTTGTGGTGGTAGTTGCGGGAGGGGTGAGGGGTTGGGGAATTAGGGATTGGGATTGGGATTGGGATTGGGAGTGCGAGGGACTAGTCGGTTGCGTGGGATGAGGCAGCAAGCTGACTTGTGATGATATTCGTGAATATAGCCCCGACCGTATGCCGCCATCGAGCTCATCCACCAGCAGCCTGTGCGGTGGACGCACGACCGTGTTGTGGCGTGCGACGGCGGCGGTGGACCCGAGGGACACCCCCGGATCTTCATCAACACCGACAAGCCCGAGATTACGCCGTGCGGGTACTGCGGCTTGCCTTTTGTAGGTTTCTTATTCTTGAACTAAGTGGATGGTATGGTATGGGTTTGCTAACAAGGTGGGGGATCGTAGGCGAACGAGCATCACAGGCACCACCTCGAGTCTCTGCCGGAGACGTCGTATCCGCTGTCTTGAATGGGCTGTGGCACAAAAGGGGCGGGTTGGAACTGAGCCCGGGTTTGGGGGACGTTGTACATATGTATCGGGGCCAATAGATGGAAGTGTCTCTAAGCCATCTGGCATACGAAACAACCGAGGGCGCACGCAGGTGAATATGAAGATGTTGATCCTGCTCTGAGCGATACTACTTGCTTTAAGGATGCCCATGGGAGCGTCTGGGAGGGTTGTTGTCATTTGTCCTCCCTCTCCTGTCACGACCCATTTTTGATCAATGGCTGATGTCAAGGTCTATTATTGCTCCCAACGACATCTTCTCGTGGCAAGTTTTGATAAAATACATGACGAGTACACAGTTTCAATTTGCTGTCTTCCCTTCGAATACCTTTACCCGTATCAACAACGTCGTCATATCCCTAAGACACTGCCAACATGTGGCAGACACTTTTATTCTCCCTCACTCAATCAATCACCCCGATAACAGTCCCATTGATAAGGCCGGCGTGAAAATGGTCCATCCTATCCGTGAGCACTTCTTCCTCGCAGAGATGAACACGGACATCTCCAAACGTTGTGGGGTACTCCCAAGGTATGGTAAAGTTTCTGTGAACCCACGGGCCGCGTCAGCCAGTATATCCCGTCAACGATGACGTTCTTGTCTTCAGTAAAAACAGGAGAAATATGAAGGAGGAGGAGGAAAGATAAGCAAGGTCGGCCATCAGGGGAAAAGGGAAACGGGGGGGGGGGGGGCACAACACAACATACTCGTCATCACGATAACGATGGGCCAGCTCGAGGGTGAAGTTGCCCGGGTGCCAGAAGCCTGGCACGGCGACCTTGAAGTAGGTGGCGTCGTCGTCGAGCCAGCACGAGCGGTAGGCGGCGACGGGGTTGCTGCCGTCCGGGTCGGCCTGGTGCTTGGTCACGCCGTCCCACACCCACGACGTCTGGCAGTGGCCCGACGTCACGCTGTTCTGTCGCACTGAGTTGGGGTCGGACCAGGCGACTGACGCACGCACGCACGCACGCGTGTCAGTTAGTTCTTTTTTTTGGTGTTCTCTTGTTCTGGGTTATTCGCGCAGGTTTGTGTTTGGGTTTCGGGGGAGAGGGTGTGTTGCTTTCGTTTGCTTGCTTACATGTCAGGTTGCAGGAGTAGTCAACCGTCGGGTTGAAGCGGGTGCAGAGAATGCGGAGGTTCGTGACTCTGAAAGGGGCAAAGTTGAACTGGGCCGCATCTATCATCATGGACCTGTCCGCGATCTGGTTGCCGATGTCGTAGAATATGCGGCTTGGGGAGGAGTGGTGAAGGGACGAGGCGGTTAAGGGAAGGACAATGAGATAAACAATAAGAACAGAGAGGGTGTGAGTGGGTGAGCGCATGGTTGTCGGTGTTATCATCCAAACTAGTGTAAGAAGTAGGATATTTGAAGGGCACGTAGAGGGTTCCTGTAGGTTTATTTGAGCTCGAAAGGGGGGCATGAGGGGGCCGGGAACGGCATGATATACTCGAGAGCACCACTATCAGAGTGCTCTAGATTCCCGACCCCATAAAGGCATCCACTGAATAGCCCAGAAGTTTCTGTCGTGATACTAACACACATACTGGTTGAAACCATCCACAAGTTTGGCTTCAGGCGCCAGGGTACAAGTTTAGGCCGCGGACGATCGTTTTAGATTCTAGAGTTTCACCCTTCACCGTCTACTTGGGTTGTGATGATTCCAACGCTCTGGGCCAGCGAGGCTCAACGAGCAGGACCTATAGGGTCTACTTTGGTTTCAAGAGTCACTGAGGTCGAAGTGTAGTTCTCCGGATCATCGAGGTGAATTTGCGTTACGAGGCTTGTTGCACTGATCTACTTTGATGTAGTCATGCCCGTCACAACCTACGTAAACAGAGCACATCTCCACCTGCTTTCGGAAACGGGACTCGTAGACCCAACCGCTTTTACATGTGCTTTGGCCCCAAACTGGGGTTGTTACACGATCTCACGACGTTATCATCATCTCACCACCAGTCTTGGGTTTGCCACGCGGCTGTCGTTGGAGAGATGATTCAGGCAAACTGTGGCCCTGAAACACAAATACTCGCCGTCCTGTCTCATTGGGTTCACCAACCAGTTCAAGGACCGAGGTGGCTCGCTTGTGTGGGAAGACCATTTTCACCAATTCGATGATAAGATTGAGTGTCTTAGCCAAGCCGCAATACGTGCGAGGCGAGCGCGGCGGATCACAGCTTGAGGAGCACGAAGGAGGCATCTAGTTTCCAAGTGTGCGTACCTCAACCATAGTCCGGGTCCGAGGTGAGAGAATATCATCGCCCGTGGTGTGGACCAGGCCAAGCTATGATGAAATCGGACGTTACATCGATGGTGGGTGAAGGTGTCACATAGAAGACGTTGCACACTAAGGTTCCAGGTGCTCAGTAAACGGCGATGAGACCAGACTTGACCGTTGCTTCCAGGCTGTTTGCCGGTGCCAACGATTGACCAAGGGTCCCTTGGCCTGTAGAAGAAAGTGTTACACCGACCGATCCCGGGATCTCTCTTGCAGCTGTCTCGGGCGTGATGCTGTGGTTAGTCGGAAGTGAGTATCTCTGACCCGAGACATGATCAAGGCGGAGATGAGTGCCCTCAGTTGTCTCTAGGAGTGTATTGAGGAAGAGAACCGACGATGTGGGACGGGGAGTGTACGCGCAACCTGCAAGCGTGGAAACCTCAGCTCTCGTTCAGATCTGACCAAGTTGACGACCCAGTTCTGTGACTCTGGGTCGGAACGGTTGCCTTTCTCTCCAACCCATGACTAGTAAATACACCCAAACAGCAGACTCGATTGTGGTCGGTCTCCGGCTCCCGGCTCGCCGTTCCCCGTTCCAGGCTAGCTGTAAGAATGTGGCCCCTTCTCCAACGGCTCGCCTCCCGCCGGCATTTGCATCCCGCCCCCAGTCTTGCGGATCGGGGTGGCATCCAGGAACAGGGAACAGAACTCTGGATGTATGTACCTAGGGTACCTGCTTGCTGGGTAGGTAAGAAGGGTTCTGTGTCACCCTCGCAATTTCAGAAGCCGAAGAACGGACGCATCTTCAAGGGGTTCGTTAAGGGGGGGTGGAACTGGCTGAGACATGTCAACGGTTCAACGGCCAACCCAACATGCACGATAAATTGAATTTGGCCTAACTCATGCCGAAAACAGGTTTTGTCCTATCTGACGATAAGACTGTTGAGTCGCTTTGAGTCGTTAATTTCATCAGCTCTATCGTATTCCCTGGTTATGGAGCAGTAACTAGTGCCGTAGTCATCGTGGGCTGAAAAATATGGTGTTGCGGTTTACTTTCAGCAGTCGCCACCCGCTTAGGTGACTGTCCTCTTACGGGATAGGGAGATAGGAAACTGCATTTGGGGATGTCGGTTCGGATTTTGGATGGAAGTCGGACTGGGGGAGTTGGTGTGGGAGCTTGGACCCTGATTTTCAGTGGTTAGCCGCTGCTATTATTAGCTGTAACTCGAAAGCCTGATATTTAAGGCTATAATAAGGAGCCATCATGCCCCAGCAAGACCCACAAGCCCGCCAACCCAGGGATTAAACAGGGCATGATCTGCAAACACCGGTTTTGGAAGAAGCTTCTTTTGGCCTTGGCTGTGATCCAAGCTCCCCCAAGCTGCTGTGGTCAGGGGATTTGGGGTAACTCAACTTGTCCGAAAAGAAAAAATACAACTGATACACTCAAAACACCGCCACTTTTTAGCATCACCAAGCTACACAATGTATATGTAGCAAAGAGGCGCGCGGCTCGCTACGACGGCCTTGGGTTGTATTGCCATCAAGCCGGTTTTTGTTGGGGGATCAACAATCGACAGTATTGGGAAGGTGGGGGCAGCCATGCAGCACTGGCTTGACTGGGCTGACCAGAACTCGACTTGTCAGATTGGTGCGTGGGGAAGAGACGTGATGTTGTGGAACAACCTCCAGCAGCAGCAGCAGCAGCGGAGTATCGGGGGTCAATGAGGTTGATTGATGAATGCATGTTCTCCTGAAGAGTGTCTTTCGATCCGAAGTCTCACCGTTTTTGGCAAAAGAACTTCATCTCGCAAAGCTGACCAGGATTTCATTCAGCCTCGGGAAAATCCAGCTCACGTTAACGGATGTTCGTCGATGGAGACTGACTGCTGACTGGTGATCACCCATGAACTCGGAGTTTCTGTTCATCATCACAAGGACTCCACAGCTGAGAAAATAAGCTGCCGACCCCTCGGTTCCACGCTAGACTAGTAGTGTATGTATGTACATACATAGTGCACGTTCAGTTGGAGAGCAAGCGAGCGAAGGAGGCTTGGGGTCCTCTCTCTCGTCTTGGGTCCGGGCCTCGAGGGACAATAGGACCTAGCTAGTTAGGTATGTACATACTTCGCCGGTAATGAGCGAACTGCGATGCACTTTGGTCGCCGAGGACGCGTCGCCAGTACTGAGAAAAGCACAAATAAAATAGGCGGAGTCTGGAAGGATATTTGACAAAGCGGACTGTGTCATTGATCGATAAAGGTCTCGGCGGCGACAGCATCAGGGAAGAGCCGCGAGCACAGCCCCGACGAACAATTCAGGAGCATGTCTTGTCGTTGTCGTCCCCCCCGCTTGACCCTTGCTGCTGCCTTGCCTCGATCCACTCGACCCTTGTCTCTACCCCCCTGCACTGGTGAGGGGCAGCCCGACAGGTGGAAAGCCAGACAAGCCAGAGCCAGTGCACACAGCACTTGCATCCTCCGATGTGATTTCGTCTCATCTTTCCTCCACACGATCCCGGCGTGTCTCGTCCCAGTCGCTGACACCCGTCCGTCGCGCGCGTGCCAGAGTTTGCTTCTTCGCAGTTGGAGCCGCTGACCGTTGTTGGTCCCCTGGGCATTGCAGCCGTGACTCCGTGACGGTCCTTAGTTTTTTGATTGCGCGCGCAGCAGCGTCCCTTGCTCTGCTCGCCTATTCGCAAAGTCGGTTCCGGCTCCTTTTCGCTTGGCCGTTTTGGTTCGCGATTGACGGTACGGTTTGCGCCCTTTGCGTTTTTAACGCCAGCGCATTCGTCCGGTCATTTTGGCTCTCCCCGCACGTCCGTCCCGACCCGCCCTTCTGAGCTTGGAGGTCGCTGCTGACCGTGGCCCAAGACCCGTGGAGAAACCCGGGCTTAGGTCCTTAGGTTCCCAACAGCAGCAGCAGTGGGCACCCGAGCAGTACCGCAGTACCGGCTTAACAGCAGCAGGGCACTGAGCAGCAGCGGTAGCGGCAGCGGCCATCATCCACTTCTGATCGCTGACCACCCCGCACACAACCAGCATCAGCATCAGCAGCAGCGGCAGCAGCAACAAGCAAGCAGCAAAGCAGCATCATCTAGGTCCTCTACATAATCCTGCCACCGGCGCAAGTATGCCGTCCAGGATCCATTGGTCTGGCAAGAACAACCGCTCTCAGCACAACCTGGTGGGGTCGACAGTTGCCGAAGACCCTGTTTCTTCGGTGCCCGCATCAGCTGCTGGTGCGAATCCCCCGAGTGTAGCAGGTGCGGGTGCGGGTGCTGCAAACCCCCCTTCAGCCTCGCCCAACCCGGCCTTCAGCTCCAGTGAATCCTTTCAGCCCGACACCACCGCCGGCCGGGGTAATCACGCACAACAACCCCCTCCTCCGCCGCCACACCTCGCCAATATCTACGGCACCACCAGCACTGCTGCCGGCGCCAATTCCGCGACTATCCCGCCGCAGCTGCAACACTCTAATAGTGTTTCGGCCGCTTTTGACTCCCGTCAAAGGGAGCAGCAAGAGTTTGCCGACCAAGTGACGCGCTCTCAATCGTACCGCTACACGCAGCCGTCCCCCACCACAACCCAACAACTACTACTCCAGCAGCAACATCAGCAGCAGCAGCAGCAGCAGCAGCAACACCAGCAACACTTGCACCAACAACAGCAACACCAGCAACAACAACAAACCCAATCATCGCCAGGACCCTCCGTTGAAGACCTTACTTCTTCCCCTGGCCACCCTAGCATCGTGTCTCCCATTCTTGCGGCTGCACCTCCGCCTCTCTACACCCAGCAGCAACACACCCACACCCTAAACCAAAACAATCCACTCGCAGATTGATCAAAAACATCCTCAATCCTAGAGGCCAGGATTTCCCACCCCAATCGCAGAATAACCAATTCGGCAATAGTGTAGGCCCTGCTCGCCGGAACTCGAAGCGCGTCAGCCTTCCTCCGCCGTATCCCCCCTCTATCCGCACTGGTGTTTCCCAAGTCTCGCTGGATCAGCAACAGCAACTCGAGTGGCAGAACCAGGGCCCACCAACCCAGCCGTCCCCTCTGCAAGGTGTAGGAGATTTCCACGAGCCGTACGTAATTGAGGATTCTGACCAAGCCCTGCGCCCGCAGAATTCACAGGAAAACCAGCGCCCCACCATCCGGCCTGTTCCTTCCTCGGACCAGGAGACGGCTCCCTATCCGACCGAGGATACTGGATATCGCCAGCACCGAGGGCACGTTCCTTCCCAAAGCCAGGTACCCCCCGAGCTGCAGCACCAGCAGCAGTACAGCCAGGCCGTCTTCGAAGGCGGTCCGCACCAGCAGCAACAGCAACAGCAACAGCAACAGCAACAGCCGCAGCAGTACCAGTTCCCAAACCAGCAGCAACAACAACAGCAGCCGCAACAGTACCACGCCGGCAACCAGCAGGCTTTCTCGAGCCACCTCGTTGCCAATCCGCAGCAGCCAAACCCGGAGACGGTGTCCCAGCTGTCGCACGAGTCGCCCATTACCGACTCGGACCAACCTGCTGCTAACAGCATACCAGCACCGGCGGTGCAGACGTCAACCGCGATAAACTACCCGCAACAGACTCAGGATAACCCCGGACGGCAGAACCCGCCACCGGCTGTCCAAGCTCAGACCCCGCAGCAACAGACCATGGCCCCACCACCCGGTGCGCCGCCCCCGGCACGGAGATCGCAGGAAGCGGAGAAGGCTCAGCCGCCGCCCGGGCCACCGCCCAGTTACCGACAAAGTCAACAGCCGCCCGGCATGAACCCGTTACCGCAGCCCCCGAATGCGGGCCCGCCGAACCCCAATTTCCGTGCGAGCAATGTACCGGATAGGCAGCCGTTCGAAGGCCAAGGGGAGCCTCAAGGGCGCAACAGCCCGCAGCCTACATCCGACCGCGGTGGCGAAGACCCCGAAAAGGCGTTTAAGGACCTTTGTACGAGCAAATGTACCCTTCCACATCCGATTGTGCAGACTCCGCTGACAAGTTGGCGCCCATCATAGTGACCAAGTACAAAAATGTCAAGCGCCTTTACTTTGATGGCAAGAAGGAGATTGAGCAATTGAACGGCCAGGTAGAGCAGCTTCAGAACGCTATCGCCAACCAGCGCATGTCGCAGAGCCGGACGTCGCTTGACGATAGCGAGTACGCGACACGCTTCAACCGCCTCAACGGCGCTATTAACAACCTATCTTTCAATATCCGCAAGGACTGGTCTAGCGTACCAGCGTGGCTCGCCCCGTTTGTGAGCGTCGACGCGCTTAAGACAGGCAAGCAGGAGATGACGGCCATCGGCCGGGCTGTTATCACGCGCTGGATTGTAGACGAGATCTTTAACCGCTGCTTCCACCCGGGCCTGGACCCGGAGCTCAGCAGACAGCTCAAGGGTATCGAGCTCAACATCAGGCACTTCAGCTATACTATGAACAGCCAAGAGGAATTCGACGCCTTGACCAGCAAGGTGGTAAGCTGGCGCATGGCTACGCTCGAGGGCCTAAAAGACGTTCTCAACAGTCCAGAGAGCGTTGAGCACAGGAACGACTTTACGCGCCGTGCCACCACTAACTTGACGGCGTCGCTCTTCCAGCACTTAGCAGACCCCCCACCCGCGGGAGTCGACGGCAGCGCCAGCATGATTGTCGAGCTTGCCGTCGGCATTGCGAGTAACATGCCGCTCGAGAGCCGTGACGTGGCTGTCGTCTACCCCTTGCCGGAGCAGCCCATCCAGCTGGAGCTGATGGACGTGGAGAAGACGGGCCTGCCGGCTCTCGAGGCGCGGCCATCCGACGCGAGCGAGGAGGGTGCCGCAGATGATGGGAGCGGCGCTGCCGCCGGAGCTGGGGGTAAAGAGGGAGCCAACAAGGACAGCGCCAAGGACCGCCGCGGCGACAAGAGAACGGGTATGTTGAGCGTTTTGGGGGCGGGCGGCAGTGGTAGCGCACCAGGCAGCAGGAAAGGCAGCATTGCTGACGGCGGAATCCTACAAGCAGCTCCCCCACCCCCCAAAGACTCGGGTAAGGTGCGTTTTGCCGGCTTCGTCGCCGTTGAGGTGCGCGGCCGGCAGGTGCTAGTCAAGGCGCCCGTGTGGACGCTAGGGTGATGCGTCAATGGTAAGACCGCTCGCTATTCACTTGGTTTGGCAAGGCAGGATGTTTACTTTTTCTTCTCTCTTTCTCCTCTAGGACTGGCGTGCGGTATGAGAATGAATGGCAGGATGAGAAACGAGCGGCCAGCAGCGGGCTGGGAACAGGACAGGGGCGAAGAAGGCCCGCGGCTACCATGTGAATAAAACGGAGCGCATGATGGTGCAGAAGGGGTGAACCATGGCTGGGGTTAGCATGGGGCATGGGGGGAGAAGGGCACTTGACGACGTACAGGAGGGGAGGGCTGAAATTGGGAGCCCGCGGTGCCCTCGCTTTTACTGACGACTCGGATGACTTGCCTCCTACGATGGAGGGCGGATTTAATTCTTGTCCATGCTATGCATGTTTATATACCCTGGGTACTTGAGAGTGATGACTTTGGCGAACTGAGTGGGAGCTGGGGGTCGTTTTCAGGGCATACATACACGGGGTTTAGTGTATTGCAGCTTAGTAAAAGTGTATGTACATACACAGGAGAGGGACGGAGAGGAGAGGCCGGTTTCACCGCCTTCCTTTTCGGCGCAGGTCAAGCTGCCCCTCCATGACCCCGCCATGCAGGGCAGAATCAATGGAATACCGTCCTGACAAAAACCCTCGCCGTCTTACACGGTATGGTATATCATAGGCCACAATTGCCTATCAAACCGACACCCGTCTTGCAATAACCGCCCTCTGCCACCACTTCTTTGCCTTTGCATACCTCCTCGAAAATGGCGGACTCGGCGCCAGCACACCTCGACCCTTCTGCCCTCGGCACAAAAGAATAGTTCGTCCTTCCCCAGCACTCTTCCTCTTCCCATTTCCCAATCCACCACCCCTACCATTCCTCTTCCCATTATGTTTCCCTGATCAACTCCTCCTCCCAATCCCCAACCTTCCATCCCCCCCTCAAAAAGAACAGGAAACCCCGCCCTGCAAGCAATAACCCAACACTAACACAACCCCCCCCCATCAACAGCTGGGACAGCCTCTACACCCGCGAACTCACAAACCACTCCACCAACCCGCGCGACGAAGGCACCGTCTGGTTCGACGACTCGAACGCGCAGGCCAAGATGGTGGCCTACCTCGACGAGCACGCCCACGACCACGAATACGAAGGCGGGGACCCCATCGACCCCGAGAGCGCCGCCGTGCTGGACCTGGGGTGTGGGAACGGCAGCCTGCTGTTTGCGCTGAGGGATGAGGGGTGGCGGGGCAGGTTGGTCGGGGTGGATTATAGTGCGGGGAGCGTGCAGCTGGCGAGGAGGGTGGGTGTTTCGAGGAGGGGGAGGGGGAGGAGGGGGGGTGGTGAGGAAGGGGGTGGTGAGGAGGATGGGGAGGGGGAGGAGGATGGCGGAGAGGAGGATGGCGGAGAGGAGGAAGGAGGGAAGCGGGAGAAGGAGACAGAAGGGGAAGGGGAAGGCGAAGGGGAACGGGAGGTGGAGTTCAAGGTGTGGGATGTGCTGAACGGGCCACTGAGCGAGGTGCAGGCGGCGCCGGGCTCTACGTCTACGGGCTGGGACGTGGTGCTGGACAAGGGTACGTTCGACGCGGTGTCGCTCAGCGGGGAGCGCGACGGGGAAGGGCGGCGGATCTGCGAGGGGTATGGCGAGCGCGTGCTGCAGCTGCTGCGGGCGGGCGGGATATTCCTCGTGACAAGCTGCAACTGGACCGAGGCGGAGCTGCGCGACTGGTTCGAGACCAAGACACGGCCCACCGAGGCCGGCGAGAGGCTGCGGATGGCCGGGAGGGTTGAGTACCCCAGCTTTAGCTTCGGCGGCGTCAAGGGGCAGACCATCAGCACGCTGTGTTTTGAGAAGGTCGGTAATTATGATGAGTAGGGCTAGCAAAGACAACGAAGTGATACCCGGTGAAGTGATAGCAGTGGGAGTGTTTTAAGGCTGGCGATATCATCATTTTTGACGTAAACTGATGGCTGTCCGCCTCTGCCACCAAGTGTCTACCCCACAGGCCATGACAGACCTGTTACCCCTTCACATACACATTTACCAAACATGCCCATGGCCGGTCTATCAACGGTAACCCATGCGTTTCACCCTACAGTACTCGAACCATCATCTAACCACCCACCGTAACCCCATGGGAAAGCCAAGAATAAACCAGGCTGATTGAACCGCAAAACGCAGCGAAGTAACAAAGGCAGGAACGGGATGGCTTCATTATGACTCTCTCTTCTATGGTGATGTGTTCATGGGCTCGCCAGCAGCCCCAATCGCCCCCGTCGCTGCGGCCGCCGCCATGGTCGCAAAATACCGCACATCCACGTCGTCATCCTTCTGGAGCTTCTCGAGGCTGGGCGTAATCCGCTCGTCGATCAGCTGCTGGCCCTTGGGCGACGCCGTAAACGGTGTCTTGGCCTGCTCTAGCGTGTAGATGGTGCCCTCTTCCGGCAGCCGGCGTAGCGATGCGATCAGGGCCGAGTACGTCTTCGCGACGTTGAACCGGATGTTGGGGATCTCGTCGGCCGTGAGCTTTTCTAGCATGGGCAGAATCGACTTGGCGATGACGTCCATAGTCACGACGGTGGACAGTGTCTATTCCGGCTGTCAGTTCACCAGCACCCACAGTTTATTGTCTTACGAGGGTTTACTCACCGAGATGGCAAAGCATGTGGTCATCCTGTAAAGGTAATTGGGGTGCGCTCCCATCGCCATGACCTTGGGGATAATAGCCTCATTGGCCCACTCGACACCAAACACCTCGGTAAGCTTCTTGAGGTTGTGGGTTGCCGCCTCGCGGATGGAGAACACCGTGTCGCCGAGCCAGCCCATGCAGAGTTGACTGAGCTTATCATCAAAAAACTGGACACCAAGCTGGCCGGCGAGTAGGGGCATGTGGCCGATAATAGCAAGCCGCACGCGCCATTGCTTGTCCTCGGCGAGTTCGACGATGGCGGGGAGAAGGGATTGTGCGAGCAGATCGATGCCAATAACCTGATTTACCAGCTCCAATTTTGAGATGATGTGCAGGCGGACTTCGGGGAACTCGTCCTTCAGCATCTGGAGGAACATGGGCAGCAAGTGATCAATGGTCCTATCAGCAGTTAGCAGGCAGTTCTTTGTATGGCTATGCGAAAACCATACTCTTGCTTGCCCAGGATCGGGGCCAGGCCGCTGATTTGTGTTCCGAGAGCCGCACGCACGTGCTGCGAACTGTCTGACACCAGATTCTCTACCGTGCCCATGATGTCGCTGAGGAGGGTGTTCCGGTCGACCAGGGCGCAGAAGCCGGGGATTTGACCGGCGCTCGCAGTCCGAACTTCGGCCTCGCCGTCCTTGAGTAGTTTTACAAAGGCGGGTACCAGATCCCTAGCAACGACCTCCTCATCGACCGCCTTGGCAATCTACACACTGAGTCAGTTTTCTCCTCGGCAACCCTGTCGCTCGGTGGTTGACGGACCTTCTCGAACCTATCGGCGATCATGTACCGCACCCGCCAGCTCTTGTCCTCTATCAAGCTGCGTAGCGAGGTAAGGAGCACGCCGTGGCTCGCCTGTTGCTCCTTGGGGACGACTTCCGCGATCGAAATCAGGATCTCGACGGTGAGCAGCCGGACGCTGTCTTGGTCGTCCTGGACGAGGTGCTGAAACATGGGTATCATTTCCTCCACAACAATCGCGGCGGGCATCTCTTTCACAAACTTGGCCATGTTGGTGGCGGCCTGACGGCGCACCATGGGCGTGTCATCGTGGACCAGCTGGCTGAACTGTTGTCGGAGCTGTTCTTGGATAGGGGGCGAGACCTTGGAGTAGGGGGCCGTAAAGAGGCCGCACCCCGAGACCTTGGAGGTGAACCAGTCGGCCTTGGAGAGGCGAATCGTGAGGGGGATGAAGAATTCCTCGACTTGTTGGGGTGAGAGATCGACGCAGATCTTGTTTAGCGACTCGACAGCCTGCAAAGACGGGGGCGTGTCAGCCAGCGCGCCTAGTTATGATCGATACTTCGTTCCCCCGCGCATACCTTGTCCCGCACCACGGGCTCCTCGATGGCTGCGAGGTTCTCGAGCGGGGAGAGCAGGACGTGACCCCACTGGGGACCGCCGACATAGTCGATAAAACCCCCAAGCTCCTCACTCAGGGCGACGAGGACCTCATCCTCATCCTCGACGGACTCTGCAGCCGGGGTATGTTAGCGATGCATGGGTTCGCGATATCGGGCCAGAGGCGGGGCAGGCAGGCTGACCATCAAGGAAGGGAATCAGCTCATCGCGGGTGCGCTCAGCACCCAAAGCAAGGGCAATGGTCGAGAGGCGGTGGATGGCATTGAGTCGGAGCAAGACGTCGTCGTGCTAGAACACGAGAGATTAATCATGGGAGACCGTGGCAAGGGATAAAGGGGGGGACCCCCAAGGACCAAAGGGGGGGCCTCGTCACCGCCATACCTTCAATTCGTCGATCAGCACGGCGATGGGGTAGAGCTCATCGTTGGTGTTCGTCGCGTCAGCCATGGCGGGCGACTGTGGAGAGAGAAAGAAAGAGCGCGGCTGTCTGTCGCAGGAAAATCGGAGAGTCGGTGTTTTGTTCGGGGCGAAACCAAGGCTGATTTTTTGGGCAGGCGCTGGGCAGGGCGGCTGGGATCGCGTGTGGTGCGGGATGTGATGCAATGGGAAAGTGGGTGTGGGTGTTTGGCCGACCGGGCGTCCTTGACGAATGCACCTGGCAGCAAGAGTGGGCTGCCCGTTTCCCTTGTTGCGCTGAAGCTCGCTTTTCGTCAGTCGGTACCTAACTAAGCTGCTAAGGTACTTCGTAGGTAGGTCGTTATTGTATTGTTGGGTTAGCGCAAAGCTGTGGGTCGGAAAATGCTATTTAATGCAAGGCCGCGGTGAAAACACCGGCGATCATAACACACTAAGTAGCAAAGGTCGGCAAGCGGGAATCAAGACGCCCGGCGTGTTGGCGGGATTCGCTGCGGAAAGGGTTGAGAGATGGCAGATGGCAGATGGCAGACTGCGGCGGCGGGTGGAATGCGGGCAGGTCGTCGAAAGGCAAGCTCCCGCCCAGTCAATACCGGGCCCAGGAACATGGCCTAACAAAATCCAGGCATGCCCCGTTTGGGTCGCTGCCAGCTTGCGGCTTGGTTGGTCAGTGCGCAGCCTCCGAGCCCAGCCCGCCGTCCAGTGCGGGGCTGCTGACGGGGTGG
Organism: Chaetomium olivaceum; assembly: GCA_039881045.1. Taxonomy (NCBI): domain Eukaryota; kingdom Fungi; phylum Ascomycota; class Sordariomycetes; order Sordariales; family Chaetomiaceae; genus Chaetomium; species Chaetomium olivaceum. Next base: position 197,770 of record JAYWVB010000038.1, on the reverse strand, counting down.
GGTAAGGCTGCTCACTCTTCAGGGGCTTTCGAGTGATAGTTACAGGTAGGTAGTGTCGGGTTAGGTACTGTATGTATGTACATGTACATTAGTTCCAGCTGCAGTGTAATCTGTAAATACAACAAAGACAGTGAAGGACCGGGAAGCATAAAACTCCGGGGCTATGGCATCGTATTAGTATAAAAGCGGGTTTCTTGAAACGTCCAAGGTCTTGTTCTTTTTAGCTTATTCTATGTACCTGTATGTGCCAAGGTAACGTAACGAAGACGGCGCTGAGCCATGAAAAACGCTGCGCCATCCAGGGTACCATGTCTGTACCTTAAGCACCGCGTCCAAATACTCTTTTATCATAAAACCAGTTGTATATCCATGATAGGTAGACCATACCCTCGCCGATGCTTCCCCTGTGTCTCTCTCACTTAGAGGGCATACCCAGTCCACCCAGCGCCCAACACAAACAAAATCGCTGGTTAAACAAACAATCCCGCTTCGGGCATGTCACCCGATCTAGCTCAGTCCATACTCTTCATCTCTTGCCCTCCGTCCAACTCTTCCGAGTTCTTGCTACCCTGGTCCTCAGCAGATCCATTAGACTCTGTGTTATGCCCGCCCGGACGACTCCTACCCGTACTCGGGCTACCAGCGCCGCCGAAAACCCCTTTCCCGATATTCAGCCCAGACAGCCGGTCCTGCAAGGCCCCAAGGGCGCCAGGCACCACGCCTGTGCTCGCACTACGGTTAAACGACGCCGATGTTCTAACTTCCGGCGTAAGAGCCTCATGAGCAGTCTCCACGCCCGTGAGTACCGACTGGCTTGCAGTCAAAGCCGGCGGCTGAGGGTGAGATGAGCTCGCAGCATCCACAGATGCGATCTCGGACTGAGTCCCTGCATTGTCACCACCAGCACCTTGCTCTGACAGCCCTGACGAGGCTTGATATGCCGCGACACGTTCCGCCGTGGCCAGGGAGGCATTGATGGCATCGTTCATCTCGTCATCAGTGCGGTTGAACACCTGATGCCACCACCGCACCTCACCCAACCGCGGGAAGATGAGCCGCTCCCGCCCCTTGGTGAGGTCATCAATGGTCGGGTCATACTGGTCGTTCGTGAATTCCTGACGGCGGCTTAAGAAATAGGCCCAGACACTGCGCGTGCGCTCCTGTAGTTTTGCCTCGCGACGCTGCCGCTCGTTGTTAAACAAGAAGGTACCGTACTGGCACGAGTATAGGTGGTACAGCAGGCGTCGGAGGAAGCGTTCATTGAACTCGAACCGCGTGGGGTGTTGTCGGAAGAGCTGATATGTTGCATCGAGGAACTGGTGGAAAACGGGCGACACGTCCTTGGGTTTCGTGGCCTGGTCCTCGGTGACGGGCGCGGGTCCCTGTTTCGCCTCGTCGACCGCCAGGGGCTCCTCTACCTCCGATGACGATGACGCATCCTTCTCGGCTCCCACACTCTTATTCCAAAACCTCTTTGCACTCGCGAAAGCGTTCTCGATCGCATCTCCCCGGCCTTCGCTCTCACCCGGCCGGATCGTTGAGCCCGCCAGCGCTTCACTATCCACGGTAAACCAGCTCTCATGACTCATGTGACCCGACCGCATTTGGAACATGTGTCCAAAGGAGAGCCACTCCTTCTCGACCAAAACGATGAAGCCGTCAATGGTGCGGTAATACGGATCAAGCATCAGCTGGGCCAATGCGCTCAGCTGGCTCGTCCGGTCCCAGCCATCGGAGCAGTGAATGAGCACATGGGAATGTTGGATGCCAACCTGCCGCGCGATGATGGCCGAGCCGTCCAGGATGCCGCGGATATGCTTCAGCCACTTGCTCTTGGCCAGGAGATCTTTGTTGGGCGGGAAAGGGGAAACATCGGCGTCCTTGATGGCGCTGATGACCTTGTCTAGGGAGTCCCTCATGACGTGAATATTGTCTATATTTAGGAAGACCTTCTTGGCAAATCTGTAGTATTCCATGTTCTCCGACCCCATTCCGATCGCCTGCATGGCATACGAGTTGATCGCGGGCCGGGCGTCGACGATTAGGTTGTGTTGCTGTGCGCCGTATACTAGTCGTTTCCCGGTCTTTTCGTCGTACTGCGTATTAGCACTAGCAATAAAATCATCTTCCATCTGCATGCGCTCCGCCTCGGCCGACGTTGTCTCAACATCCGCGCCCTCAGCGGTCAGGTCCACGTGGCTAGAAGAAGGGCTCTCCTCCGTGTTTAACGCAGGTCCTGCGTCAAGGCAATCGACATTGGCAGAAAAGCAGGCTCCGACGAGGCGCTCATCCTGGATACTGCGCTTCATCCGCAGGCCCACAAACGGTTGTGAGCTGCGGGTTATCGTGCAGTTGTTGACAGGATGGAGGTAGCTGAGCGCCGGGATCCGGGCGCGAGAACGGAAAGCAGCAGCATACTTAAGGGTACTATCCGAAATCTTGGACGGCACTGCTAGCACTGCTGGGTACGTTGGTGAGAAGGTGTAATCCTTGTTGATCATGGTTATCCTCCATCCCAGGTCCGCCGACTTTTCGCTGATGCCCTGTCGCCTGAATTCGGCCTTCGCGTCGTACAGCTCCCAACCATTGATCTTATTCTCCGGCGAGCCTGGTGGGGGAGTGTAGTTGAAGGCCAGGAGATTTTCTATGCTCCCTAGCCTGCAAGTCCTCGCGCGGATGAATTCGAAGGCATCTCGGGCCTGTTTTTCGTCGGAAAAGTTGAAGCAGACATAGGTGAAGTCCCGAAAACGAATTCGTATCGATGAGGGGACACCACTCGAGGGGGTAGTCGGCCGCAGTGTGCACTGGGAGATAACGTGGAAGGCGAACCAAACCTGCTTGACCGGCTTCTTGGAATGCGAGTCGGCCTCGGCCTCGGCGTCCGCGGCGGCGGCTGACTCGGGGGGAAATCGGAAGACGAGATGGAAATCATTAAGTGCAATATCGCCTAGCTCAGGCTTCCCGCCTCGCAGGGCGTGCACGTTGGCGTACACCTGGCGCAGGCTTTTAGTAATGTACAATCCTCTCTAGGTCAAGCTGAGAGTCACGTACGTGTTTGCTCTGAGGAGCTGACATGACTAAAAAAAGAGGATGATACTTTTCGGGAGCAACGGTAGTGGGGGCTTGACAAGCACTTCAGTAAGGCAACCTGAACCGAGAGTTGCGAGGTCCACGGGTTGGCAGAGTTGGAGAATCGCGGGGCAGTCCTAGGGTTCATCCGCGAGCAGCTTTTGTGGTGGAAGAGGAACTGAGAGTCTGAGACTGCCTGGCATGATCAGCACATGTTGCAAGTCCGACCGTGGCATGGAAGCTTCCTCCGTTAACTGTTGTGGAAGCGTTGGGGAAACAGCATCACAAGACCGTGCCTGCCGACTTGCGCCTGCGCCCAGTGGAGTTGACGGGCTTGAGAACCGTTCGCACTTGACGTCGACAGTTAGCGCCCCACCGAAACACCCAAGCCAGGCATGTCAGGCCAGCCGCAAGGCTGCAGTTTCCCGTTGCAGCCACGCCTGGCTTTTGCTGAAGCACCCCCCTCTCAATCATAGAAGTGTTTAATTGGTTGAGGCAAACCCTACTCCACTTCACAACCAGAACAGGCAACGCAGCCCACCAAGAATTCGCAAAAAGCCGTGTGCAAGTCGAATTTCCCCAGTCCGAAAAAAGTTGGGTGAACATCGCCGTGCCTCAACCTCTGCAACAATTGAAGTCGTGAGGATTATTCCCGCCAAATCATAATCATGGCTGTTCCCGGCACTCAGATGTAAGTAGCGAAATTACCCTCGCAAGTCGAGTTGGTGGATGGGCAAGCGGCCAGCAAAAGCGGGAGGACAGCAAAATCATGGTCCCTGTATGCGCAAACAGTTAAAGGGAGCTCGAGACTGACATATCCGCTTTCTGCAGCTCCAAGCGGAGAAAGTTCGTCGCCGACGGTGTTTTCTACGCCGAACTGAACGAGTTCTTCCAGCGTGAGCTGGCCGAGGAGGGTTATTCTGGCGTCGAGGTCCGCGTCACCCCGACAGTGACCGACATCATCATCCGCGCAACACACACCCAGGAGGTTCTGGGCGAGCAGGGCCGCCGCATTCGCGAGCTCACCAGCCTCATCCAGAAGAGGTTCAAGTTCCCTGAGAACTCGGTCTCTCTCTATGCCGCCAAGGTCCAGAACCGCGGTCTCTCGGCCGTCGCCCAGTGCGAGTCCCTCCGCTACAAGCTCCTCAACGGTCTCGCCGTCCGCCGTGCTTGCTACGGTGTTCTCCGTTTCATCATGGAGAGCGGTGCCAAGGGTTGCGAGGTCGTCGTTTCCGGCAAGCTGCGCGCCGCCCGCGCCAAGAGCATGAAGTTCACTGACGGCTTCATGATCCACTCCGGCCAGCCGGCCAAGGACTTCATCGACAGCGCCACCCGCCACGTCCTGCTCCGCCAGGGTGTTCTCGGCATCAAGGTCAAGATCATGCGCGGCAGCGACCCCGAGGGCAAGGCCGGCCCGCAGAAGTCGCTCCCCGACGCTGTCACCATCATCGAGCCCAAGGACGAGGCCCCGGTTGTTCAGCCCATGAGCCAGGACTACGGCGCTAAGGCCGCCGCTGCCCAGGCTGCTGCTGAGGCCGCCCGCCAGGAGGAGCAGGCCGGTGAGGAGGAGCCCGCGCCCGCCGAGCAATAGGATGCCTTCGGCGGTGGTGATGTGGCTTCTTCTTCTTCCGGTCAGGGCGGCGACACCGCCTTGGCCAACCCTAGCGCTCTCGACTTCGGCGTCACCGATAACAACGTCGAAAACACCGACTTGGGCACTGGCTTTGGTCACAGCGAGGTTGATGCTAGCGGTTGGTAGGGGCGAGAAAATGCAAGCTCTGGCTGGGGGGGTTTCTTCGGGCGCGCCACACGCTCGACAGTATGGTTGCGGATGGATGGGTCACTCGGCGTCATGAGCATATTGCATTGAGTCTGAAACGGGAAAACGGACGGAATGATGCTTTGGAGGGTGGATTTGTAACTATCCAGGGAAACCCATGGACAGGGCAGTTAACGTCGTACGATCCTGCACTCGCACGAGGAATTAAACCTCTAACAAACTGCCATGTCCTGTGATGTGATTGATGCCAGCGAACTGGACGATCGAACCGTTAACGTTCCTCGCCCACACTAAGGCGGGGTAGACTCCAGGTATGCGTAGATACAGTACATATGTCAACACCACCACAAGCCCAAGGAAGAAAAAGTAAGCAAGCCTCATGATATTGTACAACGCCGCCACAACGCGGCAGGCTTGAAAAAAAAAGTACAAAAGCAGAAACCCTCAAAAGGCCAAGTCAAATCAACTATCCCAAGAACGCCTAAGACGTGCAATGATGTGCTACGCTGCCCGCCCGCCTACCCGCCCGCCTCCAGAACAAACATCATGAGATTTTGGCATCAGAAACCATCCCCCCGCCTTCCCCTCCCCCACCTGCACTGCCTGCCAGCATATTTCGTTCCTCCCCGCCCGCCCCCTCCCCCGCTTCCGCCCGCCCGTTTTCATGAAGATCCACCGAGACTCCCCGGCCCATTATCCCCCCCTTCCCCCGGCCTTTCCCAGAGAAAGTGAAGGGAACGGAAAATTATACATGGGCCAAACGCCCGTCCGCCACGTATAACCGAATTCTCCTTTCATCTTAGGTCGGTCTGTTTTCCGCTCCGTCTCTCGCTCCATAGAATCCAGGGTCTTGCCGTCGATACAGATCAGAATCCGATGCCGAGTTAGGTAGGTGGAAGGGCGGGAAAAAAAAAGCGGACCTGATCCCCGTTCTGTCTGTCTGTCTGTCTGTTTGTTTGCCTGTCTGCTATTTGAGACCAACAAGTAAACAGCCGAAGTGATGTCGAGGGCGCCGTCTCTGTCTGACAGGCGTTGCAACGACTGGAACAGTAAAATGTGGAAGGATAAAACAAAGGGAAAGGAAAAGGAAAATTTAAAAAGAAGAGGCCGAAAAAGCTGACAAACGCATTATCACCTCTCTCCCGACTTCCGATTTTGCAGCTCTATCGACCCATTATTCCCGCCCTTCACAGCGAGATGTGCCGCCCCGGCGCCGTTTGGCGGGTGGCCGTTGGACCTCTGGGGTTGTTGGAAACTAGGGATCATGGGGGAGCGCGGGTCGTCGGAGCTCTCCTCGTCGGTGTCCTCGGCGAGGTCCGTCAGGCCGAAGCCGCCGCCGGCCGCTTCTTCCTCGTCGTAGGCGTGGATCAGCCCTTCGCGGTCGCTCGCGTGGGTGCCACCGCCCTGCGACCGGCGCGCCTCCATGCTCATGCGCGTCTGGATGCTCGAGATCATGTCGGTGCCCGTGGCGTCGCTGTTGCCGCGCCGCGCGAGCATCTTGGTGCCGTTGGGGTCGTTGCGGCTGAGGTTGAGGAGGTAGACGCCCGTGAAGGTGACGAGGAAACCGCAGATGAGGGAGAGCGTGTTGACGGCTTCGGTGGTGTTGAAGCCCTTGAAGAGGATGAACGAGGCGCAGAGCGTGGCGGTGGTAAATGTGACATAGTAGAGGGGGTTTACGCTATTGGAAGTCAGTCAACGGTGCCCGGATGTTAGGGGATAGGGGTGGGTGACCTACATGTTGGTGGGGAACTGGCTCAACGCTTTGTTGAAGTAGTTCATCTGAGTCAGGATGCAGACCACGGTGATAATCATAAAGACGTAGGTCGAAGGGTGCGAGAATTGGTTGTGGCCCGCGAAGGTCAACTTCAGTGCGATGCCGAACGCCTTGACAGCCATCACCGAGACCGACCCCACAGTAGAGCAGATGCTCAGGTAGATGAGCGGGTTCTTCTTCCCGTAGATCGGGGCGACCTTGTAAATCATGACGCCCGCAAAGACGCAGACAGAGATCGCATATAACAGGAACCCTGGCCCAGGTTAGTAAAAGCACCCCCACATGTTTGGATGAGTAAAAGAATAGGGGTCAAGATGTACCTGGCTGAATCGCATAGTTGAGAATCTGGTCGACCGTCTCGATATCCTCGTCAGGGGGCGCGTGCAAGACAATGATGACGGCCCCGATCAGACAGATTGCGCTTCCCAGCTTGCCCAGGGTCCCAAGCTCTTCCTTGAGGATGTAGGAACCCAGCACAGCTCCTATCAACACGGACAATGCGCCAAGGGGCGTGACGAGGATAGCGGGCGCGAAGGCGTATGCCGCGAAGTTGAAGATCTCTCCGAGAACCACTGTGAAGTGCCGTCAGCGCGTTTGTTCGAAATCAAGCCAAGCGCCGAGTCGGCCCATACAGCAGATGATGCCCGCCCACCAGATGGGACTGCGCAAGTAGACGAAGCCATCGCCCTCGAAGCCATGCCGTTCCTCCGCATGCATTAACCCCTATAGCAGACAAGTCCATGGTCAGCGCAACTATTCCCGTTCGGTATGTGCGGTGGCACGTTGGCCCTGTAGCGCGGCCCGTTTCGGCTTTCGAGGGGGGATTGGCTGTCCTACTTTCTTGGTGATCACGAAGCTAGTACCTGTGACGCAGAATGTTAGCGATCTATTGCTGCTACCCTCTTATCCCGGTATAAGACGAAGCGCATACCAATGGCTAAACTTGATGTCATGGCTAGCGCCAGACCGATGTACCTGTCGTCGGGTGTCAGCAAAACTGCGCCCCCTCCATTCCCGTGCCGTGGCAGCAGGACCGCTCGCAACGGGAGGAACCGTACTTGTCTTCCAGCATTATTTCGACAGTGAAGGTTCAACTCGAAGCGACGGTCGGGGTAACGACTAGGCGCTACCCGGTCGAGTGCCGTCGAAGCGACAGGCCGAGGTTGGTAGAGAGAGGGGCAGGGGCGCTCGCGCCGGGCGAGGACTCCGGGAGAAAACAACGGGAGAGATTTTAGCAAGGTCTCTGCCACCGATGCATCCGGGTGCTACCGATCGTGGCCGGTGGTTCCTCGAGCGATGGGATGTGGCGGGGGAGAGTGTTCGGTTCGTTCGTTCGGTTGCTTGTTTCAATCGTCGGAAGAGGACAGAAGTCGAAGCCGAGTCTTGTCCAGCGTTTGTTGCGCGCTAGGGCCCTTCCAGCTTGTTTCTACTTCCTTCAAGTGCCACCCACAAAAATGGAAAACCTCAATACAGCCGTGGTCATTCAAGAAACGAGCGAGTCTGTTGTTCCTATTTCGTGCAATGATCGTGGAGGTGGTTAGCAACAGCTGTTTTGCGCCGTGGAGAGCCAAGTTTCATTCAAGGCCCCTGCTACGCTGGAGTGGTGCGAAGGTGGAAGTCTGGGGACGGGGCGGCGGTTTCAAGAATCTCGGGCGACCCCTGTCGGAGTGATGGGACCCCTGTTTTCGGCCGCGCCTGTGCCTTGGGGGGGCCGGCCAGACTTCCCTTGTGTCCCAAAAAAGGCCCTGCAGCCACCACTTCCAGGTCGCACATCTTGGCACGCGCCAAATCGCAACGGGGGGACTGGACTCAGCCACGAAAACCAAAGAAATTTGAGATGCTTCCCGCCAAGAAGGCCGCGAATCTTGGTCTTGGCCAAACTCGTTTGAAGATTAAACGAAGATTAAACAAAAACCCTGTCCATTTTCCCACGTGTATTGGCCACCTAGGTACATACAAACCTAGATTTCTGACTCAGCGGGGAACTGTTACACACACTCTTGAGTGTTGAGAGTCAGGCTCGTCAGGGCGCTTTCCACATAAAAGCCCCCTTCATCTCTCACCTGGGGTTTTGGTTGGTTTGATGAGGAGAGCGGGCCCGCGATCACAACCTTGCCTCGGCTCTTTACCCACCGTTAGGGCCACAGACCACGTCAGCCCCCCCACTCCTTGCTTGCTTGAACGAAACTGAATGGCTGGACAACGGGCATGTTTGTGTGCGAAACTGCTCGGCTTGGCTTTAATTGTTGGTGTTGTCACTCCTTTTAAAGATCTGAGAGACATGGAAACATATTTCTTGCATATGTGTGGTTCTGCTCGAGATGACGCTTCTGCAGTTGGTTCCGAGACCCCTGAGCAATGCAGATCCGGAGGTTAAACCCGCCCATCAGTTTCAACCTCTCGGCTGTCATCACGTTCTGTATACATGCTACTGTAGTTATCACTCTCTGGCTGAAAAAGGCCGAACTCTAAAAGAATATAAGTCCCTTCAAGAGAATAAAAACAAAAACAGCAGGAGATGAAGCAACGGGACAAGATAAATGGGAACGGATTAAATGTAAATGGTAAAAGAGCTCCTTTAGGCTTCCTGTTAGCTTTTGTTTCGTTCCTACAAATAAACTCCAGCTTTTACACTTGAAGTCTGGCATTTTGCCCATGCGGTGACTGTACATATGGTTTCTCAAGTGTAGATGCCAAGGGTTCAAAGATGGTTCGTCCCGATCCCGATAGTGAACTTGGGTATATGTATGTATGTACTTGTCTCATAATTTATTACAACCACAAAGGACGAACTGGGCGGTAACTACACTCTACCCTCAACTAACAGTTTCATAGTTTCATCGCCTGCCCCCCAAAGCTGGAGTAACAGCTCCCTAAGAGCCAAAACAGGGGGAATCAAAAGTAAACAGCAGTGCCAGCCGAAGAATCGAAAAAGGAAAACCACCCATCCCTTCTCTTGCCAACCACCAAGTGTCAGCGCCAGCCCATCTATCCCCTCCAGTTGTGGAAGGTCAGAACGCCAGCCAGGGGAAGACCCAGACCAACCCAGCCCCCGACAGAAAACTGACTTCGGGCGAATGATCGCCCCGGATGGACCAAGTCCAAGGTCTATGAAGCAAACGTGCCACCCCCAAATCCATGCCCCCATGGCCTTTTCTGATCCACCAACTCCGGAATTGTTCAATAGTCCTACAGGTGAAAAGGCGGGTAAAAATGCTGAGTTAGATGGGATGTCGAGGCACCATTTCGGCGCGTTGTTGAGCTGATAAGCCATGCTCGTAAAGGTTGTTCGGTGTGCTGATATGTCCGAATGATTTCGCCTCGGGCGCAAGATCCCCTCATGTTGGCCGGGGTTCAGAGCCCAGAGAGGTCGTCATCTGAGAGTTGTCGTAGAAGACCTACCTACCTATCACAGTCGCTGGGAAGGCGCTGTGCGTTTTGTCGAGATATTACCTGTCAGACATCGGAAACGGGAAGGGGTTAGATGGGGGCTGGGGGATAAGAAATAGCCAATGCGGGGTTGAACTACAACCCAGACTCGGTTGCAAAAGAAAAGCATCGAGGGGGCTGCAAGGAGTCTTCCGTTCAAGTCCGGCGACGCTTGTAGTCTACGTTGTCGTTAGTGAAAGCGCAACCTTTTAGCGGGCGACACCAGCATACCGGTCTCGTCGGCAAGACTCTCTGTCTCGTCAGCCCTGTTTCGTTTACCAGCAACGCTCGGTGGGGTTGGAGGAGCCTCCTTCGATTCCTCGTAGTCGGCACCGGCATTTTCGATCGCTGGTTGTTGCTCGTACTCATCCTCATCATTCTCCCAATCGATTTCGTCTTTACCGTCCCCAGAAGCAGCCGCCGACTGTTGAGCATCGTCGTTTGCTGCTGTGAAGGCGCCGTTTGCGGCATCATCCTCGTCGTAATCAATCTCGTCGCCGTTCATAGTCGTGCTCGTGTGAACTGATGCCGTTTCCGCGACGGCGGTGCCATGGCCTCCATTCTCCGAGTGCTCAACGACGTATTCGTTGGAGGTCCCGGCGGCATGCGGCTCTTCCACATCTTCGGCATCGTTATTGGGATTTTCTGGGTCATCGTAGGTGATTGTATCGTCCTCGTGCTCGCCCGCTCCTTCATGGATGGAAGATAAGCCGGGCTCATCGTCGAAGGCGAGTATGAGATCGTCATCTTGATGATTATCATTGTTAGCATCAACGTCGAACGAAAGAGCCATGCTGACGTCGCTGGGCTCGGAAGCTTTGCTGGTGCAGAAAGACGCGACCGAGCTGGCACGAGTCCGGTTGAGGTTCGTTCTAAGAAACCTGGAGATTGTGCTCTGCGCTTGCACTTGGAAGGCTGGTGGTGTTTTGCTTTGGAGATTGCCGTTGGGAGTAGGTTCATATTCGTCATCCGAATAGTCAATCCCCCAAGAAGCTTCCTCGTTAAGTCCGGTCGAGCTTGACACGGCGGCCGAGACCGAGAGCTCATCTTTGATCGGAAGCGGGGAGATCTTGACCGGCGACTTGTAAAGAGAAATAGGCGGAGTCGAAGAAAGAAAAGAGGGGAATTTACCGTTAGAACCTGTTTCCTGTTCGGATACACCGTGGTTGGGTGCAGCCACTCCATCGGAAGCCTCAGGGATTTCATCACCTTGCTGCTCCGTCGGCTTTGGATTCACCTCATCTGTCTCCTCGACAGGGATTTCGGCGTCCTGCAAGACGGCACCATTGTCGTCTCCTGTAGCCTGTTCGTCCCAAGCTTGCTCCTCATCATCTTCATCATCCGTCGTGGCATGGGAAAGCCCCTCAGCGGAAGGGATCTCAAAATGCTCCTCGCCTTCGGAAGATGCGCCAGCGGTATCCGAGGGCTGTGGCGCAGTTGCATCAAACTGATTCTCCTCTTCTTGCTCTCCCGACGCATCATCTTCGCTGGGAGCTGACCCAAACTCAACCTTCTCCTCATGATCGGCGTCGGCATGTGCGCCTTCATCATGGTACTCATCCAAGTTTCCGTCTTCGAACGTCTCATCTTGAGCCTGTTCATAATCAAGATCGTTGGTCTGGGAGCCCTCCTCATGGTCCTCTGACATTTCAGAGTCCTCTGCGCTACTCGGAGGGCCGTTGGCCCGAGCCGCATTGGCGAGAAGTTCGAGGAAATGCTCCTCGCTGTCCCGACGCACCGTCAGGTGGAGGACAGGGTCTGCGGGCATGCCAGATACTTGGCCGAGAGTAGAATGGCAATCTAGAATCTCACGGAAACTGCGATTTAGGAACTTCTCGCTCGACCGCTCCCCAAACTCAAGATCGAGGGGGTCGAAGCGAATCACCAGTTCATCGGTGGTCGCAACCTCATCCGAGATTACAGCTCGAAGAGCAGAAAGAAAGTGTGATAGCGGGCGATCAAGCTCCTCAACACCAGAAAGGAAATACGAGTCAGGGTCGTCATCCGAGTTCCCAAACAAGGAATAGCACTCTTGGTTGTAGAGAACTTCTATTTCCGGTACTTCGGTGTGAGGGTTCGTGATATCGTCGAGCACTTTCTCCAAATCAAAGCCACGGTAATTGGCAGTGAACTGCTCGCGCGTAGTCTCATCGTCGAAGGCGTCAATAGAGACGTCGTTTCCGTCCTGTTGACTAGCGGCTTCTTCTGCATCGGCGTCGTCAAACGCATGCTGCGGATCTTGTGCCTCTGTGCTCTCACCATGGTCATGAAAGTCGATGTTTTGATCCCATGACACATCATTTCCCGGCAACGATTCTTCGAGGTGGCCGCCATCATCGGTCACCGGGACGGGGGCCGGATTGCCCTCAGACAGCGCGTCTCCTAAAGCGGCCTCTGTCTCATCGGCCTCTGTATGGTTCAACTCAGCGTTGGCTTCAGTGGCCAGGAGCTCATCATCCTCGTATCCAATCTCGTCCTGATATTCCACGTCGGCTTTGACGTCACTGTCGGCATCGTTGCCGTCATCGGCGGCTTCCGTTGTTTGCGCCGTTTTATCATCAATGGCAGTAAAGTGAGCTTCTGAATCTATCGGCTCAAGTTCAGGCTCGACAGCGGCATCGTCGGGGAGGTGCCCTGTGAGGATGTCGTCGAACCCCGCATACGCATCCGCGGGGGTCTGCTCAGCTGGAACGTGCTCAACTTCCTCGTATGACCCGTCTAGGCCGAAATCGAGCCCCTCGGCCTCATATGCCTCAACCTCCGCGTTGGACTCAAAGTCCAGTTGAAACCCTTGGTCCAGCTGATCGGGCGGGCCAGTCTCCACCGATAACCCGGCATTCTCCATTATGGGCTTTGTGTGGCTTGTCGGTAGGCAGTCGGAAGGGGAACAGAAAAGGTCCTGTGAGAATTCGGGCAGCCTTCTTTGCTACTGGAGGCCCATCGGCATCTAGTGTCTTTGGAAAGTCCAGTCAGCCAGGCGAAATGGGAGGCGCGAGTCGGGGTAATTCAGAATGCCGCGATGGGCCGGTCTTGTGAGGAAGGGTATTGACGGCTAGGTAGCTGCGCGGGGTGATGATCGGGGAATGCCGTCGTTCCTCGCGACCCAAGACTGGAAAACTGGGCAGACGAGATCGAACGTCGCATCAATCGCGAACGACACGAGACGTGTGGCAACAATGTCGACCAAGCGTAGATGTTTCGCGATCAGTAATTGTGCTGAACGACAAGTCGCGTAACGTGGATTAGTCTATGATTGAGGTCGGTGGGTTCGGCCCAATTTCACTGATGAAGTTGTAACCCGTCAAGTTGGTTGTTGTTGTGGTTGGAAATGGATCGGAAACGGAATCGCACTTAGAATGAGGTGGTCCCTGCATTTCCAAGCTGGTTAAGCTTCAGCCTTTTCCTTTGTTGGTCCGTGCACAGCCAAACGCGCTGTTCGCTGCCAGCTGTCAGCCCCTCGATCAGCAGTGGCGGAAAGCCAGATCAACCACAGTGTACCAATACCAATTACAGCGGGCTTCAGCCTTCAAGGAGTCGAAGCTCGGCCAGCTGCACATTCGCACCACCACCACTACCACTATCACCCCCCCCTCGAGGCTAGTCAAGATGGTAAGCTTTCCCGTCTCTCTACATAGGTGTGGAAATGCTGACAAAATCATCAGGTTGTCCTTGCTGCGTCCATTTGCACCCGCGGCGGCAAGGCCGTGCTCGCCCGGTCATTCCACGACATCAAGCGATCGCGCATTGAAGCCCTCCTGGCATCCTTCCCGAAGGCGGCGAACTCAGGCACCCAACACACCACCGACCGTCGAGCAGGACAATGTCCGATTTGTCTACCAGCCGCTGGACGAGCTGTACATGGTGCTCATCACGAACAAGCAGTCCAACATTCTCCAGGACATCGACTCGCTGCACCTTTTCGCCCAGGTTGTCACTAGCACCTGTAGGAGTCTCGACGAAAGGGAAATTCTCAGGAATGCCTTCGAGCTAATTAGCGCCTTTGACGAGCTGGTGACGCTCGGATACCGGGAGAACTTGACCACCAGCCAGATCAAGACATTTTTGGAGATGGAGAGTCACGAAGAGCGGATTCAGGAGATTATTGCCCGGGTACGTTGGCTCGGGATGTTACGGGTTGGATCTCGGTTGCTGACGCAGCCGCCTCACAGAACAAGGAGTTGGAGGCTACCGAGGAGCGCAAGAGGAAAGCCAAGCAACTGGAGATGCAGCGCAAGGAGTCTGGGAGGAGCGGCGGTCGCACCGGTGGCATGGGCCGGCCGCCCGTATACCCGACGTACACTCCCCCTGTGCGGCCCGCCGTCACGGAGACATACGATACTTACGAGGCGGAGAAGAACAAATCCAAGTACGCCATTTTTGGGGCGAACACCCGGGTACGCGAGCTGACCAACGCAGGTTTACCGCATCGAAGGGCAAGGGTATGCAGCTGGGCAAGAAGTCCAAGACCACAGACATGTTCGAGCGCGTAAAGACGGAGTTGGGGCCAGTGGACGACACACCGCTTGTGCCCGTCGCCACCCCATCTGCCCCGGAGCCGAGCGCTGCCGCTCGGGTATCATCGACATTAGACCGAGATGCGATCCACGTCACGATCAACGAAGCCATTACGGCCAAGATCTCCAGAGAAGGGGGGCTGAACTCGTTCTCCGTCAGCGGCGATCTGACGCTGCGCGTGACGGATCCGGCGCTCACCAAGGTCAAGCTGAACCTCGACGCCACGCCGTCGCATGGCGCGCAGTTCCGGACCCATCCCAACGTGGACAAGAACGCATTCAATGGTTCCAAGACGATCCAAATGGCCAACGTAGCGCGGGGCTTCCCGGTGAACAACGCCGTCGGCGTTCTCCGGTGGCGGGCGGCTCCCAAGGCTGACGATACGAGCGTTTTGCCCATTACCTTTACTGTTTGGGTTAACAAGGGCTCAGATGGCAACTGCACGCTGACAATCGAGTACGAGCTAACCGGAAACGATACATTGAAGGATGTCAGCGTCGTTGTACCATTCACAAGCGCCGAACCCTCCATTTCCAGCTTCGACGCCGTCTATGAGGTGTCTGGCGACAGCCTGGAGTGGTCTATCGGCACGGTCAGCGAGGAGAACCCCAGCGGGGCGTTTGAGTTTGAGGCGCAGACGGACGACGAGGACGAGTTCTTCCCGATGCAAGTGCGGTTCTCGAAGACGACGCCGTTCATGGACGTCGATGTAAGTTTCCTTTATCTGCGGAGCGGTGAAAGGCGGTGGCTAATCCATTTATAGGTTCAATCGGTTGAATTGATCGAGATGAACGAGGAGGTTGCCTTCTCTAAGGAGATCAAATCAGTCGCCGAAGGCTACGTGATTGAGTAAAGGAGCGAGAGGCTGGGTTAAAGAAGGAGGGAGGCTAGGCGCTTGAGCGGACATGTATCTTTGGTGCGCGGCGTGGTTAGAGGCAGGAAAATTGTCCCATTTATGAGATTTTGACTTTACGCCGGCAAAATGAATCAATATTTGCAACCTCCTGGAATCGGGCTTCCCTTAAGCGCACAGTGCGAGTATCCGAGCCATCCACACGCAAGTGACATGGAATCTTCATTGGAGAGCAGAATAGGAAACAAAATCACCATCAGGCAAGAACAACCAAAGCCAAAGCAACACCACTTCAGAACCGAGTCCGGATTAATGGCCTGACCACGCTTTTTCTGCAATCACTGGACACTCAGAATATTGCATTCAGCACTCGGCCCAATCACCTGAACACCCTTCGATTTCACTAAACGAAGGAAACCCAAAAAGCTATTTTGTTCCGCCTCTCAACCCGCAACTCTTCCCCACTGGCAGTAACGGCAACCCTGCCCAACTAAGGCCATGACGACCCCCGTCCAGACCCAAACCCAAACCCTCCCGAAACTGCCCCTCCTCGGCACCACGCCCCTCTCCTCCCCAGCCGCGGGCGGCCATCTCGCTTGCAACCCGGCCATCGACCTGACCGCGACAGTCGGCGAGGCTGGCGCCGCCCTGCTTGTCTGGCGCACGGGGGATCAGGGTCTGGTCTCGAAGTGTGTTGAGCGTGGGAAGAGTGTGGATGCGGTGGCTTGGAAGGGTGATGGTGAGTTTCCATTCATTCTTTTCTTTTTCTTTCCTAAATATTAGTTGGGGGGTGCGTGGCTGATTTGGTGTAGGGCAATTTTTGGCGGCTGGGTGGAGTGATGGGGTGGTGAGGTTGGTGGGATTGGAGAGCAGCAAGGCGGTGCATCATATTCGGGTTTTGGGGGGGCGTGATGGTGTTGGTGATGCCGCTGCTGCCGCGGCGACGGGGAAGATTGGGTTCATTGCGTGGGTGAGGAATACCACGGGAGAGAGTCGGCGGAGGAAGGAGGGGCTTGGGAAAGGGGGTGAGCAGGAGAGGAGGATACTGCTGGATGGAGAGCGGACGGGGGATGTGGCGGTTGATCTGCCGCGGGAGTTGGTCTTCTTGGAGGCGGAGACATCGTTGCCAAAACTCAGTCCGCTGCCTGCTGGCGGGTCGGGGTGAGTTGTCTTCTTCGACGGAGGTGAGGTGTTTGCTGACTTGGGCAGAGATGACATGTTTCTATTTTCGTCATCAGCATCACTCGAGTCTGTCTTCCGACCGTTCAAGACGGAAGAAGCTGATGATGTGCATGTTATGGTCGTGGGAACGACTGATGGCGGGATACATCTCAGCATCAACGACTCATTCGTCATCGGTACCACAAAACACTCGCCTCGTGGTGATGACGAGATATTCCACCTCTGTGGACACAGCTCGCGCCCGGAAGTTTCAACTCACATGTTGTTGCTTAGGCCGCAGATTGGGGATGGCACAGCTTTGCATCTGGTGCCAATGAAGCTCGCCTTCCTAGACTCCTCGCCGGCCAACCTATCACTCCTAGCCTCCAAGACAACCACGTTGCAAAATTTGCTACGATACCTAAAGTCTACCCAGTCACACATGGTCAGCGACTGGCAGTCGACGCGGGAGTTACCACGTCGATTTATGGCCGGAGTCCAGGATGATCTCAAGAAAATGCCTAAGGGAGATATGACGGTCGTTCAGGCGCTCTACCACACGGTGGTTACAGGCCACGTCTATGAGCCAGTGAAGGAGTGGCTTGCGGATACCCTCGGCGAACGAGTACGTATCACTTTAATAAGTCCAAGTCGTGGCCCAAGCTCACTATCACTCTAGGGGCACAAGCGATGGGAGAAGGCGGTGGTATCCGGCCTTACCAGTCTTCGCGGCCTAGTCCACGGTAACTTCATGCCGGCACTAGAAAGATGCGGCGCCATCCTGAGTCGCCTACTCGGAATTGCACGCTTCCATGGTCCCGGGAAGAGCATCGGGTTTGACGAAGCCCAGATTGTCAAGCTCATTGACATTATTTCGTGCCTGATGATGGTTTCGCATAGAATATTGACGACCGTCATGGACGAGCTGGAGTACTTCAACGCTTTCTCAATTTGGCTACGGTTAGAAATCGACAAACAAGGGTCGTCTTCGATCACCGAAGAGCTTTCTGAGAAGGAGGCCACGATGGACAACCCCAGAGTGCTGTCATACATTCAACATTACTTGGCCAGCAGCCCTTTATCGGTGTATTTTGAAGAAGTCGTCAAGGAGGATTACCTCAAAGACCAAGAAATGGTCGCGCCGGACGTGACGCTTCTGGACCTCCTAGACAAGCAGCTAAAGGAGCAGGCGGAAGGCCGGCCATATATGAAGGTGTTTCCTCGCATCGGCTTTCTCTTGAACTACCTGGTCACCAGCGCCAACGCTGTTTTCGATGGTATCGCCAATGCAGAGAAGCAGGGTGTAAAGTTTGGCCAAGCGACGGAGGTGTCGATTGGGAGAAAGATATGGAAATACGATTTGTGGATGGGCCGGCCTCATAAGAAAGTGAGTTTGTTATCCGCGGCTCGGGTCTGGATGGTTAGCTAATCGGTGTTTTAGGACCACTCAGCGCCAACGTTTACCGCGATGGTCTCAGAGGATGACAAGTCAAAGAGTCGGTTTGATACACCTCTGCCGATGGTCCTCGCAACTAACGTATCGTTTAGTCCACATTATTCGTACCGACGTCCAGGTCGAAGAAACCGCCAACGTCCCGGGTCCAACGAGAGCTTGTATGCTAGGGCTACCCAACGGCGTAACCATTGTTGATCTCAAGTATCTCGACGACAAGTCTTTGCTCGTCTTGTGTAGCCAAAAAGGTGAGACCAGGCCTTCAAACGGAGCAGTAGGTGGTGCTAACAATAAGCCAGAAGAACCAAAGTTGGTTCTCTTACAAATTACATACCAATCGCCCCAAATGCTTTATCAGAGGTACTCAAAAGGTCAGACGCCTCCCATACTAGAGTTCAACGGCACGGAGAGTGCTGGGCTTGGCTCATGTCTTGCCTTTTCCCACATCTCTGGCTTTAACCCTGTTCAGATGGTGGTTCAAAGGCCGAGCAAGCTTCGGGGCGAGATTCCGGCCAGGGTGTGTCTTCTGGGGCGAGATAAGGCCGTGTATAAGACTTATACATTCCCGGATGATCTGCAGGACGGCAATCAGCAACCTTAGCAGCACACCCAGGCAGCCAGCGTGAGCTTGGGCAAACTCGCTTTCTCTCTTGAATATCGTCAATGTTCTATCTCGCTAGTTAGCAAACTTTGAAAAACCTCAATGCCATCTTGTTTGCACCTGGGGCCGCCCAACTGACTGACTCCTTCAACCCAATCCTGGTCCACATATGTGATGATGATGATGACAGTCCGTGTCTGGCCCATGCGGACTGGCCTGACGATAGCCTGCTCCTCCATCGAAAATGCGCACGCAGATTGCGACTGTCAGATTTAATCTATGCGTGTGTTGCGTGTTGTCGGGTTGTATGCTGATTTGGGGGATGGGGATGGAGCTACTCATCCAACAGCTCCCGTCTGAACCGCCATTAGAAGAATGGGGACGTTTGTGGCCTGGAACTCTTCGAGAATGCGGAGTTTGGTGGCGTAGTTGACACTGCCGTCGGCTCTCAGGCACCTGCACTTGGATACCTTAGGCTTGATGCGATATTCCTCGGTCAAATCGGACCCGAACTTAAGAAAACGAAGTGGAATAAAATCTCTGACTTTTTGTCTTCTTTATTTTTGGTGTATCAGTTTTTTTGGCCAGAGGGAGCTACCGTGTCTGCGTGTGTTGTTGAATTACCCCTGAGAACGATTGGGAAAATAAAGGGGGAAAACGGGAGGCGGTGCCGCACTGTGCAGTCTGGGCGGTCCCGGAATAGCAGTGCGTGCCTCAAAACAGACCCGGGGCGCTAACCGTTAGCGGCACATACCCAGGCCACAGGTGTTCTCGAACGGTTCTGCAGTGGCTTGGCTGGCTGCGGGCTGCTTTCAACTGAAACAGAACGTCATTGGGTGTCATTTACCAGCCAAACCAATGAAACCAACGAAACAACACCTCCCCTTCCATTCCATCCATTGAGCATCACCAACTTGGAAGTCCCCGGCCGGGATATTATGGACCATGACCAAGTTTGGATAGTCGTCAATTATCTCAAATGATTGATATCATTGTTGCAGAGTCCAACTTGAAGTAACCCGTCCTTGTACCGCCGAAAGCTGCACAGCAGCCCCCGACGACAACACAAGATAGCCCCGGTCTCTGGTCTCCGCCCGATCCCCGATCCAGAGTCTCGAGATGAACGAACCGACAATCCCACCGGCGGCAGCCCTAGCAGGGCTACGACCGTCGGCGACGATGCCCCCGACAACCACCTCCTCCGGCCCTGGCCAACCATCCCAACCATCCCAACCATCCCAACCATCCCAACCATCCTCCTCCTCCCAACCCTCTCAACAATCACAACCACAACCCCAACTCCCTCCGCCGCCTTCGCACACCGGCCCAGCCATCCCCGTCACCCTCAACGAAGCCGCCCTCGACTCGCCGACCTTCCGTGCCACCGCCGTGCACTTCTCCGACCAGCTCGACGCCATCGAACGCTGGCTCGAGAGCTACATCCGCAGCACCTCCAAGCTGGTACACGACGTGCTCGCGCTCGAGGACACCATCGGCTCCTACCTCTCCAAGATCTCCCCGCCCTCCATCGCCTCGCCCGTCGACTCGCACGTGCTCGACGCCGACTACACGCTCCCCGCGCTGCGCCGTGCCGGCGACGGCGCCCGCGACTGGTGGGGCGGCATCCTGGCCGTCGTGCGCCGCCTCGAGCCCGCCAGCGTCGAGCCCATTAGGGCTTACGTCCAGGGCGAGCTGCGCGCCTTCCGCGACACCCGCCGCGTTCTGGAGGCTGCCCAGAAGACCTTCGATGCGACGCTGGCCCGCTATGTTGGCCAGAGCAAGACCAAGGAGCCCAGCTCCCTGCGCGAGGACGCCTTTGCCGTTTTTGAGACCCGCCGTGCGTACTTAAAGGCGAGCTTAGATTATTGCCAGATGGCGCCGCAGGTGCGGGCGGGGTTGGACAAGTTGCGTCGTGCGCGTCTGTGCCGACGTTGGGCGGGAGATGCGGCGTACGGGGCAGGCGGGCGGCGTCGGCGGGCAGAACGCGTGGGGGAGCGAGCTGGAGAGGATCAGGGGCTGGGCGAGGGAGATGGAGATGACCGAGGCCGTGTTTAAGAGGGAGGCGCAGATTGCAAGGCGGGATATTGGCGAGAGTACGCTCGCCGTGTACAAGCCGTCGAGGGAGCTGGAAGACTACAGCATCTCGACCGTGCCGTTCCTGGGCTCCAAGGGGCCGATGAGCATCCAGCGGAAGGACCAGGTCGCTGTCATTTCGGAGAAGCAAGGGTGGTTGTTCTTACGTGTGCTTTCCGGGAAGCCCGTCAGGACGACCTGGACGCGTCGGTGGTATTATTGCCGTGATGGTATTTTTGGGTGGTTGGTCCAGGGGCCCCAGGGAGTGCTACAGGGCGACGAGATCGGAGTGCTGCTGTGCAGCGCGAGGCCGGCGGTCCAGGAAGAGCGCCGATTCTGCTTCGAGATCAAGACCAAGACCCAGACCATCATGCTCCAGGCCGAGACGCAGTCGCAGCTGATCGAGTGGCTTGAGGTGTTTGAGGTGGCCAAGAAGAAGGCGATCGAGGCCAGCATGGGCCGGGACCAGAACTCGCTTCTTGGAGGGACCGACCCGGCCTTCTCCATCACTCCGCCGTCGATTCCAGAGTTCTCGGCCAAGATGCTCGACAATATCGACGAGACCAGCGTGGTAGAAAGGCAAACGACTCTTCCCGTTCCCGGTCAGGATGGAAACATGGTGCGTGCGAGCTTCGACGCGCCTCCCCGCAGGGCGATTACTACTCACCTTGGCCGGGAGGATGGCGAGAGCGGACGGGAGCATGCTGCACGCATCATGCAGAAGCTCGACTTGCACCGCAAATCGGCCTTCACAGGCTCGATGGATCCGTCTAGCTCGGGGACAACGGGAGCTAGCATGGCCTCGAGCACGGCGACCTCTCCCCATATTGGACACCCTCCTCCGCTACGTGTCCCTAATTCCCTACTCGATCAAATCCCGGGAAGTCTGGCTCCTATCACTTTGGCGAGGCCACCGATCGCGACAAATCTAAGTAAAACCGCCATTCTGGCTAGTGCTAATGCAGGAGCCTCTCGGGGCCTGCCGAGCGCCGTCCTGGCCAACTACTGGGGCAGCAGTCCTTATACGTCGATGTACTGCCCTACTCCCTCGATACCCAATACGCCCAAGCCGGATATGAGCGACCCATTTGTGGCTACCGCCATGCCGCGAACGCCAACGGTCGAGAAACTACCTGCGCCGGCCAACTCGCACAGGAAGACGGTGAGCGTGGATGCCACAGCTGCCGATATTCGAATCCGGGATCAGACGTCGTCGGAGAAGTTCCCACTCAACTACCCTCCCGAACTGAGGGCGCAGTATGCGCAGTTCCGGCTGTTCTTCCCAACAGCTCTACCGGATGACAAGCCCGTGTTGGTGTTCAACGCCGCTTGGTCCAGCGCGTCGCCCGACAGCAAAGACGCGGGAATGGCCGGTAACGGTCGTATCTTTGTCACCCCTGACCGCATGTACTTTTACGGTCACCAAATGGGGTTGGTTGTGGCGTACGCCATTAACCTTGATAGCATCACGGAGCTGACGGCTGCTCCGGGTCGGGACTGCGATTTCATCTTCCTGCATTTGAACCAGGACATGCCAGACATCACGTACTCGCGGATCACCATCAAGGTGTTCCTTGAGGATTTCTCCCTCCTCCAGTCCCGGCTCAACCTTTTGGTTGATGACCTTCAGGCTGCAGAACCGATGGAGCTGTCCGAGATTATCGCAACACTGTCAACCTTGAATAAGGAGCAGGACAACAAGCGGAGCCCCAGCGTTGAGAGCTGGGAGGAGGTATCATCCAACACGCCCGCCGACAACGGTACTGCATTTGGCAGGCCCGTCCTGAAACGGGGGCAGGGTTCACACGGCCGACATGGTTCGCGCGGGCTCAGGAAGTCAAGCCATAAGCTCCAGTTACCTACGCACCCGGTAACGTACGAACCCCAGGGAATGGGCAAAAGCGTGGCCGAGCGGCACTTCGAGATCAGCGCGAAATCATGCTTCCATGTACTCTTCGGAGACAAAAGCTTCATCCTCCCCAAGGTCTACTTTGAGCGCGGCGCGAAGGATATCACCCAAGGGCCTTGGGAGCTGAAAGACCACGGTCTCATGCGGCGGCAGTTCCGCTTCAAGGTCGACTACGTTGACATGCTCGGCCGCGAAGAAGCCCGTCGACGTCACCGACTCTCAGACCATTGACATCTTCAACGACCACATCACCTACGTGGTCACGCACATCAAGACCCCATGGCACTTACCACACTCCCACGCTTTCAAGCTCGTCACCAAGGTGGTCATCACGCACCTCGCCAAATCCAAGTGCAAGCTGGCCATCTACACCAAGACCGACTGGTCCAAGACGCCCGCCTTTGCCTGGAAGAACATGGTGCAACGCCAGGCGCTCGACGACGCGGCCAATGATGCTGACGAGATTGCCGACATCGCCACGGAGCAAGTGCGCAAGCTCGGTCCACACAGCCGTACGAAGCGTGCCATCCAAGTGTATGGCAACATTGGCCAGCAAACGCAAGTCGTCGTCTTCTCGCCCGACACCACCCCCGAGGGCCAGCAGCTGCTACACAAGTCCAGCACCGCCGCCGTGCGCCCACGCACGCTGACCGACATGATGCTGGAGACGGGACGGTCGTTTATGGAGAGCGCCATCACCAGCGTCATGATGTGGGCCTTTGCCGCGGTGAGGCGCATCTTCAAGATCGTAACCGCGAACAGGCTGATCCTGCTGCTGCTGGCGGCAAGCGCCGCGTATAACCTGGTGGTCATCTCCCAGGCCAGCTCGACGTGGTGGGTCGAGCGCAAGTCGGCGCGTTACATGAGCCGGCTGGGCGTCGGGCCGAACTTGATGATGAGCAAGGCCATCTACCTGGCTGATTTGGACGAGGCCGCGGGCAACAACACCATGGTTCCGAGAAAGGGCGGCGGGAGCCAATGGTATGTTTCTTTCTCTTTCATTAACCCGCCCCCTCCCAACCTCCACTCACCTTTCCAACCAATATTCTAACAACGAAACAAAAACCAGCTACGAAACCTTCCAAACCCTCCTCAACGCCACCACCAGCCTCGACGCCCCCTACCAAGACGCGGCACCACCGCCGTCCTCGTCATCGCGGGGCGGCGGGTTCGGGTCGGCCACCAGCCAGGCGACGGCGCGGCGCGTGCGACGTGTGCGCCAGCGCATGGGTGCCTACCGCCACGACCTGCTCGTCGCCATGCGCGTCGTCAACAAGGTCGAGCTCGAGATGCTGACGGCCGAGTGGGAGAGCTGGCTAGCGGGGGAGACGAGGAGGTGCGAGCAGGTGAGGGAGTTGTTGGCGGGCGGGGGGAAGGGGTGGGGGGTTAGTGGTGGTGGTGATGGTGAGCAGCAGCAAGGTGGGGAGAAGGTGCAGAGTGTTATTCAGGGTGAGGAGGGTGTTGGTGGTGGTGGTGGTGGTGGTGCTGGGGAGACGCAGCGTCGGGCCGCGCTGAGGGAGTGGTTCTCGGAGTACTGTACTAGTTGTGCTGCCGAAGAGAAGACGGCTTTGCAGCGGATGGGGACTGCCTTCTGAGGTTGGTTATGAAGAAGAATGTGTAGTGGGCTGGATAGACGGATGGGGAGCTGGGGATTTGGTGCTGCGGATATAACAAGTTGTAATCATAATTCGCGGTTGAGTAGCATTAGTGGGAAACCTGTCTTTGCTGAAGGGCGAAGGCTGGGTTGGCTGCATAGCGGAGTATATCAAGATTGCGTTTTTGATGTTTACCTTCCACGGTTTGGGTTGTGTGTCACCCTTATACAATGACCCTCGTGTACCCTTCATGTCTTACCGCCTCTGATGTCCCGTGCTCTGCTGACAATAACCTTTGGACACCTAAACGCGGACCGATAGGGGAACCCCCTCGCTACCCGGGATGTCCGGGTTGTTTTAAAACGTTACTAGCCAGGTGACGGAAACGTATCGTCAAACTCTGAAGTGCGCATCTAAGATCTAGCACTGAGTTAGTGTGGTATGCCGGTCTGCCCGGTCCGCTGATTCCATGTGAGCTCGAGCTTCGGGATACCCAACAGCCTGGCCTTCGGGCGCATCACATGTACATTAAGGAGGATAGAGGAGCGTGCAATTCTTTACGTGGTATGGGTCTAAGCGTCCAAGGTATATCTTTACCGACGGACACAAAGCCCGGGAAAGGCCCAATCTCAACTGATCAACCGCCTTCGCCTGAGCGGACTCAAACCTCTCGTTTAGTTTCTCGACACCCAGGTTTCCAGATTTCTAGACTGCATCATGATTTGGTTACAGCTTCAAGCCCTAGCGGCTCTACTAATCTCAGCATCAAACGTCCACGCGGGTCGTCAATATGGTACAACCACCTCGGCGGCAACCGTGGCTTGCAACAACTCACCAGACTTATGCAGCCGCGCCTACAACAACATCACCTACATGGGCGCCCACGACAGCGCGTTTGTCCGCGACGCCAGCACAGGCAATAGCGTCGCCAGCAGCCAGTATTACAACGCAACCATCGCCCTGTCAGCCGGTATCCGCCTGCTCCAAGCCCAAGTCCACCTCTCGTCCAACAAACTCCAACTCTGCCACACCGACTGCCGCATCCTCGACGCGGGCCCCCTCGAAGACTGGCTAGCCCACATCAAGCACTGGCTCGACGACAACCCCAACGACGTCGTGACCCTCCTACTCGTCAACTCCAACGACCAGCCCGCCTCCTCCTTCGGCGCCGCCTTCACCCGCTCCGGCGTCTCCAAATACGCCTACACCCCACCAGCATCATCGTCATCAAACACATCCTCCTCTTCCTCCCCAATAACCACCTGGCCGACCCTCCAAGCCCTCATCACCGCCAACAACCGCCTCATAACCTTCATCGCCTCCCTTTCCACCCCCGTCCCAAGCCCACCCTTACCTCCTCAACGAATTCTCCCACGTCTTCGAAACCCCCTACGACGTCTTCACCACGGACCCCTTCAGCTGCGCGCTCGGCCGGCCCAAGAAGAAGACTACCACCACGACTACCACCACAACCGCCACCTCGTCGTCGTCGTCGGCGTCGTCGTTAGCCGCCGCACAAGACGCCCTGGCTTCCGGCATGTTCCCGCTGCTCAACCACTTCGCGGACCTGCGCCTCACGAGCGACGCGTCGATCCCGCGGCCGGCGACGTCGATGTGACGAACAGTCCGTCGCGGACGGGGGAGCGTGCGCTGGGGAGGCACGTGGCGGATTGTGCGGCGCAGTGGACTGCCGGGGGTGGGAATGGTATTGGTGGGAGGGGGGGGTGCCGGTGGTGTTCGTGCTGGTGGACTTTTATGATCGCGGTCCGGCGCTGGTGGCGGCGGATGAGGTTAACTAATGGGATTACGGCGGTGGGGAGGAGGAAGGAGCCTGAGGTGGCTGCGGCGGCGCTGCCGCCGGGGAGGATCGGGTGGGGGTGCGGGGCGGTGTGGAAGGTGTTGCTGGTGGTGGTGTTGTTTAGGGAGGGAGGGATGAAGTGGTTGTGGTAGTTGTTTTAGGCGCGGTAATAGTCATGGCAAAGGAAGGCATGGATAATCTGTGATCTGTATGTTGCTATGTAGCGAAACACGACGCTCCCAACAGAACATGAATAGAAGATGTTGCAACAGATAAATTACGAGAAATCCTCCAGCGAGAGGTAAGAAGGTCCCGTACTCAAAAAGCATTGCAGAGTGATCTTGTCTAGTACGCTGCTGCGCTCCGAGCGGAGACAGCGCGCATCCTGGCTCAAGGACAGCCCCGGGGCGGGATGGCTGAACGAATCAGGCAGAAGACGGGGAAAGGAAAAGAAGTATTCGTACGAGGCCATGATGATATGGCCAAGATCAACCACAACAGATGCGAGGCGTCGGCCGAGAATGCGTGGTGGAAATACACCCACCACATTGAAAAACGAGCTAGTTGTTCATGTTACCTGAAAATCTCAAGAAAACGCGCGAATATGCGCCTGCTTGGGAACCCTTGCACGACTTCAAAGGTAATACCGCATTTTGTATGTCGTCGTGTATGCGAGGTGGTTGTGGTCTTCAAACTCTCAAACGGCTTGAGGTTGAATTTGGCAGAAATATTTTGGTGCAGATTTCACTAGGAAACTCGAACTTGAAAACCTGCAGCTGTTGGCAGCTGATTAGGGACGGGGCAGTTTTCCCTCGACTTTCTGTTTTCAGGGTTGGGGTTACTGCATATGCCAAAGAACGACTGGTGAGGAAACACCGCCCATCCCACACACCTCACGATGAAATAACCGAAAAGCCCCGTACAAGCAAGTCAAATCAGATCTATTATCTACCATGGCTAATTCCTGTCATAGCGTCCGTTCCCTGTTTCCCTTTTCAAGCTCAAGAATCCCCGTCAGCTGGTGTATCCCCAAGAGGCTCAACCTTGAGAGCAGCTCAATGGGTTTTGCTAGGGGGCAGAGGCAATGTTCTATGTTTTTTTTTGGCGGGAAACCCAGCCCGAGTCAATGGGTCATGCTGCCGGATTTTCCCAATCCCAAATCTGAAATATCAAACGCTAGCGGTTGAACAACCATGTCGAGTACGCTCTCGTCGTCCCAACGCCGAATGCAAGTAGCCACTCAGAGGTAGATCATGTCGTCACGCGCCGCTATCGCATGTCAGTAACGTGGAACTAAACTTCCCTCGTCCATACCGACAAGTAGGGAACAATAGGGTAATAAGGATACTTACGGCCTGTCCCGATCCACTTCACTGGAACGCTAGTGAACTCCTCGACGAACCTAACGTAAATCTGCGCTTGCCGCGGGAGATCCTCCTAGAAGATATTAGTAACAAGCGTAGCTGGAAGTGGGAGATGGGCGTACGAATTTCTTCACCGCTGTTGTCGGTGTTTGCCAGCCCTCAAACTCCCGGTAAACGACCCCGCAGCTCTCGAGATACCCAAGGTCGGCCGGGAAGTACTCGAGCTCCTTTCCTGTCTCGGGATCCTTGTAGGCCACCGCTACCTTGAGTGTGGGGAAGGTATCGAGAACGTCGAGCTCTGTCAACATGTTAGTACCTCACCAACGGTGCTCGATTCATAGGGCCATACTCGTCAAGTTCCAGGCTGTGTAGTAGTTGACAGAGGCCGAGTACTTCAGCACGACGAGGTCGAGCCACCCGCATCTCCGTTTCCTGCCGGTGGAGACGCCCCATTCGCGGCCAATATCTTGCAGCTTCTTGCCAGCCTCACCAACATCTTCGGACTTGAAGATACCCTCTCCAACTCTTGTCTGCAAATTGTCAGCCGCAGGTAAGCGAAAAGGTCAAATGGTGGGACATACTGTGTAGGCCTTGGCAACGCTTTGTAAAGTGTTAGTTAGCAACCAGCAAGGTGACGTAACGACTAGAAACTCACCCGATGATTTCCCTAGGAAGAAACTGTTAGCAAAGACGCAAGTAGAGGCACATGCCTAAGAGGACTGGCGACGAGCAACTTACTTGATTCTCCTTGGGTTAACCGCCAGACCGGTAATGACACCGCCCAGCCCGGTATTGCTGCTAGTGACGAACGGGTATGTGCCTAGATCGCCCATCAGCGCTTGCTCTCACCGGCGACTCCCGGCAGGGCGTCCTTACCGTAGTCAATATCCAACATCAGTGCATTGGCACCCTCGATCAGGATGTCCACGCCGCTTGCCTGCGCCGCCTGCATGTAGTTGACGGCGTCGACGACGAACTCGGGCAGCTTCTCGCGGTAGTCGCGGAAGCGCGCAATCTCCTCCTCGACGTCGTACTCCAGCAGGTCGCCGAACCGCTTCTTGTAGCCCTCTGCTAGCCTGCGCAGTTTCGCCTCGAAGCTTTCCTGGTCAAAGATCTCGTGCACCCGTATCCCGTTGCGGGCCGCCTTGTTCGCGTACGAGGGGCCGATGCCGCGGCCGGTCGTGCCAATCTTGTTGCCGGCCAGTTCCGCCTCCTCCAAGCCATCGACGCGGGCGTGCAGTTCGAGGTTGACCTGGGCGCGGTCACTGACGAGCAGGTTCTTGCGCGCGTGCGACAAACCCTTCTCCTCGAGAGCGGCGAGTTCCTTGAAGAATGCCTGAACGTTGAAGACGACGCCAGAGCCGATCAGGTTGGTGCATTGCGGGTTGACGAGGCCTGAGGGCAGAAGATGGAAGCTGATGAGAGATACGAGGTCAGAATCGATTCGGGGGTAGCAGGAAGCAGATAGTTTTCGTACTCGTAGGACACACCATTGGCACTGCAGACACGGTCAATTAGTCTCGTACAACACTAAGGTCCCATATTGGAAGCATACACGACAGAGTGACCCGCATTGTGGCCGCCGGCAGCGCGGGCGCAAACGCGCGCCTTCTGGCAGAGAATGTCGCTGAGCTTTCCCTTACCCTCATCCCCTGATCGCGAATCTCTGCATTAGCGGAAACAGTTGCAAGATTTGTCCAACTCGAGCACCACCTACCCCATTGGGAACCTAGAATGATAGTCGCCATGTTTCAAAGAAAACCAAAAACGGCAAGGAATCAGTTCCGAATTCGCGATCCGCTCATCAAACGGAGAAAATTTTGTTGCGATGTTTAAGCACTCCCTTTTTCCAGGTGATACGCGGGGTTGGTGGGTCCCTGAGTCACCAGCGGTGTCGCTGTCGCGGTATCGCCAAACGCGGGGCAATTGCGACTGAACATGGACGCGGGGCAATGGCTGGGCCTTCTGTAAATGCCTCTAATTGTAATCTCGGCTCCGAAACCGGGTACGTGCACTAGTACAGGAGGTCACTCATATCACCTCCCCGGCCAAACTGGCCCAGTTTATCGACCGCCGTTTGTCCGCAAGGCTGCCATGCTCACCGACGAAAATGGTAATTTGCTCATTCCGCACACAGCGGTTTGTCTGAAAGGGACATAACCTTGAATACCGAACCACTCCCCGAGTGCCACCGAAACGTGGGGTATGGTCCCCAATGCGCTGCGACTCTTGGCGGCAGCTTACTAGCGCGCACGTCATCCGATCTGGCCGAGATCCGGCTCATCAACCATCGTGAGCTTCATTGGTCTGCGAGGCAGGCATCTCATAACCGAGACTGGTTGTGATAAGACCTGCAGCACCAATACTCGTGGTGTTTCGGCCGTGTGTATCTCGGACCTCGTCGGGCACCGTCGCTGTTGGCCAATGAATGCAATGGCGATCGGGACATATCGACAAGTTCAGTGAGGCGTGTAGCGAGTTTGCGAAAGCCAAAAAAAGTATGCGTGGGATATCCAAATGGCTGGTGAGAGCTACGCGTATTTTCACACTAGGTGAGGTAGATGTCTGGATAGAAGAAAGCCGGGATATCACACGGTCTTTTTGGAGGAAGGGAAGAATAACTCGCCATTCTAAAGGAAACTACCCATCGCTCTAACCCGGGAAACAAAGTAGGTAGCAGAAAACTTCGACTCAACACACAATCAAGGCAATTTGGATACATACGTGAGATGAAAGTCGGTCGAAAGGTGTCTAAGACTCCAACTGGCTATTCCCACGTGGTTACGTAGTATCTCGGTGACGGATTTTTTACCAGGACAGAGAGTTGAAACTGTACAAATATCATTTTCGTGCACCACAGACTTAGAACATCCAAATAATTTAAAGGCGCTTCTGACATCGCCAATGGGCTCATATTTTAGTTATCCGGGGACCTCGACCATCCAATTTTCCAGATGACATGGAAGCTGCAGTTGGACGCTGGAAAACCCGAAATGGAATCCAACCGGTGGTGTTATAAGACATTTTCGATGTCAGTTACGGATGTCGGTTACGCATAGGGTGACACAAACCGGAAGTAACGTGAACGGGGAGATCTGACTAGATACGGTGTAACAGGAAAAGATTTGCTCATCATATCGGTAGGTATGTAGTTCGTTACCCACACCAGTTATCGGACGGCGGTTTGGATCATTGCCAAGATTTTCGTAGATCGCTCACATGAGTTTCACCAATATGGCGCTCATCTGATATTTTCCAGAACAGTAATTGCAACTCTAAAGTTCACCATGAGTCGTGGCCATTCGGGCTCTTCTCGGGTTGACTCGATGAGTGCTGAAAGAATCATGAACTCCTGTAGAAGTCTGAGGTTGGAACAGAGCACGAGCATTAGCACACCTATACTAGTGTTTTACATTTTAAGTCTCAAATGAACTTTGGCAATCGTCGCCATCTGGTTTGGTTGGTAATAAACCCCGAACCTTGACTGGTCTGATGTTGAGGAGTTCAGGGAAGGTGGCGTGGAGGTCGTGTAAGTGAGAGAGCACTGACCACCACCTGCCTTTTCCGACTCTCGCCCGGGGCTTAAGCCAATCAGGGGCTGCCGCCTTCCCATCGGCTTTCCCATCCCATGGTTAACAACGGGTCAACATCACGGGCCGACGGAGACTGGGAAAAAACCGGTGAACCATCTCTTTTACCATCAGGCCGAAACCGAAGATGTCCACAAAATCACATGCGAAAGAGGCACAAAGTGTTGAGGGCCAAGGAACTAGTGGATGAGGAAGGTGCGAGGTTGCACCGTGCGTGGCGGCGTGCCTCGCATTGTGCATCCATCGGCTAGACGAGCTCGATTGCGGTGCATCCACGTCTCACGATCTCGGAGGCTCGCAAACCGACCCAAGGCGGGCTGGACTATCTTCCAGAACATATGCCAAGACATGAAGTCCCGGGGAAGCGGAAACCTGCTGTGCCATCATGCAGCCGCTTTGCGCTCTTGTGAGGCTGTTGGGGAGGAGTGGGGACTTTTTACTTTTTGTTGAATCCAATTGCCCAATCGCAGTGGCGCCTGAACCCTTGAACGACATCGCCCTGCCTCGGTAGATCAGCTCTGGATGGAGACCCAAACCGGGGGCAACATGGATCGCGTGTGTTTTTTGATTTCTTTCTTGGGTTATGAAGCATGTGACAGTCGCAAAGATGCTGAAACCTTCGGTTTGCAACCCAACAGGAGGTGGTTGTTGTTCAAATTTTCGTCGAATATTGACCGGAGCTTGATGGTCCCGTCGAGCCCCGTTGCGGGACGGCCCAGCTCGCTCCACTTCCCTCGGTCTGCTCGCCTTGGAGGAAATGACACATTCCGGCTCTTCACCATTGCCAATCGATTCGCCTTGTTGGGGATGAACCAACATCATTGTGCCCGCAGACTGACGCGACAGACAAGGTGGTACTGGGCCAATGGGAAAGTGCTTCTTGCAAAGCCAGGTCCGCAGTCCTGAAGCCCCTCGATCTTGATGCAGGTTCAGGCTCAGGTCGGTACAGTATGAACACCCCTCAGACGCCCAATGCGGTGTTCTTCACGGCCCTATGTATGGATATTGCACACCGTATTACTGCAAGGCCAGCAATGTGCGTGCTTTGTTCGTAATCTGATTGATGGAATGCGGTCAGGGCTGGTAGGAGTTTCGCAAGGGAGGAGCGTTCCAACGGGAGGCGAGAAGAGGGGAGAGGTCCATGCCAACAATTTGATGAGTTGCACCAGTACCTCAGGTATTTCTGCTTCTTACCGAAGCGGCCCAACCCCCTACCCAAATCCATCCTCGTCTTCTTCCCCTCTTCTCCATTCTGGTTATCACATGCCATCTTCTTTTTGCCTTTGACCCCCCCAGACCGCACAAAGGCGAGTCCACATTTAGACCCCGGTGTGTGACGTGCAGATTTGGCGGGAAAAGCGTTGAGGACTTTTTTGTTACTTTCAAAACGAACTGTCCTGCCACCACGCACCACTTTCCTTTTCTAAAATCTCTGCGGCAATCCCACCATCGATTGAGTTGGTCAACCCAGGAACCGCGAAAATGGCCTTCGAATCCGTCTCCATCTCGCTGCCGCAGGCATCCCTCTTCCAGTTCCCTCCCAATCCCAACTCGGGTTTTGTACCCCCGCCACCCGCTGGCAGCACATCTTTCGCCCCGCCGATTGATATCCCAGACCACATCTACAACGCCGTCCTTGACCCCAAGGTACCCATCACCATTGCCGCCGTCTATGCGGTAACCGCCAAGGCTCTCAATGCCTACAACAAGTCCACCGGCAAGAAACCCTGGGCCATCAGCAAGACACTCGCCTTCCGTTGGTTCGTCATTGCTCACAATGTCTTCCTCGCTGTTTACTCGGCTTGGACGTGGTGGGGGATGCTGGGCACCATGAAGCGTAGTGTGGTCAGCCCACTCGGGCCCGAAGGAGTTTCTGGCTTCGTCGACTCCCTGTGCCGGGTTAACGGACCCGCTGGCCTGGGCAATGCCGCTTTCTTCAACGATGATACCAACACATGGCAGACCTTCTCGCCCGAGCCCGTGCTGGACGGACACAGGGCGTCCCTAGCCGGTTCGCCGCCGGACGCATGTGGAATGAGGGACTCGCTTTCTACGGCTGGCTCTTTTATCTCAGCAAGTTCTACGAGGTTGTCGACACGCTCATCATCCTCGCCAAGGGCAAGTACAGCTCGACCCTGCAGACCTACCACCACGCCGGTGCCATGATGTGCATGTGGGCTGGCATGCACTACATGTCGGTGCCCATCTGGATCTTCGTCTTCTTCAACTCGTTCATCCACGCTCTCATGGTAAGTTTTCCCTTTCACATCTACCAGCTGTAGGAGGGGAAACATTGTACTGACTAGATACCACAGTACACGTACTACACCGTGACCGCCTTCAACGTCCGCGTGCCCGTCTTCATCAAGCGCACCTTGACGTCGATGCAGATCACTCAGTTCCTGGTCGGTGCCTCGTGCGCCATGGTGCACTCCTTCATCAACTACACCATCCCGGTCATTTCTGGCTCCCAAACCGATGCCCCCGCGTCTGCTGCTCCTCGCCGCCGCCAACGGCTCCGTAGTTGCCGCGACCGGTGGCGTGTTTGACAGCGTCAAGGGCACGTACGCTCGCCAATCCATGCCTTGCATTACCTCAAGCGGCGAGACCTTCGCGGTCTGGCTTAACGTCTTCTACCTCGCCCCCCTGACCTACCTCTTCGTCTCCTTTTTCATCGAGAGCTATCTCCGCCGCAGCAACGCCAACCAGTCCCGCAGCCGGGGCGGTGTTGATGCCAGCCTCGCCGCCCGTCGCCTGAGCAACAACGTCCAGCTTGCCGAGAAAGCCGGCTGGGAGGCCGCCAAGAACGTCGAGCGCGAGGTTTACGGCGAGAGCAAGGAGGAGGCTGTTGTGTCCGAGACTCCGAAGGCCAACGGACGGGTATTGCGGAGCAGGAAGTAAGGTGGTTGAGTCGGGCATGACGACGACCAACAAGCCAACAAACCCTTCCACTAGGACCGGAAGGATGTATTATTCAAAGCTCGCGAAACTGCCACACGGCGAGTAACGGAAACAGTGTGGAGGGAAATGACTCCGGTGTTCACCACGGCGAGCACTCGGGGATCGGAAAGAGGGAAACGCCGGACTGATTCACGAGCCATGATACAAGCCCACAAAACGTGAGATACACGAGCACATGGGTGGCTGCTTGTGGTAGAAAGATGGAATCACATCATGTTGGTGGGATCAAACAAAACATGACACGGGGCGGAGGGAGATCAAAAAAGTCTATTAGCGTCTGGTTTATGGTTACGAATGAAGCATGGGGGAGTACAGCGTCGGGCGCGGGCGGGGGGTGCATTGCGTTGCATTGTTGCATTATCTGTCTTATTTATTTAAAAACGGTTATCGGGGAAAGGGGAAAATGGAAGCCATCTTTTGCATTACATGGATCGCTTTGATGCCTTTGTTTTGTGATGCCCTTTGATACAGTACTATTATCAGATGAGCGTTGATATCGAATGACGCAATGACGGGAGAGCATCAGGGCAAAGAAGCACAGATGCTGGTTGATATGACATAAGTACAGTACATACAAGGTCACTCAAATCGTCATTCAGTTCAGGTAGCCTAGCATATATCGGATGAGGCTCTCAACGTCACAGCAACTTCACGTTCACCAACCCACAACGGAGCTTGCACATACAAGGATGGTTGCTCACAGTTCATTTCCGCTGGTAACACACACCTGATTAACAATATATGCCGTGCTACTCTCACGCGTGCCCCCGACAAACCCAATTCCTTCCCCAACGCCCAACCGGGACGCCGGACCCCAAATGGGATTCGTCATCCCCAATCTCCAGGCACCATCCCGTCATCATCAGTCTTCCAGTCCCCATCCATCCCTTTCAAGCTCCCCCATCCTCATCCCGAACCTTAATAGGTCCAAACAGCTAGCCATACGGAACCGCAACCGGAAAGCAACGAAATAAAACATGCCAAACACCTCCCCCCCCCCCTCTCTCTGTCAAAGCAAACGCCGATGCTGCCCAGATGCATGCAATGCCCCCGAGCGACCCAATGAATCGACCCAAATAAAAAAACAACCTGACAAAACCACAGGCTCGACAAAAACCAGGTGAGATGGGCAACAACAACGACAACAACATAGCTGCATAACCCGGAAAACAAAAGCTAAGAATAACAGTCGAAAAAAAAGATAAACCGGGAGATGCGAAACATGACGCGAACAGTCTCCAAAGGCCATCTCTCTCTAAAAAACAAAAAAAAAACAAAGAAAAACAATAAAAGATTCCCTTCTGCTTCCACAAGGGTATATCCTCCAACCATTTCCCCTCTTCCTCCTCCACCCGACTGTGTCCATATGTCATACCAAGTAAGAAAAATGGCCGGATTGATATTGTTCCCCCTGCCTCCCTCCCTACCCCCGATCGCAATAAAAAAGTCTAGTAAGTGCTCAAACCCCGAACCGTTCTATGCTTTAGCCGTTCTAGTTTGCCTGTCTCGGTTGTATGCTTGTGTGCAGTCTCTGGGTATGCAAAATTATCGGTTTGTCTCTCCTCCGTCTTGCTCCTCGTGTCGTATCAAGTGTTGGTGGTGCGTGCGCGGCTAGGTGACGACCTTTTAGGCGTCTCGTCATTTGTCCAGGGGTGACGAAGTGGTTATTTGTGCGCGCGTGTGTGTCTTAAAGGCGATTATGCTCCAGCCCACGAGGCAAGGACGGCTCCGGTACCGCTGGGTACTAGTAATGTTGGGAAAGTTGGTGGCACTACAGAAGTAGCATCTGTAGCACGATCTCTTCAGAACGTGCTCCAATTCCAGTCCCGCGGCACGCTGTGCGCCGCATCAGGGGTGTGCAGTGGCAGGCCACCCATGCCGGCGGCAGTGGGGGAGGCGGCGACCGGAGTGGATGGTGTGTCGAGCTGGCCCTGGTGGCGGGCGCCGGTGGGCGAGTCCCGATTTTGTGGCTTGCCGGTCGCTAGCCTCCGCCACTCCCTGAACTGCGCGTAGCAGTGGCCGCACGAGCGGCTGGGCACGCCGCGGGGGTTGAAATTGGCGTCCTGGTCGAGTGGGATTTCGAAGGTGCTGTGCTGGTCGCAGAAGATGTTACCGCACTTGCGGCAGTGGTGGCGGCGGGTGAAGTAGCTGAAGTACCGTTTGCAGGTCGCGTGATCGCAAATGGTAGACTCGTGGTCAGGCTGCAGCACGTCATGTTAACGTCAACTAGAACGGATGAAGCGCATTCCATCCGGGGACACATACCTTCCAATGCCTCCGAGTGGGCGCGCCTGTGGGCTTCGGGAATTGATCGAGGTTCCAGATGCTGTCGACAGATTTGGCGCTGTCGCCCGTGGACCGCCTGCTCAGCCGCCCAAATGCGCTCAGGCCTCCGAGGCTCATGAAGCTGCTGCTGGGCCGCAAGCCATCCTCGAGAATATCATTCTCATCCTCGACGTTTGGCTCGAGTGGTGCTGGCTTGGATGGGAACTCGGTAGGGCGTAACACGGCGGGGACATACAAAGGCCGGATTTGGCGGGTGATGTAATTTTTGGATGATGTCGGTGAGATGCTCCCCGGAGTCCCCAGCGGCGAGACGGGCGAATTGTAATGTGTGGACGCGGGGTAGGTGGTCGTGATCGGGGACGGCTGGAATGGAGGCTGCTGCTGAGGACGATACTGTTGGCGCTGCTGGTGCGCAGGCGCATAGTAAGGATTCTGCTGCTCGCCCGGTACCCGTGGCATTATGAAATCGGTCGCCATGAGGGGATCGTGATCGGGCCCTAGTCTATCGCAAGTGGTGATACGCCGCGACACGTGTGTAGCGATAAGCAAGACAGTGGGGGTCAGTCAAGGACACCCGCGCCGAGACGATGTCGTTCCTCTCCACACTTTTACAAGGGACCCGGGAAGGGAAAAGAGGTACAAGTTTCACTCAGAAACATGCCCTTATATGGAGGCGTGGTAGAAGTGGTCGAGTGTCAAAGACTCGGATCGAAGGATACGGAGTGGCGAGGAACGGTCAGGACGGCAAACAGCTAGCCGAGACGGGCCCGATGCTGAAATACACGGTGACAAAGAATGGTTATCGGCGTTTGCTCCGTCGGCACTCAACTGAACTGCCGAGCGGAAGTATGGTTTGGCTTTAGGAGGGTTCAAATGAGGCGGCGAAAGCAAGTACGAACGTTATTCTCGAATAACGTGTTAGGGATCTGGAGACGGGGAGCACGGTGGCTGGAGGTGAAGGTCAGGGCAACAGAGGCGTTATCTTTTCTTATTACGGGTGGGTCGGGCAACACGGAATAGGCAAGGGTCCATTACCACTGTGTACAATAATGCGGGATCCGAGCTTGGAGCACCAGATCTCATCCCAGCCTGGGCAAAAGTAGCGGTGGAACCAAGGATCAAGAGGACGTGGGCGGAAGGGACGTTGTCTGTGGAACCCTGGCCCCTGCCATGTTCACGAACGGCAAGTGCTCATGCTTCTTCTCGACGACTTGGCAGGAACGGAGGAAGACTGCCTTCTGCGAGGGCTAGTTAGAATCTATTGCCCAGAGACTACATTTCTTATCAAGCGACCCTTTGCAAGCGGCTGGCATGAGATTCATCAATTGAGGGAATGATGCCTATGAATCGAAACATGAAATGTTTTGCCGTTTGGTTTGCGCCGTGCCTGGAAGCTCAAAATGACACTGTGCCGTCGCCATCCACAATGGACGCATTCAAGGTCTATCCCTGATCCCTGCAACGGTGTGGTTGTCGTGGCCTGGATGCCCTCACTTTGGCGAGTTGTCTCAAACCGGTGCTGACTCGGCTATGGACGTTGAACGCTCCTGCACGCATTATCGGAATGCATTCAACGGCTCTGGGGTCTTGAAAAGACCTACAAATTAGGAGGGCCGGGCTAGGTGGCGATTCGTCGCCTCAAGGCTCATGGCCGTCAAGAGTGGAAGGATATTTCCGGCCAATGCGTCGGTGGATTGCCCTTCCACAGAAAGATGAACTATGCTGATATCGAGGGTATTGAAGAATAAGGATATGCGAGGAGTGGACGGTGGAAATGGGTGTATGTCTTGGCAGGCTTAGTCGTTTGCGGCTACCGAGATGGCCTGTTCACGCCTGGAATACAAGGTCTGGCCGTCTTCGGTGGCGGGGAAGCTTTTGGCCGATGTAGCATCGTCGTGGTCCCATCCTGTTGAGCGCTGGCATCTGACCTGCGCAGGCCGACGTCCAGTTCGCAGACCCATCAAACGGCATCACATCGCATCAGCGTATCAACGAGCTCTATTACCATCGAGTGCTACAACGACGTCCCGACAATCTTCCGTCTTGGGAACCCCGCCTCCGACGACCGCCATCCCGACAGTAATACGAGCCGCGAAGTCGACCCGGCGTTGACCCCGTTCGAATTGCCCCACATCCCCGAGCATTGCCGAAGTCATCACCGACTCGGACGACTCTCGCATCCGTGCTGTTTATTGCAAGCGATCCACTTCCCGCCCCAACTGTACATACCAGCCGGGTTTGCAAATAGCTACCGTCAACAGACACCAATACACCCGGCACCATGAAGCTCTACTACGCCGGCGTATGTTTCACCTCCCCCTACTCTCAGGGGCCGCCGGCTAACGGCATGCCAGGTCCTCGACAACACGAAGAAGCCAGCACTGCAGCTATGTGCGGCGCATGAACTCAGCGACTTTTCGCGGTTTACCAGAAGTGAATATGGGAACTTCATGACCATGATCAGCAAGACGGTGGCCGAGCGCACCAACCCCGGCCAGAGACAGAGTGTGGAAGAGCAGGGTACGTTTCAGATGCGATAAACGACGAATGCCGGGCCATACTCACACGCGGGTTAGACTATGTTGTTCACTGCTATGCTCGGTCGGAAGGCGTTGCCGGCGTGGTCATCACCAAGGACTACCCCCACATCGCCGCTCACAGCGTCCTCTCCAAGCTCATGGATCAGTTCCTGTCCGAGATCCCGCTCGACACCATCAGGGCCGCCCAAAACGACGGCGATGTGTCATTCCCCGCCCTACAGGATTACTTGAACAACTTCCAAGATGCGAACGAGGCGAGCAGCATCGCCAAGATCCAGCAGGAACTGGACGAGACCAAGATTATTCTCCACAAGGCCATTGACAGCGTATGTTCCACCGCGACCGGTGTTTTGGCTCGCGTAATATTAACATTTGGAAGGTCCTGGAACGCGGCGAAAAACTCGACGACCTCGTAGCCAAGAGCTCCGACCTGAGCTCGCAGAGCAAGATGTTCTACAAGTCGGCCAAGAAGCAGAACTCGTGCTGCATTGTCATGTAGATGCCGAGTGTGGACAAAGATGGGTACGTCCAAAACCGCTACCGCTACATCTCGAGCCGCGACAAGCCGCTTCCGCTTCGGGGCGTGTAAGG
This sequence comes from Chaetomium olivaceum, assembly GCA_039881045.1. Taxonomy (NCBI): domain Eukaryota; kingdom Fungi; phylum Ascomycota; class Sordariomycetes; order Sordariales; family Chaetomiaceae; genus Chaetomium; species Chaetomium olivaceum. Next base: position 158,428 of record JAYWVB010000038.1, on the reverse strand, counting down.
AATCTCGACTGGCATCGAGCGGGAGCACCTCACTCAGCCTTGGGTTTGTGGGTCTCGGGTTCGTTTGCCGGCTTAAATAAGGCGCGTCGATTCCGCCCCGCTAATTCTGGCTGGTATCCCTCTGCGATGACCCGTATTCCGGTCGAAGGTCGAGGGAAGAAGGCCCGTCTCTTTTCGGTATATTGTTGGGTAGAGTCGGTGGACCGTGGCCAGGGCGGCGGAGAGATAGGACCGTTGAGCGGGTCTGAAATAATGATACCTCACTGAACATATCAAGATAGCAAATTAAAGGGCTCGATATCGAGACGCATGCAGATGGTGTACTTGATTGAGAGGGGAAATGTTACCAAGTATATTGTCTTCAACTGAAGAGGTTAATGGCGGGTGAGAAGCAACGGGGATATCTGCTTACCGAGGTAGCTCGATATACCGATACTCAAAACTTGACTCTCGAATCTCAACCGAACGCCCCATCTCCGTACTGACACCGTTGCATTGCATTTCTCCAGAATCCAAAAAGGCAAATACATCCCGCGAGAGCCGCCAGTACCAAACGCCCCCATCCGACTCATCAATCGTCAGAATGTTTGAATCATGACGGCGCCGATCGGCCTGGGGAAGATTTGTGAGAACTGATTGGCGCGTTGGTGCACACCCTGTGCTCTCGTTCCAGTTTTGTTTGCACAATTCGCAACTCAACACTAGAAATGATAACATCACCACTCGAATTGGCAGTCCAGTTCATGCTCGACATACACGGAATATAGTAATACGGCTGATTTATTTCTCCTCTTTCTTATTTTCCACCCCCAGTCCAGTCTTCTCTCCCATCGTGAACCCGGGGCGGAGCGGCGGATGTGGGATTTGCTCGCACGGTGATGGCAAAGCCCTTTTCCTCCTCCCGCCGAGACGTGCCACTGCATTGGTTGGGTCTCCACCGGTCGATGGCCACTCTGGCTTCTCTCCATCTGGGAGTGGGTTGGCCAGGACGACTGACTGGCCCGGGTGTGATTGGCTGGAGGAAAGAAAAAGGTTATCGTCGAGTGCTGATTGGGCGAATGAGCTGGGTTTGGAAGATCCAATAACTTGACGGCAGCGCAGGCTGGGGGGCGAAGACAGAAGCGGCTGGGCTGGGACGACAGGGGGATGGGAGATAGACCGAGCATCGGATGGAGTCAGTTCAGCCTCTGCGACCCCGACCAAACGAGTGAGTGGGGGCTGAGGGTTCCTGTTGCAATGCAAAGAGCCTGAGTGGAAGGGGAACTCTGGGAATGAGTGAGGAGGTGGATGAGATGCAGGAAGGACGCGCTCAATGTCACATCCCCCTCGCTGCGAAGCGCTTGTCATCGGCGCCTTCTCCGACTCGACGGAGGGGCTGTTTAGTTCTTGTTACGTCATGACAAACAGGGGGCGGGCGAAGCCTGTGCGGGAAGTGCTCGCTGACGGCGGCTCTGGGGAGGGCGGCTTCCGATTGTCGGTTGCTGGACGTCAAGCTTGAGAGTTCGAGTGAGAAGAGGAGAGGCAATGTGGTTGGAAAGAGGAGAAAGGAGGAGAAGCGAAGTCGCAATTCAAGGGTTATTGACACACATGGCTTGTCAGATCGACAACTCTCCTTCCCCGCCCACTGGGGAAGATCCCCTCTTCCAAGGCAACTACTCTCGGTTTCCTTGGTTGAATATATAAACATTTGCTTACACAATAAGTAAAGAAAAGGCGTGCAGTGGGGGTGTGAGCAAGTTGCGGGGAGATTTCGTTCAAGGGCATTGACTGTCGTTGAGTTGTGCTCGTCGTCAGGGCATACTCATGCTGAAACCCTTAACATGCCCCTTTTCCCGAGTAAACAAGACCAACGCCCCCTGACCAGACATACACCAACGACTCGATCACTCAGCCTTTTCCCCTTCCACCCACCGCCCACTCTTCCCTCCTTCCTTCAGCACCACCCTCAAGTCCCCAATCACCATCCCCTTATCCACCGCCTTGCACATATCATAAACCGTCAGCGCCGCGGCACTCGCCGCCGTAAGCGCCTCCATCTCCACCCCCGTCTTCCCATCGCACGACACCGTCGCCGTAATCTGCACCTCATCATCATCACCCCCTCCCCCCTTTTGCCCTCCCCCGTCAACCCCATCCCCATCCCCATCCCCATCACCACCACCACCACCACCACCAACCAAAACCAACTCCACCTCCGCATGCGTCAGCGCCACGGGGTGGCACAGCGGGATCAGATCGGGCGTGCGCTTGGCGGCCATGATTCCCGCCACGCGCGCCACGCCCAGCACGTCGCCCTTGCGCATCTGGTTGGCGCGGATCAGCGCCAGGGGGGCGCGCGACGAGAAGCGCACGGCGCATTTGGCTTGGGCGACGCGTCGTGTGGGGAGCTTGTCCGTGATGGAGACCATGTGCGCTGTGCCGGCGGCGGTGACGTGCGTTAGTCTTGGTTGTGGTTGTGGTTGTGATGGTGGTGGTGGAGGGGGCGTGGTGGGGTTGGTTCCTTCGTCGTTGTCGTTGTCGTTGTTGTTGAGAGGGCGGCCGGGGGTGGTTGAGAAGAGACGGTATTGATGATGGTGGTGGGTTGTGGTGGCGTGAGAGGGGATCATGAACGCCGGTAGGTGGCTTGTGGGTTTACTGGCCATGAAAGGAGTCGATGGTAGGCCGATTAGATACCGTTGTATATGAGTCTTGACGCTCTGTTGAGATGGTAACGCATCTAACAATTTCTACTTAGCTAGACTGCCCGTACATGCCATGCAAGCCGCCCCAGATATCCAACAAATGTCATGCTCAACGTATCATGCCTCATAATGCCCTGAACTCCGCCCAATGCATAAAGAAAGATAAGTGGTAAAGGATAATCACCCACCAATTAATATCATCGGCCGGTTCTTCATATGTTCCAGCTCCCCGATGCCGGCGTGTTTCTCCTTTTTGCCCTTGACCGCCACGCCGATAACATTGAGAAGCTCCTCCGAGTTGGGCACTACCAGGGCTGGAAGGCCGGAGGCGGGAAGGCTTGCTAGCTTCTCCCTGGCGGCCTGCTCCAACGCTTTGAATGCCTCTTCGTCGATGGGCTCGCCGTTATTAACCTTCCGTACGATGTCCCGCAGAGACACCTCGGCGTTTCCAAACAGGCACACTTTCAGATTCCCATCACCTGTGATGCGAAGCCTGTTGCATGTGCCGCAGAAGTTGTGGGTCATGCTCGTGATGAACCCAAGCCTGCCCGTAAATCCGGGTACCTGAAAGGTCTTGCTGGTGTCGTTCTTGTGGCCCTGAACTCGCTCGAGACCCGGATACCGGGTACGGATCAGATCCAGCATTTCCTGGTAGCTGAACATCTTTCCTTCGTTCCATTTGTTGCCATCGAACGGCATGTACTCGATAAAGCGCACCTCGACATCCTTCTCCCGCGTCAACTCCACAAACGGAAGAATTTCGCGGTCGTTCATCCCGCGCATGACGACGCAGTTTATCTTGAACTTGATGCCCGCCCCGGCGCGGTTCAGCTCAAAGATGCGGTCGATGGTCTTCTGAACGGCATTGAACCCTGCCCTCCGCGTCATCAGTTGGAATTGCCACGGATCCAGGGTGTCGAGCGAGAGGTTGACGCCCGTCAGGCCAGCCTCGACCATGGGCTCGAGCTTGCGGTGTAGCGAGAGCCCATTGGTGGTCAAGCACAACTCCCGCAGTCCGTGGGTGCGTAACGCCCCTATCTGCTGCATCAGGGGCACAATGTCCCGCCGGACAGTCGGCTCCCCGCCGGTGAGCCGGATTTTCGTGACCCCCTGCGAGACGAAGAGGGAAGAGAGCATGACGATCTCGGGCGTTGTCAAGAGTTCCCGGGAGGGTGAGAGGGGCACGCCCTCCTCGGGCATGCAGTACAGGCATCGTAGGTTACACCGTTCTGTGACCGAGATGCGCAGGTAGTCGTGCTGTCGGTGGAAGGTGTCTGTGAGGAAGTCGGAAAACGGCTTGGCATCCCGGATGCGGTCCCGGCGTGGGGCGGTCGCCGGATGCGCGGGGTCACGGGCCGAGCTATTAGGATTCGAGTTCCTCTCATGTAAGGGAGCCGTGTCTTCGGTAGCGTGTATGTGCGGGCTTGGTGGCGGCGCCGGCTCCGGTGTGCGGATCGCGGCAGCTCCGGAGGCGCATCTCACTTGCCACGAGACCGTCCGATTTGTCGGAGGCGCATGCAGTTTGCCGGCCCGGAAGTTGCGGGCGAAGCTGCGCACAGCAGCTGCCATGGTCTGAACTCAAAACACTTTTATTGCTTTAGCGATTCGGCGATTCAGCGATTTTCGCGATTCCCACTGTAGGTGACAGGTTCTCGAGAAATTTTCGAGTGCAACTGTGCATGTCGTAGATAGTTAATTAATGGTTGCCACGCCGGCCCTCGGAGACTCTTTGACATCACCCTCCTTGTTCAGCGGAAATAGGCACTCAAACCGACGGCAACGGTGACTCAGCGTATAAGCGCGGGGGGTTCTCCGCGGGCAGAGGCGGGATTCGGAAGTGGTGGATCCCATTTTATCGGCTCGCAAGTCGCCGAGTCCCCCTTGTGGCCCAAGCTTATCTTGAGCCGGACAATGGCCTTGGCACAACCCGAGTCAGCGGGGGCCTACGGCAGGCACCTTCCGGACACGGCCTTCCGTTCCATTGTTCAAGCTGTTTTGTTTGCACGCACAGACCGTATCTAACAGTCGGCTTGCAGAATCACCTTGACGGAGAAGGCACCACTTACCTCCCTACCTAATTCGAATTTTCTTACTTTCTTTTAGAACAGCACGGAAGGCAGCAACAAGGTGGAAGCATTCCAGATTGAGCGGATTTAGAATCCGACAATCTCTGACTTGCGAGTTCACCTTCCTCATCCAACCCAAGTCATCTACCCAGGTACTCTCTCTGCCTCTCTCTCTCTTCCCAATCTCCGCAGAACTCCGCGGCCAGATTCACGATGCAATTCTCCAACCCACTAAAATGTGAGCTCTTTGCATGTCAAGACCATGGAAGTCACGACTTTAAAGTTGCTCGATTATTGACAATCAAAAGCCTCGGTTCATTCCCTTCCGAGCCCGAATGGCAAACATCTCGCGACTGTCTTCGGGTCCATTATCAATGTCCGGACTGTTGCCGGACTCAATGTGGTCAATGTTGTCAAGCTCGGACAGGACTTTGCAGGTCCTGTGCTAAGCTTTCAGTGGTCGCCCTCATCTCGTCTTTTGCTTGTCGCTGATGCCGAGCGGATTCGAGTCGTGTCGGCGCTGGACGACAGCTTCAGCGCCACCATTCAGAACCATGCGACCGCAGGTACGAAGCCAGCGTATGTTGGCTTCGGCGCGTCGGACGCCGAGATCTGTGTTATCTCCTCATTCGGACTCAAATTTTCCATGTTCGACCTGGCCTCGTCCAAAGCGACTGAGATCGGCAGCCCCAAGGTCTTTTCTTCATCGTCTGCCTCCAAATGTTTCTCCTTTCGACCCGAGACACGTCACCTTGCGGTGCTGACGAGGACCTCGGGTAAGGACATGGTAAGCATCCACAGCTATCCGACAAGAGAACTGCAGAGGTCCTGGGCACCCGACACCATCGACGCCCAGGCATTGGTTTGGAGCCCGGACGGCCGGTGGCTGGTGGTGTGGGACTCGCCAGCCCACGGCCACAAGGTCCTCTTCTATACGTCCGACGGGCACGTCTTCAAATCGTGGTCAGGGCCTGCCAATCCCCTTCCGGAGGATCGAGACTTTGCTCTCGGAGCTGGCGTCCGCTCAGTTGAGTTCTCTGGAGACGCCCGATATCTCGCGGTTGGCGATTTCAGCAGGTCTGTTTGCGTGCTCAGCATGGCCTCCGTCACGGAGACAATGCGACTCCGCCACCCGAGAACGCTCGTACCGAAAGATACCCTACAGGTGAGTACCTGGATCATCGGCATGCCCAGCGCCAGCCTTGACTGACTGGGCGCTGCAGGTTTGGCAGGAGCAAATTGCCGCATCGCATGCAGGGCCTACCATCCACACCTTTTTGCGAACGGCCCAGAGCATATCACCAGCCCCTGCATTGAGAGACAACTCAGAGCCTGTCTCCGGATGCGCCTCGATTTCCTTCGATCCCTCCTCGACCCTTGTTGCCACGCGGCAGGACGACTCCCCCAGTACTGTCTGGATCTGGGACGTGCAGGCCGCAGAGCTTCGCGCAGTGCTCCTCTTCCATGGAAATGTGGCTAGCCTTTCGTGGCACCCAACTATCTCAGAAACCCTGTTGGTGAGATGCGAAGGCGACCAGTACAACGGCTTGGTCTTCGTCTGGGATCCCCTCTCGGAAGGTCCCCGGTCTGTTGACTTCGCCCGGCACCTACCTGGCGGCAAGACAGGTGGCAAGCTCCGGGCTCTGTGGCTTGGAGTTGAGCAGTCGATTTCTCCGTCCGTTTTCTTCTCGGACGCCCATCATTACGTGCTTGCATGTCTTGGCGAGACGGTGCAGGGCCCGGCTCCGTGGGGCGACCACGAGTTATCGGGGCCAGCTTTGTCAATGGACGAACGCAGTGAACGTGAAGAGTCTCCCCTCCACCTGATCCCGGCATCCAACGCAAGAGGTGAGATCCCGGTCCTGGATGAGGACGATGACTCCAGCGAACTGGAAGATACCTTCGTGTACAAACGGTAGAACTTTGTGGGCCGTCCTCTTGACAAGAGTGTTGAGCCTCGCTGACACCGTTCTGGACGAAACTCGACATGGCACCGCGCGCCTGAGAGCTTGGGGGTGACCCTATTGAGCAAGGCTTGGAGACACGGTTGAGCCAGCTGTTGACGTTAACAGCCCTCACTCGTCTCTCGGCCTGTGATGCAAGTCGACATATGCAAGCCTTGTCCCATTGGGAAAGGCCCAAGCACTTCTCGGCGCTTCGAGTCAAACAGAAGGGTGAGCGCAAAACCCCGCTCATGGCCTGGTTGCTTATTCTTTGTCTTTCCCGTTTTGGGACAGGGGGTCGAATCGAAACCCCAACGTCACCGCTCCCGGGACCCCCGATCTTGTAGATCGAATAATACGATTGGTCATTTCTGGCTGAGTGTCGACAACACCAAGGCCCCGGCGAAAGCTTCCACTCGACCAGGCTTCCCATGACCGGATCCTCCCTTCCGTTCGTCCCCGAGAAGCTGGTAGTTTGGGGTATGGCAGACTCTTCTTCGCTCGAACTTGTCAACTCGACTGCCGGACGCAGCCTCGCGCTGAGGCTCCTCCGGGTGAACACGAGTGGCCCTTCCTGGCATAGTGCGTGCGATTTTGCGAGTGAGGCAAACATCACCGGCCCCATCTCGGAATTCATGTTACATACAATGAACCGGGAACCCGCAGGGCTCTTGCATGGCGGTGAGTGTTTATTGCTTTGAACCCGTCTATCTTGTTAGCGTACCTTGGGCTCTTGTGCGAAAGCGCGCGCCTGGTTACAAGACGGAGTTGAAGTGGCCGCCGGCATGGTGGCTTGTTTCTATAGAGCGCCACGCCAAATTTGTTCCGCTTTGATGCACCCTCGGCTACGCTTGTGCAAGTCTCCAGCCCTTGTCTGTGTCTCCTCGAGTCTCTCACACATGCCGGACACCAGGCACCACCAACTGCATTGTTACTCTCGCTCGCTGCCGCTTCTGACAGAGCCCACACGACCCTGTTGGCACCCAAAACCCGGTCGGTGCTGCCGGACCCGCGCCCAAGCCGACCCGGCTGATTGGACCGACCGGGGGGTGGGCGGGGAGACATTTGACGCCACTTCATGACCAACAAGTTCCTTCTCTGTGACCTTCTCGGGTACCAGAACGTTGTTCTCGGGCCGCCGATTATCTTGTCTGGTTTAGGGTGTTGGGATATACCGACATGTTTGGTCCTCGGTTCTCCTTCGTGCCGTTCGACGCATCTCAGACCCGGGATGGGCCGCCATTGCACAGCTTGAGCAGCAGCTGCCAGACAATTGGGGCTGACCGGTTTCCGCCTAATCTGTTTATTTGTGTCTTGGGACTCGAGGGCCCGGCATGAAATGTGATAGCTCGTTAAACGCGGACCACCTCCGAATTTCCGACACGCACAACTGTTTGGGATCCCTGACAATGGGCGTCGTCCGCGGCCGAGTCCTTTTTGGCAAAGCTGACTGCCTGAAGGGCAGTCGCTTTCCCGGAAGACGGACTTATTTTTTATCATGTAGTTCCCAACCATCTCCTGGGGGGGGTTACTGACAGCCTTATAGCGCAGCCTTCCCCTTGTTGAACGATATCATAACCTCGCGCCCCGGCCTGGAGGCTGCTGGCGCTACCTTCTCTCAACGACGTACGTGGCGATAAAACAATTACTTCGCTAGTTTCTCTCTTTACTCACTTGCGAGTGCCTGGGTTAATCCTTCAATGAAATATCAATTCTGCCTGGTTGGTCGGGACTCCTGGCCCCGTTGTTGATGGCGTGGAATCGTTTTCAATATCTCGATACCTTTCAAGACACCACGGCATCCTGTGACCGGTAAACAGGTGTTAGCATACTCGGCGCATCTTCATATCTCCGTGTCCTGGTCTTGCCGCCGCGGCGTTGACGATTCGGGTCTACGCGGTCTTGACTTTGCTCGCCTTGCAGCCAAAGGACGACAGCTCAGGATGCATCGGAACCAGCATAATAACCGAAGCCTGGAGCCCTTCACCGTGAAGCCAGGATCAGAAACAGGGTTGTATTACATTTTAGTTGCCAACGTACGTGAAACCCGCGAATCAGCCTTCGGTTGGGTTTTACTGACTGCCATGTACAGCTCGCTCACCGGACAACATGGAGAGACTTGAAGGCATTTGCTTCAACAAGCCTGCGAGGTAGATCATGCTGAAGTCTACCCTCCAACGTCAGGGTTCGTTTCGGGTGAAAGGACGAGCCAATTTTGAAAAAGCATTCAGTTACGTGGAGCTCCAAGCCTCAAGCCAAATTTGTTCTAACAGTCGTTGGTGATAGAATACCTCGACGGTAACACGCTTGAATATCGCGCCCTCCAAGCGGATGCCCGGAACATGAACCAAGCTACTGTCGTCAAGCTTCTGCCAACCGACTACCATGCAGCGAGAATCATGCGAGGAGACAATGGGAGGGTGGTGAGCGAACCCGAGGATCCAGCTCCAGACGCTAGCGAACCCTTTTCTCACGGCGTGGGAACGACGATGCGAAGCCCCTACCTGGGCTATCACGGGAACGTCAGCCCATCATTCAACATGGCGGAGCCACAATGGGGATATGTTACTTCGTCCTCATATGGTGCCGCCGGGGGGTACCAGCCAGCTCCGGCCGCACCTCTCACACCACCTGGCGCCTTGGCATACCAGCAACTGGCTGTTCCAAACCATGGTTTTATGCCGCAGGTGGCGGTTGGCCCTCATCCTACAGCATACCAAGCGATGGCAAGCCCGATATCCGTATCCGCCCCACCCGGGGTCACTCAGTACCAGTACAGCGACCCTGCCGGGTATTATCCACCGGGAACGGCCTACGGCGCGAGGGGGCCGGGCTACGCCGGGTTTGTCCAACCGGCAGTCGGGAACAGCGGCCACGTCTATTCGACGGGGAACGACTGGCCGGCCGACGCCATTCCGTCGCCGCAGCAAGACCAGACGACGGCCAACTACGACCACAGCAGCCGGCCGACCGTCGTCGTGGAGCAGCGCAAGATCATCATCCGCGACCTGGAGCGAGAAGGGCTTTCGGAGGCTGTCGTCACGGGCCTCCTCGTCCAGCACGCGGGGATCGGGGGCGCGCCGGGCCAGATCGAGAAGATGGAGCTGCCGTTCAACAAGGACGGCAAGGCCAGAGGTACCGCATACGTCACGTTCGGCACGACGGAGCTTGCCAACGCGGCCGTGGCGGCCCTGGACGGGCGGAAGATGGGCGCGAGACGGTTGTCGACGCGTTTGGTGGTCGAGGGCGTCTCGCCGGATGGGTTGGACGGTGGTGGCCGGTCGGGTCGGCGGCAAGGCGGCGGCGGGGGCAATCATGGTGGTGGTGGTGGTGGTGGTGGGAAGTCTGCTGTTGCTGGTCAGGGCTCGAACTCTAAGGCGGATGGCGGAAGGCCGTCAAGGCCGGTACAGGCACAGGCACAGGCACAGGCACAGCAGGCACAGTCACAACCTCAGGCGCAGCCTCAGCCTCAGTCCCAGTTCCTGTCCGCCGACACGCCGCCGCAACCTGGACACTCAGCCACCACCTCTACGTCGACGGCGGCGGCTCCGTCCTTTTCTGCGGCTGACAACGGCCAACCGAAGACAAAGGAGGAGCGGCCGGTTATTGTGGACGGGAGTGGGGGGCGGTTCAAGAAGGCATCGGCGCCGGTGGTGGGGATGGGAGCGCGGGCAAGAAGGGGGATGGTAGGCACCGGGGTTCTCGCCGTTGAGTGGCGATATTTTCTTTCTTTCTTTTTTCTTCTTTTCCTTTTTTTTCGTTGCTACGGGTGTAGGGAAAGGAGTGGTGGTGCTGGGATGGGTGGGGGAATGGAAGGGGAGTTTAGGAGTGAAAATGGTTGACGGTAGAGAAAAGGAGATGGCGGCGTTGTGAGGGTGGGAAAGCACCTTCATGTAGTTGCTGCCTTTCCTTGGTTGATAGATACTATACTCCCTTCCAAACAGCACTTGTCGACAGACCACCCTCCTTGTTGTCCGTCACACTCACACCTATTCTCCATATAACAGGAGGTCCCACGATACAGATGTACAAGAAGAAAGGAGAAGAAGAAAGGGCATGACCGCCACTAGGCTTTTTAACAATTTACATCGAGCTCATCTCCTCCAGTATCTACCAGCCTAAAGATGCTGCATACAATCACAACACTAGTGTATAGCTACCTAGATATACATGACCCCACTTCCCTCTCGCTTCCTTGCTCTCAACCCCCATCCCCATCGTCCGAACAGCCCCCCGAACAAAAAAGAATTAGTCGTGGCATGGAGAAAAGGCCTCCACGGCGGAGCCTCCGTCGGACCATCTCCATCCTTGTCCTCGGCACTGGGGCGTGTGGCTCAGTTGGTAGAGCGTTCGCTTAGCATGCTTTCCTCGGTATGCGAAAGGTCCTGGGTTCGATTCCCAGCTCGTCCATTGACATGAAACTTGTGATTGGTAAGGGATGGTTCATCTTTTTGGGCTTTGGTGGTGGGATTGCTTCTTTTTTGTTTGTATGTATGGATGGATGGTGAGGGGTTGTTTAATGAACGGCGTTGTTGGCTGAGACGGAAAGGGGGGATGATGTAGACTGCTTATATGTGAGCTAACCGAAGAAGAGAGAGAAGACAACACAACTGTCATGATAGATGATGGAACGTATATATCACATCCGTATATCTACCCATATATAGATCCCCCTTTTCACAGATCACCCACTCATACATACACACACCCTACCTACAACAGCTCACTCAACCCCTCCAACCCCACCCCTTCCTTGCCCAACCTTGCCACGAGCCGCGTATTCTGCGCCTGTAGCTCGCCCACCCTCTCGCGCAGCATCTCGACTTCTTTCCGGGCGACGTCGCGCTCCGCACGCACCCGGCTCAGCTCCATTGCCAGGTTACCCTTTTCCTCGCGCTCGGCGGCTTTGCGCCGCCGCTCCTCGGCCTTGCGCTCCTCGGCCGCCCGCTTGTCGGCCAGGCGCTGCAGCTCGCGCTGGTACTTCTCTTCCTGGCGGGCGACTTCGCGCGCGTGCTTCTCGTGCAGGCGCGTGATGGCCTGGTCTTCTTGGTCTTGTTTGGTTTTGGCGGAGTCGGTGTCCGGGTCGGTGGTGCCGTTGCCGTTGCCGTTGCTATTGTTGTTATCGTTGTTCTTGTGCTTTGCGAGGCGGCGGGCTTTGGCACGCTCGAGTTTTTCCTGGGCTTTGTGCATGCGCTGCTGGAGTTTGCGCAGTTCTTTTTCGTGTTGGGATTGAGCTTGGGAAAGGCCGGCAGTGGGGGTTGCTTCGCGTGAGAGGGCCTGTGAGGTGGTTTCGGAGAGAAGCGAGTGGGTGGACTTGTTGGAGGCATTATCGGCTGCTGCGGAAGTGCTGTTGACCTTGTTGGTGTTTGGGTTGTCGTCCTTGCTGGACAGAGAGGTGTCGACTTGCGTAGCTGAACCATCCTCGGCCGAGGCGAAGCTGGCGCCATCAGAGACATCGCTCTCGTCGTCGCTCATTTCTGAGTCGGTTTCTATCGATGCGGGGGTGAAGGCGGCTACCCTGTTGGCAACTGCAGTCGTGGCCATGCCCAGTGCACTGCTAAGCATGCCATAGATGCCACTGTTGCTGACCTGTGGTCCCTCCTGATTACCAGCCTCGCCATCCGGAAGTTGATCCTCGGCTGCGGTGTCTGCTGGTAACCGGCCCGGCCCTTCGTTGACCGGTGACTCCCCGGTTGGTTTTGTTGCGTTTTCCCTCCCCTTTTCCGCTGGTGACCGCGGATTCGTAAGCTCTTCCATCGACTGTGAGGAAAGCCACTTGACAAACTTTCCAGCATCGTTGATGATGCCCCCTGGTGTCCCTTTCTCCACCATGAACCGAGGCACACTGCCGCCGGGGTCGCTGCGGGTGACCATCAGCCACTCGATGGCCATCTCCATGTCGCTGTCGTTGTCGTCAGACAGGCGAAACGACACGGTCCTGCCCTCGCCCTCCGACTCGGCCTCTTCGCCTACAGCCTGCTTCGCGGCACGCAGCACGGCTTCCTTACTCATGCGCTCACCGCTTGCCGCAGGAACATTTACCTCGTCCCTGTTGAGATCGACCGACGACCGCACACGCCGGAGCGGTTTCTCGACGGGCACCTCGCGGATGAGCTCGACCGACTCGTAGGTCCCGCGGACGAAGCCCGGCCTGGGCGGGCAGCCGGGGTGCTCGCAGGGTCTCGAGACAACCATGAACTGTCTCGGGGCGCGTTTGTTGCCGCGGGATTTCTTTTCTTCCTTGGGATTGGGCATCATGATTAGGGTGATGAAGTCCCGTGGTGTTGTCGGGCCTGGGAATCTCGCCGAGACGTGGTACACTTGGAAGGTTAGCCACTCCATTTTTACCTAGCCTGACTTAGACCGGGATGCCGAGGAACAGGTAAATAAACTCACAATCCATCTTCCCCCCTTCAAACTCCACACCATCAACCCTCCTCTCGGCCCCAATCCCGCGGACATTCCCCGTCCCCGGTTCCTTCCCGGGCTCTGCCTCGACCCGGTCCAGGGTAGCTTGCATCTCCTTCCTCAACGCCGCTTCCCTGTTGCAGTTGTCAGTTCAGATCATGTTCTTCACCCCCTTTGACAGATCCCAATCCCCAGCCTCGTCAGCCACCTCGACCCAGGTACCCCCAAATAAAACCCCAGAATAAAAAGAAAAAAGAATAAAAAAAGATAAGACCTACCACTTCTCAAACCCCACACCCCCCGGCCCAACGCGATGTAAACTCCTCCTCGCAAACCACGCCCCCCTCCCATCCTTCGCCGCCATCTTGTACATGGCAATCCCGTGCGGGTTCCCACTGCTGCTACCGCCGCCGCCACCCTGCTGGTGCATCTTGAGATCCTTCCACTCGCGGCTCAGCTTCTTCACGAGGGCCGCTTTCTCACCGTCATCGCCATCGCCATCACCATCGCTATTACCGTCCTTGCGGGTTGTTGCCGCTGTGGACGTGGATGTGGTGGCCGATGGCGGGGAGACGGCCGAGTCGGTGTGGGAGCGGGTGCGGCCTGGTGTTTTCGAAGGGGGGTTGGTGGTGGTTGATGTTGATGGGGAGGAGGCGGAGGGGGGGATGGAGTCGATTAGGAGCTGGGCGTTGGCGAGGGTGGAGGTGAAGAGATTGGTGAGAGTAGCGGCGGTGGCGGCGGCGTCGTCGTCGTCTTTGTTGTTGCCGGTTGTGTGCGGGGCAATGTCGGTGTTCCAGGAGAGGGGGCCGAGGGATTTGAAGGGGAGGTGGTGGGACATGATTGTGCTTGTGTTTATTTGGTTGGCTTTCCCCTTCTGGTATTTCCGTGCCTCTTGTTGGGTTTTTATTTCATGCGAATACGCAGCCGGGATAGCGAGTAAGGCCGAGTGAGGTTAAATCAAGTAAAGGCGTGGTTGTGCTGTGGTGTTTAGTGTGAGATTTAGTGAGATTTAGCTTCTCTCAAACCCAATGAATAAAAAATAAAAGAAACCCAGGAAGGATGAGTGAGATGTGACACAAAAAGGTTGGCTTGTTTGCTCTGCCTGCCCGTTGTGTTGGGTATCCGCGTATCGTAGGGCGAAACAAGGGGCGAAGCTGGGGTTGGTTGGTGTACGTACGCGTCATCCAAGTCCTAAAGTGGTTGCTGCTCCGTAGAAAACTAGATTATTTTAGTTATGGGCTGGAAAAAAGAAGAGGCCTCAAAATGAAAGTTGGATGGTGCATGTATGCAAAGGGAACATTACAATGATGAAAGATAGCTTACTTACCACCTGGGCAGGTCACTTCAATCAGTTTAGTACCTATCTTCTTATACAAGTACTTCCAGGTTGTTGTCAGGTGTGTCTATCGAGTTAAACGCCCTTAGCAGGTAAATCGTGTTAATGTTCAATAAATCAGTATCTGAACCAAAAGTTTAAAAAATTCCTGGTACCAATATACCATTCGCTACCATTATTTGATATTTAATCGATGTCTTAACTCTGGGCCAACTTCATGACGGCCACCTTGCTGCTCGTTTCAATCAAGTGTTTGGTTTGTTAGTTACCAGGTAGCTGACGTCATACCCAGGCCTCCCCAGGCTTCCCCAGGCAACCCCCTGTCACCCCAAAACGTCACCACAGCTGCAGAGCCCAGGGCTCGTCAGGCACACCCGCCAGCACTTGCCACTAACCAGCATGATTGCGGGGATGATGAAACCGAAACCAAGGTATGTATATACTACTTCGGAGAGAGCCTGAATAAACTATGTAGTGGTAGGTGGCTCATCCCATGTCTCGCAGGCCAAGCAGCACAACTACAATACAGGTACAGATACACTCATACAATCCAACCACGAACTGAACCCCTACCCATGAATCCCGTTTTGCCTGTCACAACGCCCCCCTTTGTCCAGCCCCGAACCATCGGCGCCCAATACCATGGGATCCCCCCTAACCCAATATCCTGTTGCCCCTGTGTTCTAGGGCATTCAAACAAATCGCAAAAGAGAACTGGAGGAAAGATGGCTACTGCATGGTCTTCAGGAAACCATCCAGGTCAAAGCTCTCCTCGTACTGCGTGTTATCCCAAAGCTCGCCTAGGCCCTCTAGCCACGCGGCCTTTTTGCCCGGCTGCCGGACATCGCCCGTCTCAATGTCTACCATGTCCTCCTCCCGCCCCTCGATCGTCTCCTTGCTGCCCTTCTCCGCTATGAGGCTCGGGCCCGACTCGCCGAGGTTGAAGAGGTCGAGGATCTGGTCCGTGTCCATCGTTGCTAAGCCCGCGTTCTGCTGGTTTACCACCGTGCTGGCCACGTCGATCTTGAACCGCTGCAGACTGAGGATCTTCTCCTCAAGCGTACCGCGCGTGATCAGCCGGTACACGTTGACCACCTTCTTCTGCCCGATACGATGCGCCCGGTCCATAGCTTGCAGGTCCTTTTGCGGGTTCCAGTCGTGCTCCACAAAGATGACCGTGTCCGCTCCCGTGAGGTTCAAGCCCAGACCGCCCACGCTCGTCGTCAACAGCAGCACGTCATACGACGGGTCGCTGTTGAACTTGTTGACAATGTCCTGCCGCCGGTTCGCCTCCACCGAACCGTCCAGCCGGAGGTATTGCGTTGCCGGAAGCATGCCCTTGAGAACCGTGTTCTGCACCATGTCGAGCATCTCCTTCATTTGGCAGAAGATGAGAGCCCGGTGCGGCTTGATCGGCGTGTACAGCGGGTCCGATGACTCCTGCCCTTCCGTACCGATCCCGCAGTCCACGAGGAGATCCCGCAGAGCCGTCAGCTTGGGCGCGTGCGCCGGGTCTTCGAGGCTCGTGTTTTGTTTGGCCAAGAATCTCTGCGTATCTTCGTACGACCTGTGGCCCGGCTTCATGACGAGCGCCGGCGAGTTACAGAGCTTGCGCATGTACTGCAGCGCCTGGAAGATGTGCTGCTTGGCTTCTTTATCTTCCTTGCCAGCCTGTTCTGAGAGTTTCTGCCCTTCCCGCTTAGTAAAGTCCTCAAACAACTTCATCTGCAGGTCACTGAGGTCGCAGTAGTAGTTCTGGAGGATTTTGGGTGGCAGATCGTTGAGGACCTCCTCCTTGAGACGACGCAGGAGGAAAGGCAACACCTGTTTGTGAAGTGCCTCGATGGCGAGCGCACCTGCCTCCTGCTCCTTTGACGATGCCTTGCTGTAACGGCTGTTCGCGATCGGTTTCGCAAACCGGTCGAGGAAGACCTTCTCCGCTCCCAAGAAGCCTGGCATCAAAAAGTCGAACAGAGACCAGAGCTCCAGGACGTTGTTTTGGATCGGGGTGCCCGTCAGTATGAGCCGGTGGTTGCTGGCCAGTCTCTTGACAGCCATCGTAATCTTGGCCTTCGGGTTCTTGATCAAGTGCCCTTCGTCGAGGACAACGTAGTTCCAGTTGTACTTCTCAATAGCATCGATATCGTTGCGGCAAACATCGTAAGACGTAATCACGATGTCGGTCTTGTCCAGCCTATCCTTCATGGCCTTGCGCTCCGCCGGAGGCCCGACATAGGCCGTGACGCTGAGGAACGGAGCGTACGCTTTGATCTCCTGCTGCCAATGACCCGAGAGCGTGGGTGGGCAGACAACCAGAGACGGAAGTCTCCTGACATCAGGCGCCCCCGTCCTGGCAAACTCCTCGGCACGCTGGTGATGATCACTGGCTACCATGCTGATCGTCTGGAGGGTCTTGCCAAGGCCCATGTCATCGCAGAGGATACCGTGCAAGTGGTACTTGTTGAGGAAGTGAAGCCAGTTGACACCCTCTTGCTGGTAAGAGCGAAGTTCAGCCTTGATGGCTACTGGAATCTTAAAGGGTTCGACTTTCTTGGGATCCAGCAATTGGGAAATGAAGGTGCGCTCCCGGTCGCGGCCCTTCAACAGTTCCTCCGACAGGCCAGGGGGATCGGGGATACCGGCCTCGAGCGGAACCAGCTTCACTAGCGTGGCGAACGACGTCGTGGCAATTAGGCGGATCTCGTTGTCTGAATCGCTCATCCGACCCAGCACGGGCACGATGAGGAAGATGACATAGGGGAGAATGGCATCGCCCATTACCGCGATGAGGTGATAGATGGCCTCGATCGCACCCTGGCGGAAGTTGAGATCCACGGGGTTGTTAATCGTCGGCAGGACCTTCTCCACCAACGCCGTCATGCCCTCGACCGTGATAACGCTGCAGATAGTCGCCACGCACTTGGCCGCCATGTAGCGGAAGACAGACAGGTCGGATTGCAGAGCCTTAATCACCAACGGCATCTGCTGCATGACAAAAGGATGAAGGGCCGAGTGCAATGTCGGGGTCATCGTCCGGATCACCGACATGGCATCGACGATCTCCTGACCGAAGGTGTGCTCCGGATTCTTGGCCTCCGGTGGTAGTTCACCGGAGAAGGCTCTTACGAGAGGCTCCTCCATAAACGCTCGCAGGCTAGGGACGCGAATCAAGAGATCAGGGCCAAACGTCTGCGAGAGGATCTCTAGTGCTTCTTTGGCGCCGCGGCGGGTGATGCGGGCGGC
Organism: Chaetomium olivaceum; assembly: GCA_039881045.1. Classification (NCBI taxonomy): domain Eukaryota; kingdom Fungi; phylum Ascomycota; class Sordariomycetes; order Sordariales; family Chaetomiaceae; genus Chaetomium; species Chaetomium olivaceum. The sequence goes on along the minus strand of JAYWVB010000038.1, from coordinate 140,751 downwards.
TCTTGCTTCTCGTGCAAACTTGGCCGCGTCGGGATGGTCGACACGGTCTTCTTCCTTTTGCATCGAGAGGATAACGTTCGTCTTGAGAGCGTGGTTAGGGAACTCGGGGGTTTCCGCAACTTCGACGCAGGAGAACTTGACCAAGTTCGCAACCACCTTGTCGGCTGGGCCGCGGCGGCCCGACTCAGTAAATAGCTGCACAAGGCGCGCGATTGTCGCAGCGGAGCGGCCCTGCAGCTCCTGGTTCTCTTCCGTCTTGATGCTGTCCATGATCGCCTTGATGAGCGGACTCGGTTTCTTGGGCAGAACCTTCATGGCGACCAAGGCACAAGCGGCCGCAGCGCGGATGCGGGCATCACGAGCTTCCTTGGCCGCCTTCGCCTCCTCAATCACGGAGACCGTTTGGTCGCGAGCCTCGTTGAGTTGGGGAAGCGCTATCAGACGTTGCCCAGGCGCCATGGCCTTTTTAAGTTTGTCAAAATCATCGGCCACGACCTTCTCCGCGTTTGCGACGGAGAATGCGCCTGGACCTGCCTCGGGCTCGCCTTGAACCACGACGGCAAGCGTTGGTAGTTTGTTGAGGGAGATTTTGCCGTGATCACGGAAGAGGTTGATGAGCTGCTGCGACTGCGAGCGTACCCTTTGGACAAAGCTCACCAGGTCCCGATAATGAGACGGCCGCTCCTGGTCGATCATCTTCTGCAGGGGATCCACAAATCGCGCGGCTGCGTTGCTCGCTGAGCAGTTATTCGCGTACTCGTCAATAACCATGGAGGCGGAAAGCTGAGTCGACGCGAACGGAGAAACAAGGCCTTGCAGGACGTTGCTGTCATACGAAGCCAGGTTGGGGGCCGGGATGAAGGACATGATGAGGCCCATGGCCTTGGCCGCGGAAACGCGGGAGCGGACTAGGACATCCATACCCACCAGGTCAACATCGCCTTGCATCATGTGGCCGTCAACGTCGTGACTCTGCGTGCTCGCGGGGATGTCGTCCACCTTGGTCGATTTTCTGCGCCGTTTTGTGGCTCTCTCGCCTTCGGGGGGCGATGACCGCCTGCTTGGGATGGGGACAACGCCAGGCAAAGAGTATGTTCCGCCTGATGGTTTTAGGAAAAGGGACCCGTTCATGGGGATGGGATGCCGCGGGACACCGATGGGATGAAGTGTCAACTGCATGAGGGGTTCCACGTGCGCCTCGAATTCGTCGGCGAGAACGGCTGGGTCCTTGCCGAAATTGCGCACAAGCGCAGCCCACAGCTCCAGAGACATGTTGAGCGTCGCCTGGTCTCTCTCAACCAGGATATTCTGAAAGATGAGACGCAAGATTCTCCCGTTGAGCCAGCCTTGAGACGTTTCGCTGCCGAGGTTCGCGAACGTCATCAAGGCCTTCAACACGGCAAGTCGCACCGAAGTGATGGTATGCCGCAGGAAAGGGTAAAGCCGGGGAACGAGGAGAGTAAAAGATCGCTCCTCATCCTGTGAAGCCGAGAGCTTCATGGTCTCCAAGACCTCGGGGAAGCTGCAGAGGTTCGCAAGCAGATCCATAATCTTGCCAGTCGAGGCGCTCAAGTCATCTCCCAGATTCGAGAGACTCTCCCAGACGATGTTGATGAGCCCGTCAAGTGCACCTCGCCGCATCATGACGAACTCCTTAGCCATCGGAATCAAGGTTGCAGCGCTGACTGAACGGACGTCGTCGTCGATATCGCCAAGGCCTTTCATGACAGAACGGATCACGCCGTCGATCATGTCCCCGTCCTGGAGTAGAAGATCCTTACGTACGGCAACAACATATCTTAAGCCCACCATGCCTCCATGACAGACGGCCCAAACGTTTTGTTCAAGCTGTATATCTTCCTGCATCACCATCTGGTATAATAATCGGTAGATGGCATAAACCGACTCTGACGGAATGTGACGGAGGACTGATCCGAGGGTCTGGCCAACTGTCTCTCGGATCGGGGCTACCGACGTGTCGGAGCTGTAGTCGGTAAATTTGTCGAGCATGAGCACACAACAAAGGCGGCAGGCCAAATCATCTAGCCACTGACGGTTGAGCTCGGTGTTGCCCTTGCGTGATTTGTCTCGACGCCGTCCAGCGCCGGCCCCGTGGACCCGGATGATTTCCCGTAGACCCATGGCGGCACCGTGGCGTGTTTCCCACTGAGAGTCGAATAAATCGATCTTTAGGAATTCGCAGAGCCGCTCGTATGGCCATTCGGCTCCCTCCATGTCCTGGTCGACCTCGAGCTCTGACTTGATTGGCAGGATGGGTCCTTTGAATTCGGACACCACCTTGGAGTCCTCGTCCACGTCGCTAGGTCGATCCAGGTTGAAGTAGTCAGACATCTTGCCGTTCTTTTTCGAGTCAGCATCGGGTACAGCGGTGTCGTCGAATCCGTCAGATCCCGCGGTCGTCGTCCGCCGGAGGCTCAGGTCGCCGAACCCACTCTTCCCCTGGGCGGCCTTCTGGGCCTCCCGCTTTCGTTTCCTCTTGAGGACGTTTAGTTGTCTTGTACTCAGCTTGCTCTCGTCTTGGTTTTGACCCTGGCTCTCGTTGACCAGGCTATCCTGCCGCCCGAAGCCGTTTGTGTTGCCTGTGGGGTCGTGCAACGTTTCGGGGCTGGTGGCATGCTCCGCGATCACAGGCAGTTCTTCATCTTCGAATACCCGACCAAGGAGCCCAAGCCGGCCATTCAATGTTTTTTGTTGGTGAGCCAACCGCTTCTGCGGATCTAGGGCGGCAAGCGCGAGGTCCACCGTGCCGCCGCGGAGTAGCGGCCGGCCATACTTGAGAATGGCAGAGACGTCAAGGGCGCCAAGGGTAAAATATTCCTCCTGGTCGAGAATGTAATCTTTCTGCTCTTCCTTCTTGACGAATCCATTCTCCTCTTTTGCGTCTTCCACTGGGGGGAACGCGTCGTCTGCATTAGGATCATAAAGGGGGGCATTTTCGATGATTTTGCCTATTGCCTTGGCGGCGGTGCTTCTGGTTTCCCAATCCTTGTGCCGGAGGTAGGGGACGACCCGAGTCAAAAGATTGAATAACTCATCGGGATGCTGCTTTTGCCAGTCAGCAAGCTGGTTGACAGCCGTGTCCCGAATTAGTCGGGTGCTGCCGGTTTCGAGGATGCTGATACAGTGTTAGCTTGTTTGAAAGAGAACGGTACTAGCGCAGGCAACACTGCATGAAACACTGCAGGTCGCGGTGTTCTCAGCCATTGAGATACACAACTTACGTGACGAGTCGGTCAAGCCTAGTACAAATGTCATGTTAGCACAAGAATAAGAAAAGGGTCGAGAAATCATCACTCACCGAGAGGCCATCCTTGTTTCATGTCAACGAATCCCGGAATAATATCTAGGCAGTGAAGACCATAGCACTAGTGTACAGTTTATTAGCGGCGTCCAGTATTTTCGTCTCGAGAATGGTGGGTGTGCTGTATGAATCGCACGGGGCTGGATGAATAAAAGCCAGTGTTGACAGGGACATCGAGACATCGCGGGATTGTGATTGGCGCATCGTCTGGAGCTGTGCATGTGGGTCCATGACTGGAGGTTTGCTTGCAATGCAACAGCTGAGCCCACTCAAATGGCGCTCGCAATACCGATCCAGAACAATGCGAAAGGCGACAACAGCCGAAAGCGGACGAGGGGTGCTGGGGGCTGGGTCCCGGCTGGCGACAGCTGATGGGCCGGGCTGAAAGATGGAATGCAACACTTACCCGTACCTTGCCCGAATTGTTGTTTTGGGAGGAGATGGTTAAATGGTCGGAGGCTCGTTGAGATGATTAATCCCTTGCGCACTGTGATAGGGTCTTGGTTAAAAACAAAGTTCTGATGGTTCATGCAAAAATTGTAGCGATGCATGGGATTGTCGTAGATGGATGTCTGGAGAGTGAATAAAGTACATACCAGGGAAGGTGAGTAAAAAGGTGGGTCAAGCCAGGTTTACAAGCGGCCTCAGTGGCAGCGCGGTGAGGTTGGGTCTGGCTGCCGGGTGAGACCGGTCTGTAGGTGGGGTGATGGGAATTTGGGTGCGCGCAGGGCAAGCGAGTGCGGTGGGAGGATCGGGTGGAGGGCAGGCGCCCGTCTATAAAGAAATATTGGTTTAAATTTATAGACAGCGGCGTTCCCAACGCTCCTCCCGGGGCCTTGCGCATTTTAGCGCCATTCTTACACCCCTGTCCATGCGCCGCCCACCCCAAGTCCCGTGCCCCCTTCCCCCCGGTCTCAGAATTTATCAACGAACAAAAGAGATGGAAAGCGCGTCCCGCACGCCAACAACCCACTCATTCTTTCTGCACCATCAAAGCTGAGGGGGGTGAGAAACCCAATCTTTCTTTTCGCTGTTTCCCCTTTCCCCGCCAGTCCGCAGCAAGGCCGTGCGGCCCTCGTACTCTAAACTAGCACCACACATCCCGCCACATTCCCAGGGCCCCGCCAACTTGGAACGTGTCCAACTCTGCTCGCGGTGCTTCTGCCTTGCCTGCAACCTCATCCAGAACCAGGGTCTTTCCCACATGTTGTTTGTTTCCTTGTGTGTCTAAATCCGATAGTTGCATACATATGTAAATGAGGGGATTAACTTTGTTGATCGAGTTACCAACAAAGAGCGTTGTGTGGTGCTGTGGCTGTCTATGGCATCACCAACCCACCCAATTTAGAACTTAGGACAGCTGGTGGCTTGTCCATTTCCAGCTGACTGACTATCGTCACCGTCGCAGCTCCTTGTTACCAACCGGGACGGACCGCTACCTTAGTGGGGAGTACGGAGTGCAGAGGATGAACCATCGACACGAAGGGTAATTGCCTAGAGGACAGATGCATAATTTGATACCTGATCGTCTGGAGGGCTGGAACATGCCGGTCTGGATTGGGCCGATGATGCATGCAAGGGCAGTAAGTGCGAGATCTGGGTGAAATGACTGTGCTCCTCCGATCCCAACCTGAAAGCCACAACGCCGCAGACAATGAAGTCGATGAAACGAAACAGTTTGCTCGTTTGGGTTGGCAATCCTTCAGGGTTTGTTTGATGGTTTTTCGACTTTCACTTTTCTCACCATTCAGACTGTCGAAACTTACATCCAGGCGGAGAGAGCACGATTTCCACAGTGGGCGAAATGCACAGTCTGTCTAGTATTCGGAGATCGCCCCGGCTTAATTGGCGATAACCATCAGGCTGGATCACGTGGAATGCTGATGGAATGGTCCAAGCTTCAGGAAACTGCGGACGGCGCGACGAGACGCGTTGTGGCAGGTCCCCCTCCAAAAGCGCCAACCCGCGGTTTTGAGACAACGATCCGAGGATGCAGACGGCAACAACCCCATTTGACCGATTCCGACAAACGCCGCCCAGATATTGATACTCATACAGATTGATTATCTCTGGTCGCAACACTCTGGATTTTTTGACTTTGCTGTCGAATTGACAGCCTTGTCGCAAAGATGCATATCAAGCAGATCATCATCCAGGGCTTCAAAAGGTACGCTGAGACCCACAGAGTATACCTCGCACCTAGTAGAAGATTTCCAAGACGTCCGTGTCTTAGGTTAGCTAACAGCACTTTCCGCGCCATAGCTACAAAGACCAGACAGTTATAGAGCCTTTCTCCCCGGGGACCAATGTCATCGTCGGGCGTAACGGGTCCGGAAAGAGTAACTTTTTCGCTGCAATCAGATTCGTGCTCAGCGATGCCTACACCAATATGAGTCGCGAAGAGCGGCAGGCTCTTCTCCATGAAGGGTCGGGGTCTGCCGTCATGTCCGCCTACGTCGAGATTATCTTCGACAACCAGGACAAGCGCTTCAGCGAGCCGGGCGACGAGGTCGTGATCCGCCGGACAATTGGTCTTAAAAAGGACGAATATTCAGTAGATAGGAAGGTCCAGACCCGCGCCGATGTCCTCAAAATCCTGGAAACTGCTGGGTTTGCGAAGGAGAATCCCTTTTACATCGTACCCCAGGGTCGCATTGCCGCAATCACCAACATGAAGGAGTCCGAGAGACTTAATCTACTCAAGGAGATTGCCGGCACCAACACATACGACGACCGGAGGATACAATCACTCAAGATCATGGCTGAGACCAACAGCAAACGCGAGAAGATCGACGAGACCCTGGTGTACATCAAGGAGCGGCTAAGCGAGCTCGAGGAGGAGAAGGACGAGCTCCGCGACTTTCAGGACAAAGACAGGGAGCGCAGGTGTCTCGAGTACGCGCACTGGCACCGTCTGCAGGCGACCAACGCCGATACACTGGAGCAGCTGGAGGAAGCGCGGCAAGGGGGTGCGGGGGCTTCGACCAAAGACCGTACGCAGCTCCAGAAAACGGAAAAGGAAATCAGCAGCTTGGACCAGACCTCGCACGAGTTGAGGCAGAACCTGGATCTGTTGGCCATGGAACGGCAACAACTTGACGACGATCGCAAAGATGCCGCTCGGTCGCGAGCAAAGGCTGAGCTGAAGGCGAAGCACCTAGACGAAACCAGGCACGCACGGGAACAAGCGCAGCAAAAGCAGGAGGCGGAGCTGCAAGAGGTGAGGCAGAAAATCAAGGCTGCTGAGGCCGACTTGTCCAAGATCACGCCCGAATACGAGGAGCGGAAGAGCGAGGAGGCCCAGATTCGACTGCAACGGGACGAGGCGGTGTCGGGGAAGAACCGCTTGCTCACCAAGCAGACGCGCAGCTCCCAATTCAAGACGAAAGCAGAGCGTGACAACTACCTGAAACAGGAGATTGATGACGCTACGACGTCCTTGGGCGTGCAAAAGGCCAACGCGATGGATGCGGGGGAGCAAGTGAAGTCAGTCGAGGCGTCCATCGCGCAGCTGGAGAAGGCCATCCAGGATATCCGCCAAAATATCGAGGGCTATGGCGGAAACCGAGGCACGCTCGCAGAAAAGCTGACCAAGGCTCAGGAGGTCAGGGAGCAGCTGCACGAAGAGCGCAAGAGGCTTCGGCGTGAGGAGGACAAACTTGGCTCGCTCCTCTCTAACACACGATCGGAGAGAGATCAAGCAGAGTCCTCGCTTTCACACTCGATGGACTCGGCCACTGCCAAGGGTCTCGCATCTATCAGGCGGTTGAAGCGGGAGAGGGACATTCCCGGTGCCTATGGGACTTTGGCCGAGCTCATGAGCGTACCAGTCGAGGCATACAAGTTGCCGGTAGAACAGGTGGCGGGTAACAGTCTTTTCCACTATGTCGTCGATAACGACAGGACAGCCACTATGCTCTCGGATCATCTCTACAAGTCTTACGGCGGACGGCTCACGTTCATGCCACTGGAGCAATTACGGCCGCGGCAGGTTAAGATGCCCAGGGCGTCGGACGCGCAACCGCTCATCAGCAAGCTCGAGTATGAGCCGGAATTTGAGAAAGCTTTTCAGCAGGTTTTTGGGCGCACCATCGTCTGCCCAAACCTCTCGGTCGCGTCCCAATACGCCCGATCCCACGGTCTGGACGCGATTACACCGGAAGGTGACACGACAAACAAGAGAGGTGCAATGACTGGAGGCTATGTCGACGCTAGGAGATCACGCCTCGATGCGGTACGACGAGTCGGCCAGATGCGTGACTTGTATGAACAACAGTTGGCGGACATCGACAAAATCCGCAAGGAGATCGAGGTCATCGACCAGAAGGTGACGAGCGCGAGTGGCGAGGAGCACAAGCTCGAGCAGCAAATGCGCCAGTTCGAGTTTGGGTTTGAGCCGCTCAAGATGGAATTGCGGACGAAGAATGCCCAGCTAGAGCGCGAGCGAGCCCACTTAGAAGCGGCCGTCGAGCGGCAAGCTCAAGTGGAGAAGAACCTCAAAGACTTGGACGACTCCATCTCGACATACCAGGCCGAGATTTCCCAGGACTTTAAGAAGGCTCTGTCAGCAAACGAGGAGCGGCAGCTGGAGGAATTCACGGCTGAGGTACATCGGCTGCAGAGAGAGTTGAAGGAAGTTAGCAAGAAGCGATTCGAACTGGAAAGCCGTAAAAAGTTTCTCGAGACCGAACTGCAAAGCCATCTCCGGCCGCAGGAGGACCAGCTTCGGAGTCAAGCTTTTGAGAACTCTACGACTGGAGGCAGCGAGAGCTTCAAGGATGCCCAAAGGGAGCTTGCGAAGGCCCAACGGGCCATGGCCGAAGTCGAACAACAGCTGGAGGAGAACGAGCAACGGACGGAGAAGGTGGGCGGCGAACTCGCCCAGCTGGAGGCTCAGAAGTCCCAGAGGGAGCAGGAACTGCAGGAGTTGCAAAAGCGGATTGACCAGCACCAAAAGAGGATGGAGAAGAATATCCAGACGAGAGCCCGCCTAGTCAGCCAGGCTGCCGAATACGCCAAGAACATCCGGGATCTAGGTATCCTACCGGAAGAGGCATTCGGCAAGTACGAGAAGATGAAGCCGGAGCAGGTAAGCTTTTTGGTCGCCAAGGTTCTCAGGCAGCACACTAACAGTACCAGATCGAGTCAAGGTTGCGGAAGGTCAACGAGGCGCTCAAGAAGTATAAGCACATCAACAAGAAGGCGTTCGATCAATACAACAGCTTCACCACACAGCGCGACCAACTCCTGAAGCGGCGGAAGGAGCTCGACACGTCGCAGATGTCGATTGAGGCGCTCATTGAGCATCTCGACCAGGAGAAGGACGAGGCAATCGAGCGCACGTTCAAGCAAGTCTCGCGAGAGTTTGCCACCATCTTTGAGAAGCTGGTCCCGGCAGGCCATGGTCGCCTCGTGATCCAGCGCAAGGCGGATCGGGCGAACAAGAAGGGCAACGCCGAGGAATCAGACGAGGAGCCCACGGGTGTCGAGAGTTACACGGGCGTGGGCATCTCGGTCTCGTTCAACTCCAAGGTTATGGATGAGCAGCAAAAGATCCAGCAGTTGAGCGGTGGGCAAAAGAGTAAGCTTTCACTCCTCTTCAACTCGAACCAGAAAACAATATCATGTTACTAACTACGTTATCTAGGCTTGTGCGCCCTCTGCCTGATCTTTGCCCTTCAAGCTGCCGAATCTAGCCCCTTCGTCATCTTTGACGAGGTCGACGCCAACCTAGACGCGCAGTACCGGACGGCGGTGGCCAGCCTACTGATGAGCATCTCAGAGGAACAGAAGACGCAGTTTATCTGCACGACGTTCCGGCCGGAGATTGTGCTCGTGGCAGACAAATGCTATGGCGTCACATTCCACAACAAGACGAGTACCATTGACTGTGTACCGACGGAAGAGGCGCTGAACTTTGTTGATGGGCAGAAGAAGTGAGGTGTGTGTACAAGGGCAGACCAGTTTGCTACGCGTTGTGTATGCGAGTCGCGGTGTCTGGGGGGTTGGAACTGGATCGGGAATGGATTTGCGGTATTCCGTGGAAGTACTGTTCTCAGGCGTTGGGCCGGTTTGCTCCATCAGGTGGGACACCTGGAGTCTAGCCTACATTGTTACCAGGAGCGGGTGTGTATCTCGGTATGAGTTGGCACGGCTTGTTGCTTTGATTTGGATGAATTATACCTTAGGAGCTGGGGTACCTACTGTCTACCCAGCTAGCGCTTGTTATTGCAGTAGTTTCTTACTGAAGCACTTGTATGTATTATACAAGCAAATCTTGAGGACGTGGTGTGTTGCACCTCTGTTACCCCTGACCCCTGAAGCTCTGGGTTGACAATTGACGTCTTGAGCCCCACTTCAATTGCGATGTGATTCTAGAAGCTACCCCACCATTCACGGCTATTGTTAGGAGGACCAACACCGACACGACATGACCTTGACCTAGCGACAAACAACATCTAAAAATCTGTAAACTTTGTTGATTACCTTTCGACGAACCGACTAGAGATAGAGAACATTGCGGGAATACCGCTGACGAGCACGATGCCGGTCGACTATAGCAAATGGGTAAGAAGTGAAGACGAGGCTGCCCCGCAGAAGGCCTCCTCTCTGTCCATCCATCACCAGGCATTCAACTAACTAAGTCCTCCTATACAGGATGCCCTCGAGCTCAGCGATGACTCGGACATCGAGGTGCACCCCAATGTCGACAAGCGGTCCTTCATCCGCGCAAAGCAGAACCAGATCCACATGGAACGCCAGCAACGAAAGCGTCAGATTGAGACCCTCAAGTACGAGCGCATCATCAACGACAGCCTAATCAAGCGCATTTCGTCACTCCTTGCCTCCTTGAAGGCTCACGCCTCCGATGCGAAGTCAGGAAATCCAGGGGAAGTGGCCTTCCGCGCCGTCATGGAGTCGGCAGCCGGACTAGACCCCAAGGACGACCAGCCCCCGCCACGCCCAGAGGCTGTCCACAACGCCGAGGAGCAGCTGCCCTCGTATACCAAGATGATGGCGACGCTTCTGGACCAGGTAAACAAGGCCCTCGACGAGAAGAAGGTCAGCCAGGACGAAAGATACGACGCCATGGTGGCCGAGATCGGGGAACACCTCCAGAAGGTTACTGATTTGCAGGGCGAGCTGATCAAGAAGCTCGCCGAGCTCGAAAAGGAGGAGTCGAGCAAGATCACCAGCGAAGGGATCCACACAGGCTTTGACAGCTCCTACGTCAACAAGTCCACCTCCTCCGCTTCCGGCTCAGGGGCCAAAGACTCCTCCCAAGTCGAACTCCTCAACCCCAACTTCACCAACACCAACTCCCTCCCGGCAGCATCCACCGCCACCACCACCCCCGACGACGACGACGAAGTCAGCGCCTCCCCGCTCGCGCACAAATTCGCCCTCATCAAGTCCACCCAGTACCGCGACTCGATGGCCTTCCTCTCCCAGCACCCGGAAATCCTCACCGAGAAAGAAACCGACGGCCTGCTCATGCTGGCCTTCGACGCGCAGCTCGAGAACCGCTCCGACTACGCGCGCAACTGCGTGCACCAGGCGCTGCTGCTGCAGTACTGCCGCTCGCTGGGGCGCGACGGCGTCGCCCTCTTCTTCAAGCGCATCACGACCCCCGGCCACCAGGCCCAGGAGGTGTTCCACAAGGACGTGCAGGATACGTACGCGCGTATTAGGACAAGGACGAGGGAAATTGTTTTGCAGAGGGCGAAGGATGAGGCGGAAGGTAAAGGGGAGGGGGTCGAGCAGATTCAGCTGCATGCCGTCGAGCCGGGGACGGTTATTAATATTAGGATTCCGGATAAGGAGGCCGAGGATGAGGAGAGTAAGAGAGGGAGGGAGATCTTTGAGGGGTTTACGGATGATATGAAGAGGGCGTTGGAGACGGGGAAGTTGGAGGAGGTGAATAAGGTGCTGGGGGAGATGAAGGTGGAGGAGGCCGAGGATGTGGTGGGGAAGTTGGGCGAGGTGAGTAACCTTTTTCTATTTTAACAGGGTTTGTTGGTTGTGGGTGATGCATGCTAACGGTTGGGTAGGCTGGTATCCTGAGCCTTGAGGAGGAGATTATTGATGCCACGACGGAAAAGGGCAAGGAACAGTGGAAGAAGCTTGAAGAGGAAAATGCGGCCAAGTATGCTGATGACCCGGAGTGAGGGTCTGAGGTCAGGTAGGGGTGCCTGTATTTGTCTAGGATGTCGTCAATACCATCGGTTGTCGGTCACCCGGGTTGCTGTGTCGAGTGAGTGTCATGTCCTCAACCTCTTCTTCTGCGTGGTAAGTGTCGGCTCCAAACCTCTGCTGTTTTCAAGATTGAGATGGTTCCTGCTTAAGAGATTACTTCATTTCCGTACCTTCCAGTCTATTCATCGAGTATATTAATCTGTTTGTTCCAGTAGGGTGGTCACTCTCTGAGTTGCCAACATTCGCAACTCTCCTCTCCCACCCACTTCTCCCCTTTTCACAACCACTCTTTGTTTACGTGTGCTGAGAACGTAAGCCGCTCTGCTACCAGCTAATCATAGACCTTCTACAGCTTTACGTATCAGATTTATATGCCAGCTTTATTTCATACCGCATGATATCTGTTCTCTTGCCACCACTTCCGCTATCCATATTTCTCCGGGGTTACTTTCCTATTCCTAGCCGTTAACCCATATCCTCTCTACTTCTTTCTTACTCTTCCTCTCCTCGCTTCTTTTCCATCCATTCTTTTTCGTTACTTTCTATTTCCTTTCTACTTTTTTATCTCGCGGAATCCGCGTTCATGTTCGCCGTTCCTGACGCGCACACTACCTCTTCGCTTGCCGAAGAAATGACTGCCAACATTGGGGAGGACATATCTTCGCAACCATTGGCAACTATTTCAGATAACCACACTCCAGCCATGGACGACCCAGACCGCATGATGACCAGCTTCACCTTTACCCAGGGTTGGAGCTTCGCGGGTGTCACTGCTGACTCAGGATCCCCAGAGTCTGGATCCTCGACGACGGCTGGAGCGCCACCCCAGCAAGACGGGGACGCAGCGCTTTCCATAGTCCCCCAAGCGCCAGCTCCAGAAGTCTCCGTCCCGGACATAGCAGAGAGTGAGCCCAGAGAGACCAGAGTCCCAGCCTGGGTCCCAACATCTACCGGTTTGTGACTCGGCTTATAAGCAACGGGAGCCCGGTACTGACAATCTCAGACAACATAGCGGAGACACCCCCTTTAAAGGACTCCCAAGCCCCAACGCTAGTCAATAACAGCGCGTCAGACGACGAGGACGACGATTTGATTGCAGCCATCCGCCGCCGCAAGGGCAAGAGTGTTCCAAAGCAAATTCAAAGGCCAGCCTTGTCTGTCTCAGCGGAGGTTCTCGCAGCCCTACCACCCAACCCGGCCGCGCATAGACCGCCGGAGCTTCCGCCCCCGAATACCCCGGTGAACAATGGGACTAATCCTGCGGCGATCTCGCAAGGGCCGTTCGGCAGTAGCTTTGTCACTACTAGATACGACTACGCCGGCAATAAACTAGATGATCCCAAAGCAGCCGAGCCGGACGTCAACGAGATGTTTCGGAAAAAGTCCGATAACACGACACCCAAAGACTCGCGCAAAGATCCACCTCCGGAGATCATCGACCTCACTCAGATCCCAGACAACCCAAACAGCCTAGGCAACCACCTCGCTCCCTCAAGCCACAAATCCAAGAGGCGCCGTCTCGATGACCATGGCCGTGAGAAGCGGCACAAGTCCCAGGGGGGGCACTCGCAGGTTCACGGTGATCCTCGGCACGCGAGGAAGCGCTTGTCTTCGGAGCAACGAAAGGCTGAGCGGTTGCTCAGGCACAGCGGCAAGTCAATCCCACGTTCATTGGCCTCACGCAAGAGCAAGGCTTCATCGCGGCATCGGCATCAGCTGGATAGGCATACGGAGGGCCAGCATAGGGAGGGAGAGCGTATAGGGCCTCAGGATCAGCTGGGAGTCAGTGAAGAGGTCCGTCAAGGAGTTACTCGGGTTATCCAGCAGACATTTTATGAACAGGTTCCTCAAGAGGATTTCCAGTCACTGCGCCCCGAAGCACCGCCTAATGCCCAGCGGGCACACAGTCAACACCAGTTGCCAACGCCCCGCCCCCAGCCCCGGCAACAACGTTCAAGGCCGCTTATAGAATCACCTCAGGAGGCTCGTCAACAGCCCCTCCAAGGCGTAGGCCGAGATTATAACTGCATGTTGCAGCCTGGGCGAGTACGTGCCCAAGCAAACACATCACACCCAATATCAGGTCAACAACCACAGTCTCAACCACTTCGAGGCCCAACCCAGAGGAACCAGCAAGAGTCCTTAGATACCCAACTTGACCAACACAATAACATTAGTATAGTCGGCCCAAATAAGAGGCCCATTGCTGCCACGACGAGTAGACAATCTCAGGGACATGGTGGAAACTTATCAGCGAATAACCATGAAGATGATGTCGAGTTGTTTCGAACCTTTGCAACCAAGGTGCCTGAGAAAAGAACGGCCCAATTAGTCTCGAATCTACCAGATGGTAGCAACAAAAACTTGGGGCGAAATATCTACCGAGCCGCCAGCCAAAGAAGCGGACCTCTTCCGCTCCCTCAGCCGGCCAACCGTCCACTTCAACTGCCTCCAGTACCTGTGGCCAACCGCCCGATAGACCAGCCTTATATTCCGCCAGGGCGGGGAGGGGGGCGAAAGCGCCAAATCAGCAACCTTGGTCAGTCGAGAAACATCTTCCAACACAAGCCCACGCCCAAGCAGGCCCGCTACAACGGCCTCCTGGACCAAATCATGGCTCCACCTAACCCTCCCCCTTCCTCTCAACCATACCTCGACTTCTCCGAACCACAGACTTCTCCATCTTTCCCCCCTCACCGCGTACAACAGCAACGATCATTCCATAACGACCCCCCACAGCCGTCCATTCAACCGCGCGAGTCAGTCCCAGCCCTCGAAGCGCTCGGTCCAGACCGCACCGTGATCCAGTACGTAGTCTACCGTACATCGCGCTTCACGGTGTCCTCGGGCAACCTCGACGAAGACGAAGAGCAGGTCGTCAAGAAGATAAAGCAGGCCAAGGCCATCCGCTGCAGCGAGCACTTCTCGCTGCAGACGGCCAACGCACAGGCCGCGGCCTACCAGGACCGGCCGCGCAAGGGGGTTGTGGGGAAGAGCTGGGCTATGGTCCGGCCGGTGCACTCGTCTGTTGATGCCGATTCATCCCCATCTCCTCTAGTCGCTACCACCAACCCTTCCGCTTCCTCCTCTCTACCAAATCAAAACCAAGCTAGCACCCAACCCCAGAACCAACCCCAACCCCAACCCCAAGAACAACTCCAAGAACAACCCCAAGAACCCCTCCTCTACACAGGCCGCGTCTCCTTCACAAACAAAGACATGCAACTCTTCTGGGTTGCCACCGAAACCCGCGATCTCGCGGGCCCCGTGGCTGGTGTGTCGCAGCGTGATATGGGACGGGCGGGCGGGTATTCGAATCTGAGACTTGACAGGTTGGGGGCGGGGATTTATAGGCGGCGGAGGTTCGATGTGTGGTCGAGGGTTTATTGGCGTGTTTCCGTTTCTTCTGAAGGGGGTGGGGTTGAGGGTGGAGGAGTGGGTGGTAGCGGGAGGGGGCAAAGGGTTGTTTTTGAGTGCGGGGGGGGGAGAGGAGGATGAAGGGGATGGTGGAAGGCAGGATGATGGAGAGGGTGATGAAAAGGGAAAAGGGGTGGATGAGAGTGTTGTTGGTGAAAAGGAAGGGGAGGAGGCTGAAGACGGAGACGTGGTGAGTGAGGCTGGGGCTGGGAAGGATAGAGGGGAGGCGGTTGAGGAGGGAGACGTGGTGGATGAGATTGGTGCTGGAAAGGATAAAGGGATAAGGGTGGAGATGGGGACAGCGATGGTGAGGAAGTTGAGAGTGAGGAAAATGGCGAGAGTGGAAACGGGGACGAAAAGGGGGTTGAACTTGAAGAGGGCACTGAAGCTAGAACTAGTGGCGTCAACAGAGGCGAAGATTCAACCGAACCAACGTCTGAGACAACCGCCGTCCGTTCCAGCCCCCGTCCGGAACAAAACACTCAAAACCCAACGGCCGACACCACGCAAAAGCAGAACCAACAGGGAAAGCAACCCGAAGCTGAAAGCGATAGCGACACCGAGGACGAGTCCTCCGACGAACCCATCGACACAACAAACGCCAACGCCGACATCAACGACGACGATCCCATCCTTCCCACAGCAACGCACCCCCTCTCCAACCTAACCACCACCACCACCCTGCACACCACCCATACCACCCTCCCCTCGGCCAATCTCTCCGCCCTGACCACCTTCCTGCGCCTCGCCCGCCCGTCCAACAGCGCCATCGAAGACCACCACTACTTCCGCTATGAGGTCGAGCCCGAGATGACGGCGCGTTTTGAAGAGGCCGGTCTGGGAGAGGCGGGCTGCAGGAGCCCTGCGGACTTGGAGTGGGATCCGCCCGTGGGCAGGCCGTACCGGTGGGGGTTTGTGAGGCTCGTGGTGGAGGTGGTGGAGAGTGAGCTGAGGGGGCCGGTGGATTTGGGGGATTTGGTTGTTGATGAGGGTCGGGGTCAGGGGGAGGAGAGGGATGGGATGATAGGGGGCTGTGGTGGTGGTGCTGGGGAGGGTGATGTTGGTGGGGGTGGGGGGAGGAGAGAACTGGAGATGGTGAGATGGAGGTGGGAGGCCGGGAACGGGCGGCGGTGCGGCCGGGTTTGGTGGAGGAGGAGTCCGAGGGGAGGTGAGTGAAGAGGAATGAGGGTGGGGTGGAGGGGTGGCGGGATACTTGGCTGTTGGGCTGTTGAGTCTCGTATCGCGAGCAAAAATGGAGTCCTGGGGTCTGGAGCTGGAGGAGAGAGGCGGGCGAAATGAGACTGGTAACTACTGGCAGAATCAACCGTCAGCCGAGTTTGATAGTGAATACCAGGATCCTGCAGGGGAAGGAAAGGGGCAGTTGAACGGTGCCATGTCCTCAGACCAAGACCCGTGCTGGCTTAGGTTGCTAAGTCAAAATGACATGCCCCAAAAAGGTACCTCATAACTCTCTCGAATTATTACTCAGCTAACCTATCCTACCCAAGACGGCTTCACGCAGCCTGCTTGAACTGCCACCAGTCAAAGTTGTAGTTGCTGCCCGAGAACTTGAAGAACAGATCCTGCTTGCCCGTGGCGCCAGTCACAGGGCACGAGACCGTCTTCCATGTCTGCGCACCCCCCGTGGCATCAACAGCGCACGTCGCAATCACCGTACCAGTCAGACTGCCCACGCGCAGCTCAATCTTACCACCACCGGCAGCGGCAGCCACACGGAGATCCACCGACGCGGCCCCCGTGCCAAAGTCGACCCCCTTAACCTTGATGTAGTCGTTGTTGCTGATAGACGTCACGTAAATCCCCCCATCACTCTTCGCCGCGGTCGTCAACCCAGACGAGAAGGCGATGGTCTCGGCCTCGACCTGCTGGTAGGGGTTGAGGGCCTCGATCTGGGGCGCGCCGGCGTCCGTCATGGTCAGCTTGGGAATGCTGCCGTCGGCGTTGTAGGCGAACTTCTCGACACACACCGACCGGGCATAGGTGCCGCCGCCGGGGAGTGCGCCGTTGTGGTAGAAGAAGTACGAGCCGCCCTTGTAGTCGATGATGCCGGCGTGGTTGGTGAAGGATTTCCCCGCGGCGCCATGATCTGGCTCTTGAAGGTCCAGGGACCGGTGGGCGAGGAGCTGGTTGCGTACTTGATGTCCTCGTTGGCGCCGCCAAAGCTGGAGTAGGTGAGGTACCAGGTGCTGTTGCGCTTGTGTAGCCAGGGGCCTTCGATGAAGTTCGGGACCGAGGTGCTGGTGATGGCCCCGCTGTATGACAGCATGTCCTTGTTCAGCTTGACGTAGTAGGCACCGGAGTGACCCCAGTACATATACGCCTGGCCATCCTCGTCGATCCAGACAGTCGGGTCGATGCCCCCGTTGGCCAATAGGTGCTTGCCCAAGGCGTCCTTGTACGGCCCCGTGATCTTGTCGCTTACGCCGATACCAATGGCATACCCCCCGCTGTTCTTGGTCACCGGCACGTAGTAGTAGAACTTGCCGTCCCGCTCAATGACTTGACCCGCCCACGCGTCTGCCCTGGCCCAGCTGAAGGTCTTGAGGCTCATCATAACACCCCAGTCCCTCCAGTTGACCATGTCGGTCGACGAGTAGAGCCGCCAGTCTCTCATGTCGTAGTTCGTTGCACCGCTCTCGTCATGGCCGGTGAACAGCCAGACCGTGTTGTTCCACACGTACGGTGCCGGGTCGGTGGAATAGAGGGTCTGGATGATGGGGTTGTCGGCTTGGGCAACATGGACGCTGCCGCCGAGGAGCACGCCCGCGATGGCGACACCCCTGAGCATCGACTTGGTAGGGCCGAACATGGTGAGAGGATGTCAGGCGTGAGGTGGTTACTCGAATCCGGTGAGCTTGACCTTGGGTGCCTGGCGGCTAACAGTTGATGCCGTTCCACATGTTCTCTGCTTATGAACGGGCCTATATTTCTATTATCATAGCGATGGTGTATCGAGTCTCGAGCACACTGACAATGAGCGGCATCCTCCGAACGAATGGGCCCTCCGGATTGGAGCGCGAAGCATCTTTCTGCGGATGGGCTTCCGGATTGGAGCGCGAGAGCTACCTGCCGAAGCAATTACCAGTTCCAGGTACCGTCACAGAGGATTGGCTGGGTAAATTGATCGACGTACCAGGTAAGGGGACTCGATCGTAGTCGACTTCTTGGACATCTTAGCCGGGATCTCCAATACCACGCCGAACGCCGAACGCTCGTTTCAAGTTACCCTGTTATAGTTGTCAAGCTTCTTGCTCCTGGCACCCCTCCTCTTTGGCACGTTGCTCGTTGGGTAGCGATCGGAGGTTGTAACTGGCAGAGGCACAAACGAGACGACTAGCCGCATATATCGCGGTGGCTTCACGGCCCGTTGTTGTAGATAGAGAGAAAGTTGGATTTCCATGTTATTGGCGCGCAAGTGGCGAGTGTTAGAAATACCGGCCACTAACCAGCCCTCAGAGCGGCAAGACAACATCGGGGAGGACGGAATATTTATATCTAATTAACTTCTCAATATGTTGTCAGCCTCGAAAGATTACCCACGAGTTGAAGTCTAGCGGGAAGGTCTGTGACATTTACACAGAGACATCTCCGGTCCACACTGATATGGTCTCTCGGTTCTGGTAACCATGTTGCCAACCATCCAGTCATGTCATTCATTCCGGTGAACCTGAGCCGACCTTTCCCTCCCAGAAAACTCTTGACAATTGGAAGTGATCACGCAACTGAGGAGCATTGTACATGGCCAGCCGGACGTCGCGCCCATAGACGATTAGTTTCAGCTCTTCAGCGTTTTGGTACACGCGGATCGCGTTGATCTCTTGTGGCTTTAAGACGTGGCCGCTCCGGTGGTAGGGACCAAGACAGTCAGCCAGCGGCGGAGGCAATACACCATCCCCGGGCTCTCGAGATAGCTCGCGAAGTGTCTCGAGTCCGGAGAAGTCGAAGCCCTCCCGTAGCCTGCGCTCGAACCTCTCTTCTGGGGTCACTTCCTTCCTCAAGGCCCGTTCCAGGCCTTCAAAAACGGTCCGGGTGAAGCAAGTGTTCGTAGTGAAGAAGAGAAGCGAGCGAGCTGCGGCACAATCGTTGTCAAACCGAAGCGGCCAAATTTGTATTCTCCCCGGGGATATGAAGCCACGCACCGCTCTCGGACCACTGCCTCTGTCTCTCGCTGGAACGTTGATCCTTCCATCCATCTACTACTGCAGATCTTGTCGACCTCCTTCTCGGGATCGACGTCAGAGTGGGCGAGAAACCATGGGGCTACTATTTTGGTGTTCAGGTCAATGAGTCGAAAGGCATTCCATATCCCGTTCCGCGCAGCAATGTTGTGTTCGATAGGTTGCAACTTGACGGTTCCAGATAGCTGGGGTCGAGGGGCGGGAAAGCCTTCGAGTTGCACAGGTGTTGATGCGCCATTCCAGATGTTGTGCAGCTCACCGAAGCAGAGGCGTCCCGAAATCACGGAAATGGTGCTGTAACACTGGGAGAGGCAACCATGGTAGAGGTATTCGTGGCGCAACCTGTTCATTCCTGTATTGACTTGATGGTAGATATGTTCATACTCCAAGCATACATTCGAGAGTTGAGCGCCCCTCACTACTTAGCTTTCCTAGCTTACCTCTTTTGGTCGAGTGCCTAATTTTGGTTGCCTGAACGAATGAATGTTTTGCAAAGAAATGCCCTGGCTGGCTCCCGAGATGCTGTCGTTCAAGTGAGAACTGAACTGGAATCTGTGCAACGAACGGCACAAACGGTTAAGCCACCAAAGGAAATTAGTGGGGCAAGAGCGCTGAAAAGGTCCCAACTTGGTTTGGATTGGCGCCATCCCCGCTGGTGGAGACGCCTGGATTTGGGACGGTTGCTGTGTTTGAAGACGGCCCAGACGTCATCAAGCAGCCGTTTAAACGCAGACTAACGGTTCTTCAGACCGATTGAACTCGAACCAACCAATAATCCGCCAACCACGCCAATTCACACCGACAAGTGTGCGGCAAGTTCCCCGCGACGGCAGAAAAGGAATAACTAGCCAGAACATTGTTATTCATATGGCACGGTAGCGCATTATCCACAGAGCCCCTGTTCTGTTGTTTTTGTCCGTTGGACCTGAGAAAAGGGCCGAGACCTGTGTTTCACGGTTTCACCACCAAGCCCAAGGTCTCTCTACCTACCAAGTACAACTTAGCCGTTACCAGTCGCCATCGCCCGTCACCCGTCACCATGGCCGACAATTCTGCGTCCGAGCACACACCCCTCCTCCCGGCGGCCGACCCCCCGTCTCCCGAATCCGCAAGGCCATCGAAGCCTCCGCGAACCGTCACCTTCAATCCCAATCCAGTCAGCAAGACCATCGAGCCCGAAGCCGCCTACCAACAACATACCCGTGGACATGCGCCGCAGTCACACCGCCCGCCTACATCCCCCGGGGGTTCTTCTACAATCACCGCAGGCGGGCTAGGCGGCGGCCCGCCCATGTTTTCCGCGCTGAACAACAGACTCCTTCGACGCAACAGCCATGGCAGCGTCCCGAGCGGACACCCAGGTGGCCTGCCACTAGTCGCCGCTGCCGCCGGGTTGCCCAAGATCGGCCCGCAGCGTAGCACCAAGAACGCCCAGAAACTCAAGCTCCTACCGACTCCCGAGCCGGAAGGGGACAGTGATGAGGAGAGCGGTCGCGATGTCTACTCCCAGTACACTCGCATCAAGGACCCTACCGCCCGCCGCGACGCCGCCCGCCTCGGGAAAGCAGACCGTGACAAGTTACCGCGAGTTACGGCGTACTGTACGGCGAATAGGTACCAGATGGACGGCCTTCAGCGCTTCTTGAAGGGGAGGGGGAAAGGGCGAGGGGCGAACCCCAAGCTGATCGATGAGTGCATCTACACGCCGTACAGCTACAGCTCCAAGCAAGTGCAGAGCGCACGGCAGGCGAACTTCCTCGAGGTCCAGTCGAACCCAGAAAGGCGGCACTCGACGGGCAACGTACACGACATCCTCAGCGAATCCAGCCATTCCACCCTCGGCAACGGCATCCCCGAGCCCCACGACGCCACCGACGATATTCTTGTCCAAGATATTCCGGAAGAATCCCTGGGCAACGAGTTTGTCGAATTCGACATACATGTGCACACCCCCGAGGTGTTCCTCTTCGAATACGGCGTGGTGGTAATATGGGGCATGTCGGCCGCGCAAGAGCAGCGCTTCCTCAAAGAGCTCTCCAAATTTGAGGTCGAGAAGCTCGCCCCCGACGATGTCGAAACGGAGAAGTTCAATTTCTACTACACCCACGAGTACCAGGCCCGCATCTACAACGACTTCATCACGCTCCGCGACAAGGGCAACTACATGACCAAGCTCGCCATCTCCCACGCCCTCGCGCAGAGCGTCAAGGTTAGTTTCCATCACCCTCCCCACCCTTCTTACCCCCCCCCCCCCCCCCCCCCCCCCCCCAACCCAAACTAACAAATGCCCGACTCCAGACCTCCCTCTTCGAAGAACTCATCGCCTCCACCATCGACACGTGCAAGAACATACCCGCGCAGCTCGCCCTCACGGGCAAGATCGCGCTGACGCGGTCCGAGATCAACATGCAGATCGGCGAGCTCTTCATCCTGCGCATCGGCGTGCACCTCAACGGCTCCGTGCTCGACACCCCGGAGCTCTTCTGGGTCGAGCCCCAGCTCGAGCCCGTCTACCAGGCCGTCCGCAGCTACCTCGAGATGGACCAGCGCGTCGGCCTGCTGACGGAGCGTCTGGACGTCATTGCCGATTTGCTGGCTGTGCTCAAGGAGCAGTTGAGTCATGGCCATGGGGAGAAGTTGGAGTGGATTGGTATGTTTCTTTTTTTTTTTTACTTTTTTCTTCTTTTTCTTGACACCCCCTTTTGCACCCCCTATTTCGTCACTTGCTTCTTTTCCTCGATTTTCGGGTGGTGATTGAGAAACTCACTGTGCTAACCCCCCTTCCAGTGATCGTCCTAATTGCGGCCGAGATCGTGGTCGCCCTAGTAAATATCGTCGTTGACTTATGGGTGGGAATTTGAGGCGTTGGCTTCTTGAGCGTGAAATCTCGGGAGGAGGAGCGGTTACCCTGAACCCCTCTATCCGCTGGATCATCGCATCGCATCGCATCGCATCGCATTCCTGGCGCATTACATACAACCTTTGCTTGGAGTTCCGGGTTGTCTGACTGGCGTTAGTTCGAGAGATATTGTTTTTGGAGTGGCAAGCAGATCTGTTCATCAGCGTCAACTACATGTATTTATACCTGTATTTTTACACCCACATACATTTGCGGATAGAGCAGCGCTTCACGGCTTGTGTCCGTGTTGAATAGGAAGCGTAGCATTGGGACATATCTCTTCGAGGCCGAGATCAGAGCACCATAGAAGCGACGCGGATCCAAAACCCTTTTGGTGTATTATTACTTCGTGAAAGTCCCATCATCCCCTAGCAGAAGAAGCGAAAGACCAAGCCCGTTGACCCACCCACACACGCCTTGCCTCGATACCTATCCATCCCAATCCACCCGAAACCAATCTGAAAGAAATACTGTTACAAACAAAGTTGAATGAACGCTCATAGCGCTCTCATCAGAGCCGCTGACCCCAAAAACGTGGATGGCCGGCTTCCCCAGCCACCGAGAACCAAGTACATCCTCCTGCCCGAACCCCCCCTCACCCAGTGTCATGTTTCCCTTACGGGCGCCTATTCGTAAGGCCGTAGGTGGAAGACGGCAGAGGGCTTGAAGCTGAGACATCGGGATCGTCAGTGTGGCTTTACTCCTCGGGCCTCTCTCCTTGCGTTTCCGGGTCCGTGTCATAATTCGCCATCTCAACATCCTCGTCCTGCTGCGGCGCCTGTTGTGCCTCCCGTTCCTCTCCAGCCTCAGCCGCGGCCTGGTCCGACTCGGTCGATTCGGCTTTATCGTTACCCTCCTCCGCAGCGGCCTTGGCACTGGCGGCGGCAGCTGCGGCTGTGGCCGCTTTCTCCTTCGCGTCGTCGTACGCGTCCTTTTCCTTTTCGTACTCGGCCATTCGGCGGTCGGCGCGCGTCTGGTACTCGTCGCGCTGGCTCTCGGGCAGCTCCTTCCAGTTGCTGGAAAGCTCTTCCTCCACGCTCTCGCCTTCCTTGGCCTTCTCTTTGAGCGACGGCCTGGTGTGTCTTCGCAGTACAGGTCAAATGCGCTACCGGGCTTCTTGGGCGCGCCCTTGTGGACGCCGTTGGTTTTGCTCCCTTCGCCTTGCTGCGCGGCCGAGTAGGCGTCCGAGCTGGGCGAGTGGACGAGCAGGTTTTGGCTTATAAACGTGGTCGAGCCGGGGGTGGCAGCGTTGACCGATGACGGGGCTTCGAGGTTGGCGGGGAACGCGGAAGGCTTGCGGTGGCCGCGCTTGATGCGCAAGGGCTTCTCCTTGGGCTATGATGGCGAAGAGGTTGGTGTCAATGCTTGTTGCCGGGGCGGGAGGGGGCGGGAGGGGCGTGGTTGGCGATCGCCCGAGATTTAGTTTTCCGGCTGGGGACTTACTGTCGGCGGTGGGCTCGGGCTGCCGTCTGAGTCCTCCACGTTCGCGCTCGTTCGCTTTACTAGCTGTTCGAGCAGGAAGGCTCGCTCCAACCGCATCTTCTCAACCTGGCGTTTAAGACGAGCCAGGCGCAGCCTAGCGGCATCGTTGGCTTCTTCCACCTCGCTGGTTCGTTGCTTTAGTTGGATGCACTTTCGGCGGTACGCCTCCTCCACCGAGGGAGGGAGCGCGGGCGGGACGGACGTCGCTGGTGTGCGAAATATCGCCGTTAGTAGGATATACGACACGTAAAGAATTGGCGCAATGAAAATTAAACGCGGGTGACGGCAAGACATCAATCGATGCCATCCGCCAGGTCGTAACGGGGGAATCATGGCTTGAACGTACCAGGCGCCATGTCGGTCGAGGATTAGGCAGTGATGCGCTGCGTGAGCTGGAAATGGAATAATATGTAGATTGTAGAACTCAGAAAGAGTTAGAGCTGCGTGATTGATGAGCACTCGGGGGGTTGGAGTTGAGAAAGGTTGGTGCAATTGCGCTCGGGATTTCAATTCGAGGAAACCTGGGAAGTTTGGAGTCGAGATGGTAACAAGGCTGACACCTCCAAACCGCTCTCCCTTGTGCTCTCCAGTGGAACCGAACAAGGGAGCCACCCTTTGTTTCCAGAGGTCTGGGCTCCGATTGGGCTTGGTAATGCGGGGCCAAGGCTGCCGTGTGTGTTGACTTCGATTTGCTTCACCAACTTTTTTTATGGATCTCCAGAGTGGGCAGCAGCGGGAAGCTTGAAAGTTACCACAGGTTGACTCGTGAAACGGCGACACTTCCGCCGAACTACCCCACGAGCACCTCTAAATCACCGCCAAAATGTCGTTGAATATTCCCAACGCCCCAAATGCCGGCTTGTTCAAGCAGGGCTACAACAGGTGAGTAATGGCTTTTCTCTTCATGGTTCTTTTTAATACCTGCCTCTACCCCGCCATGGCAAACACCCCCAGGCCCTGAAATTGCCAGGTCAGGTCCTGAGATGCCTCGCTACATCACAACCCGGTGTAATCCAGTACTGACCAGACACGGTTCGTTTATTATAGCTATGATTCTGAAGATGGAGCTGTCCTACGCAACATCGACGCCTGCCGGGCCATCTCCTCAACGGTCCAAACGTCCCTGGGACCCTACGGCCGCAACAAGATCGTCATCAACCACCTACAAAAGATGATTCTGACCTCTGACGCGCCGCCACTATCCTGCGCGAGCTCGATGTCGTTCACCCCGCCGCCAAGCTACTCGTCATGGCCAGCCAGCAGCAAGAGTCTGAGATGGGCGACGCCACGAACCTCGTCATCGTCCTTGCTGGCGAGCTCCTCAAGAAGGCCGAAGATCTATTACGCATGGGGTTGAAGGCGTCCGACATCGTCACCGGCTACGAGCGCGCACAAAAGATTGCCCTTGAGACGCTCGAGGAGCTCGAGGTCGACAAGGTGGAGGATTTGCAGTCCCAGGAGGAGATCAGCAAGGCCATCAAGACCGTCATCGCCAGCAAGCAAAACGGAAATGAAGAGTTCCTGGCCAACCTGGTCGCCGAGGCCGTGCTGTCAGTGCTGCCCAAGAACCCAGCCAACTTCAACGTCGACAACGTCCGCGTCGTCAAAATTATGGGTGGCAGCCTAGAACAGAGCCGTGTCGTCAGGGGCATGGTGTTCGCTAAGGAGCCCAACGGGACCGTGAAGAAGGCCAAGAAGGCCAAGGTCGGCGTTTTCACTTGCCCCATCGATATCAGCCAGACAGAGACCAAGGGCACCGTCTTATTACACAACGCCAAAGAGATGCTCGAGTTCACCAAGGGCGAGGAGGAGCGCCTCGAGGCCGCCATCAAGGAGCTGCACGACGTCGGCCTGCGCGTCGTCATCGCTGGCTCCACCGTCGGCGAGCTAGCCACGCACTACCTCAACCGCTACGGCATTCTATTCATTAAGATTCTGAGCAAATTCGAGTTGAGGCGGGTATGCAGGGTCGTCGGCGCCACGCCGCTCGCTCGCCTGGGCGCCCCCATGCCCGACGAGATGGGCAGCATCGATATAGTTGAGACCGAAGAGATCGGCGGCGACCGCGTGACCGTCTTCAGGCAAGAGGACGATGCCACGAGGACGGCGACGCTCGTCCTCCGTGGCGCCACGCAGAACCACCTGGATGACATTGAGCGGGCCGTCGACGACGGCGTCAACGTCATCAAGGCCATCACTAAGGACCCCCGGCTGGTACCTGGCGCCGGCGCGACAGAGATCGAGCTTGTTGAGAGGATACAGGCCGTTGGCGAGAAGACACAGGGGCTGGCGCAATACTCCATCAAGAAGTTTGGCGAAGCCTTCGAGGTCGTGCCGCGGACCCTTGCCGAGAGCGCTGGCCTGGACGCCACCGAGGTTCTCAGCCGGCTGTACGCCGCCCACCAAAAGAAGGATGGCTGGTCCACGGGCGTTGATATCGAGGTGCGTGACTACTAATCTCCAGACATGGTTGTCTTTAAGCTAATTGTCTCTTCAGAACCAGGATAACACCGGCACGCTGGACGCCGAGGAGGAGGGCATCCTGGACCTACTGGTTAGCAAGCAGTGGGCTATCAAGCTGGCCACCGAGGCCGCTCGGACCGTCCTCTCGGTTGACCAGATCATCGTTGCCCGGCAAGCCGGTGGGCCGAAGCCCCCTGGACCCAACGCCGTGAGTTTGCCCCGTCCCCTCTTTGAGCTAAGCATGTTGCTAACCCGCGTGTCTCGGACAGAACTGGGATGAGGACTGAGCTTGACGAGTGCGCGAGTAGGGGTGTGTTTGCCTTGTCTGGCGCTTGTCTCGGGAAAATGGGGCAGGCTTGGATTCGGGCCGAGGCGAGTCTAATGTCGGTGCTTGTCTAGACCTCTACGTATCTTGTCGGTGCAAACCTCCGCTTGACCTTGGGTCTCACACGTGCCCATCTGTGATATTGTTTGCCCATGTCTCACCTCGTATCGATAACAAAGGTGTCGCTTGTGACGATGCCAACGACACCTCGAGGCGCGATATGGCGTCGCGTACTACGTACCGGTCGTTGAATAATTGCGCTGCGAGCGGTGCCTCGCTTTCGCTGAACGCTTTACTTGAACCCAAATAGTTACCGAAGTGTCCAGCATAGCATAGCATGTATGCCATATTCTCCAACCTCTCCGGCTCGGCCTGGGACTGGGAATAACACACCATCTCCGTTTCAAAGTCCTGAGTTCTTCTTCACTCCGGACCCCTCCGCAGTCTCCCCCCTCCCCTCTCCCTCCGCATCTTCCCTTCCCCCGCCCGCTTTGTCCCCCCCCCTCGCGAAGTCTGAGATAGAGAGAGGCTGAGACTCGGGTAACTCAGGTCTGTGTCTTGGCGGTGCCATTGCGCGCGGGGAGACTACAGGTCTACGGACTATCCGGCCTATGCTGGCGCTGGCGTACTGTCGTTTGTCTCATAGTGTGCGATTCAGTAGATAGCGCGATGCACGACCGTCAATGGTGTCTCAGCTCAGGTTATCCCTTTTTCCCTCTAATGGGGGGTGAGGGGGGGCTCGAGTGATCATGTTGTTGCTGTGGTCTCTGTGAGGGTTATCTTCCCTTGCCCGTGAGCTCACCGACAATGCTTTGTGTAAGAGGCTAGTTACTGGATGCTCTACGTAGGTCGTTGACGGGGAGAGAGTAGCTCGTTGGGTGGCACGGATGGGCATGGCTCCCTTCCCTTCTACATCCGTTCTTCCGTACCATGGATGGTGACGGTGACGGTGCTTTGACCTACCTACCAGAGGGTGTGCAGGCGGGATCTGTTCTATCTGATCCCAGGGCTTGTTAATCCTGTACCGACCGAGGCCTCTCACACCTTGTTCCATCCGTACCAACCGCAGCCTTGCTGGCTTGGTGTCGTGTGCTTCGCGACGGCCTGGGCGCACGGACAGATGCGGTACGTGGCCGTATATAGGCAACTACTTCCTGAACGGGCATCGTGTCGTTGTGGTGGCGATTGCCTGCCCGGGCCCGGCCCACTTGTTTGCGGTGTTGGATTGCTACTCGTGGCTGTTCCTGGCCACTCTGAGTTGTTTGTGGGCATCATTACCTCCTGTGTATGATCTGGGTGTATTTAGTTGGTATCAATGATGAAACCCTCCGAGACGTTGGCAATGGGTTGTTTGTTTTTGTTGCTGTTTGCCACAGTTATGGGTGGTGCCATGGGTCAGATGGTTGACGCGGCGCTGTATTCATGACTCGATCTCGGTCCAACCTGGCTCATGGTCTGACTGACTGTCATCAGCGTCAAGTATCCCAGCGTGGAGTTCTTCATTTGACATGTCTGCCTTGCCCTCTACGCAGTAACTTGAGATCAACGAAGCCCCATCCACCCAGACCGGAAGCGGTGTAGTATCCACGGGAAATCATCCTCATGTTCGACACACAGACATCTGGGCACACCGTCACGAGGCAGCCCGTTAACCGGTTCCAGCCTAGAGCGAAGATCTCGAAGTGCCTCGAAGGCCGGCATTCGCTGGCGCATCCCGCACTTGCAGGAAGGCGGCGGCATGCCGAGCGAGCCACTGCACCTCGTCGAATACGTTTTTGGTGTTCCTTAGTATCTTCGCAAGCTTGCTCGCATGTGGCAAGTGTGTCGTGGTGAACCCGCTGGAATGGGTCAAAGCAACCTGCCACGCGTGCACGCCTTCCCACCGCTTTGCCTCACACTTCTGCGGGCTGGGCTGGGTGTGCCGTCTGGCTGGTGTGATAGCCCTGAGTGCATATCGCGAGGGGTCCGACCGACCGACTTCGTGCACCAACATGCCCTGCCAAGAGAAGAAAGATTGATTTCATGGGTTTCCCCCCCCACCCCCCCTGTTGAGGACCTCACAAACCAAACGCGCTTGCCCGGCGGGTTGGGAACTGCTTCTTTTGCTGTTTGTTTCGTCACAAGCGGCAGGAGACCCGCTGAGAGTCCTGCATTCGGCCACCGTTGCGGATGGGTCAATGGCAACCGAAGGATACGGTGACAGTGGGAGGGATTGGTTCGGCAGTCAGCCCGGGGCCAGCGGCATGTGTAGCCGATCCGAATGATTGAACCTGGCGATTAAACTGGCCGTTAAGATGCCCCTGAGAGTACCGTGGCAGCGGTGCTTTTGGTTGCGCGATGCCGAGCCTGCCCCATGGCGATCCGTTGGACGATCCTGATGACGGATGTTCAGATTTGCTGAGATTGACATGTGTGTCAGGTCCGCCAGGTCCCACCTGCTCGGGGCCGACTAACTCCATAGTTACCAGTATACGGGCAAACAAAACAAAAATACCCGGGGCTCTTGTAGTTGTTGTTCTTGCGCAGTACATGTGCATTTTCAAGGTCCAAAACCTGTAGTTACGATGCGAAACCCGGGTTGATGATGGTTTGTCAGAGCTCCCGTGTCATGGATGTTCTGTGCTGAAACGGAGACGGGTTGAGGTGCGGGGGAATGGTCCAATTTCTTGGGCCTGAGGGTTGGGTTATTTCTCGCCGTGTGCACGGATCGAGGCGCATTTGTAGCGTTACAACGGCCTTCCTCTGCAGGAGCGCTGCTGCTGCACTGCAACTCGAAAATCCCCGTCGCGGTGCCATTCTGTTGCTTCTCGCCAGTGGCTCGTTGCATCCTGCTCGGTGACTCGACCAGGCGAGGCCTCAACTTCTGGCCTGTGGAGGCTCGCTTCAAATCCGAGCGGTGAGTTTGCGTCCTTGTTTTTGCAGACTCCGGAAGAGAAAACGGAGCATTCCTGACGGTGTACATATTGATTATATGGCCCTGTTCATGGGAGAGCTTTCTGTAACTCGTGGAGGTCGGCAGTTGTTACAAGTAAATGCCCGAGTAAATCGACGGTGGAGCAAGAATGTTTCAACGGTTCTGCTGTGTGAGAGACGGGGATTGAGCCCCGTCATTGGTCGATCTGGGCTGGGAAGACCCGAAGTCACGGAACAGCTTCCGTGCGGGATTCCGGTCGATGCTGAAACGAATGCTTGACCGTCCTTATTCTGGAAGGCTGAAGCAAACGGGAGACATGTCCAGGGTCGTCGTTTCAAACAGACCAGGTATGCCTTTTTGAGGCTTGAAGTTGAAACCGTTCTGAACCTTCAACCCAAAGACAGTGGACGAGTCCTATGACTTCGTACTGCGGTTTGTCCAGCACGGTCCGGTCTCCGTCATTCCTGACAAGGACCGCTAGGCGATGGAAGAAGAGGGTTGGGTGGAGCCTTGGTAGCTATGTGTTGCACCGAAAAAGCTGTGCCCCCCACGGAAAAAGTATCTCGAGACTTGGACCGATGTACCGTGGCGGCGGTGTTGTGGGCTCAACTTCATCCCGTGTAGTGTGGTTTCGGTCTGCCCGGCCAAGTTTTTCAAGAAGGACGCTGGCGTCGGCAACACCATGGTGAAGCCCCAGCAAGTTGACGAGCTTACTTCAGGATGCAGTTTCTGGGACCGTTTTCACGAGCCGCTTTCGGTTACGGGTGTGTTCCAGCCAATCCAGACCGCAGGTGACAGACCCATCTGCTGCTGGTGCTTTCTCTGGGACTGACGCCGATTCGACCCAAGAGGCGGGATCAAGCGACCCTCTTTTGACGTCCCTGTTCTGGGCGCTCTCTGCGCGGGGTGACTGCCATCGCTAGGAAATTGAAAAACAAGCGAAACAGCGGGGCTTTTCTGATCCCAACACAGGGCCGTCCAATGACAGGGGTCCTTAACTGTGCTTCGTCAGGAGAATACCGCATTCTCTCCTCAAGGACTGTGTGTAACTGAGATCCGAGGTTGGCAACCCTTGTTTGACGAGATCGGTTGTTTGCGAGGGGAAGCCGGCTTTCGACGAGGAGAAGCCTTCTAGCGCCTCGATTTCCTTCCGAACCCGATCTTCAGCAGCACTTTGAAGGCACGAGACGAGTTAGCGCTGTTCTTTCGGCGGTCCTGCATCGCTAGGTCCTCCACCAAAATTCATGATTTCGCCGGAATAGGAGGGTCTATTGATCTAGCGCACGGACGATGCAGCGCACGGCTCCGAGACGAACCTGGATCATCCCATCACCTGGCTTCGATTCGAAAATTGGGAAAGCCGATTGATGATCTACCGGATCTCGAGACTCTTTACCATTGCGGAAGGCCGTCGAATGGACTGTGGCGAACGGGGTCTTGGGCCAACGACAGCCAACGATAGGCAACTCGCAAAGGATAAAGCGGCAGATCGCCGCAAGCCGTCGAGAAAACGCGGAAACTGTACGGTGAACTCCGATTTTGAGGTTGGAGATCGCCACCTGAACAGATTCTGGATGACGTACCGGTCAAGGCAAAAACTGATACCTGCGAGAGTGTCTCAAGAAGAGAGGGAGGCAAAAGCCACGTAGAGGCGACCAACCAAAGTCGGCAGGCTTTGGGGGCTTCGAGAAGGTCGGCATGGAATTCTGTGGCTGCATTGGGGCGACGAGTGCAGCGAGTTGGGCACCTGAATCGTCTGTTGTTGCTGTTTTCGGGAACCTTGCGCCGCTAGCTTCGTCCGAACACAGGCATGTCGGGCTTGTTCAGTGGTGGTGGAGGTGATTTCTTGCTCTTGGACAGGTTGTGTATTCGGGGAATTTTCTGACAGAGCTATCATCTTACCAGGAAGCTTCAGCTCTCAAGCGACAAGCTGATACTGGACTATCATGCCGATAAGGGCAACCATTTGATTTCGGCAAGTGCTCGCCGAGACCCAACGCCACGTGCGACGGCCACGAACTGGCGCTTGTTCAGAACAAGGAAGGGTTCGTCCCGAGACAACAGCTGAACCCGGTCATTTTTGGATCTGATCAAAACGAACATCCGCCGCTCAACTTTTGAAGCACGACTCGTTCCGGGCGTCGTTGGATTTTAGGCACTTGAAGAGAGTCTTGTCGATTCTGCAATCCCGAAGTGCCTCAACGCTGAAGACCCCAGGAACCAATCTCAAGCAGCACGCCCAGAAAACAAGCAGCAAGGCATTTTTAGGCCTTCCATGTTACATACGCGGTACAAGTTCAGATGGTGGGTTTCAGTTTCCAGTAACTCGAGTTAACCGCCAGGATCAGCCGCCCAGGCAAACCGATGAAAACCGGTCATTTGTTCCTGCCAACCCCATTCACTTGGCTGCAGAATCCTGCGTCAATGTGCCGTGGTTGCGGTGCTGTCCGAGGCACGGACGCAGTGGGTTGGCGCAAGGCAACGGGACCATCATTTTATCTCGGCCCTGTCATCATCCCCTTTATTGAGGAAGTGGGAAAATTTTGTAGGATGAATGTCCCAGCGTTGCGTAAGAAGAATCGGCTAGGTACTATGATTGCCCCGGGATGTACGAAGTACAATTCACCTACCTCATCGAGAGTGTTCATGGCGGTTGCAGGAGCACCATTAGCAAACTGCGCCGCGCCTGTGTAGTTTCCAGGTCTCTTTGCCGCGTGCCTGCGGCTGTCTCGATCGAAGCAGTGGGAAATGTGGAAACGGTGAAAAGACCGTTTCCCAATCTAATCCCATCCAATCCCCCGTCAAGCACCGACTGCCCTGTTCCCCTTTTCTCAAAGGGCAGTGCAGGGCCAGGAACAAAAGCAGTTGCCCGTCATGCCCGTGTCTTTTGCTTGGGAACCAATGAACTGAACCCTGCAATCCTGGGCAAATATAAGAGGCTGTTGTTGGCCCTAGCATATTCCCCGGTAATTATGTCGTGCGAGGAATTGACCCAGGGAACCCACCGCGGAAGCGACGACGAAGCTGCAAGCAGGGGACAGGGCTGATAGCTCCCTTGTCCCTTATTTGACCCGCCGACCCCAGACCACTCGCCAGCCACTGGCCCAGGGATTGAAGACCCTCCACCACCCCCCAAACTTTCCCCTCTGCTGCACTGCACTGCGCTGCGTGCCTGTGATGCAGTAGGAACGCGACCGGCCACGCCCTTGGTTCGGAGGTCGCCTTATAATACAATTTTCTTATATGGCCCCATTTTTGACCTTTCTAGCCACTCGCGACGCTTCCGACCAACACTTTAGCCCACCCATTGACCAACGACGGGTCCCGGAACTCTGCGCCTCTTGCTTTTGCGAAGCGCTGCGACCAAAGACAGCTTCCGTTTTGCCGCGTTCAAGACCGGAATCTTCGAAGAACGCGCGAGTGGCGGCTGCTTACCCAACGGCCAGTTTCTTTTTCTAAGAGGTTCCGTTAACACAACAACCTCCGTGCCTACCACCAACTCAACTCAACCTACGACGTTCCTTCGACAAAGTCACGACTTTCAGCTCACTCAGCGACAGCATTGACACGGTCTGGTGACGGGATCCCAAATTCGAACACCGGGTGGACGATCTTGAATTCCCCCTATTCGTCCTTGGCCCACAACCTCTGCGGCGCATTCTGCAGATACAACGGCGCAAAAAGAAAAAACGGCCGCTCGACGTCACCCCCCCAAATCAACTGAGCTCGTGGGCGGGGGAAAGCCTTTCTTTTTCTCTTCTGTGACAAGTCAGCACGGCAATGCCCCAGCCCCTGCCCTCAGATCGGCTGCCGCATTGTTGATAGCGCCCCTGAAACACGGCACTGTCAAGGGTGTCTACCCAAGGATTCCCATCCGGGACGGGAGAAAGCGTCACTTTTTCGGTCTGCGACAATCACAAGCCAACAGACAGCAGATCTTCCGGAAACCTGAACACCGAACCGACGACACAACTCAGTCGCCAACCTTGACTACAGCTCGTTCCACATTTGGTTGACGTAACGGGCGGGTATCTGCTCCAGCATAGTTGCGTGGGCCAGACGGTGAAAGCAGGTCAACGACAGTCTAGCGACGGCGCACCCGCGCACACACCCACACCCACATGTTTAGCAGATCCCACAGATCTCGCAACAGCAAGGCCCAGGGTTTTGCAAACGACCAGGACCGCAAATCACCTGGCCTCCATAGGTCGTTATTTTCTGAGTTCGGCCTCGGTGGCTCCAACTCATCGACCGCGCGGTTCGGTGGGAGCAGCGCACGGAGGACGGACTACGACCGACCGACCTACGACTACGCCAGCAGCACCGCTTCCGCGCGCTCCTACGGCGCGTCTGCGTCATACCCAGAGAAGAGTAGGTCTAGATTCGCTCTGTCTGCACGGCCTCGACTGGCTACTTCTTAACTACGTCCTGGTCACGTCCTAGTGACTGTGCCCCTAAATCTGTTTTATATGCCCTCCTACGTCTCGCCACCGCTCGGCTGTCCATTGGTTGGGCTATATATCCGGGCACCTGTCCGCCCCCACGAGCGGATTCTTCTTCTTTCATGAACTACACTTACACACTTTGACGCGAACCCGTGGCTGATTTTTGCTGTGAATGAGTAGGTCTTTCCATCGCCTCTGGAACCCTCGGTACACCATCACTCTCCTACCAATCAGCTGCTTCGGTCAGCACGAATCTGTCACACGAAACCAGCTCTATAACAACATCCGCGGCAGACAGCGTGATGAATTCAGACAGAACCCGAACGCGCCGAGAGCGCACCTTCGTAGGGAGCGAGTGTGCCGTCTGCGAGGAGCCCCTCGAACACACTCTCCGCGGCGAGAGGATACTACAGTTTTCATGCGCCCATGTCTCACACGAGGCTTGCTTCTACGAGTTTATGAAGGATTTCGACTCACAGTTTTGCCCAACATGTAATGCGCCACTACATCTCGATACAAGCCGTGGGGGCAATGTCCTGGATATAGGTGAGTTCACCCAAAGCATAAGGCGGCTCTTATTAATCTGATATGTGGGCGGTTGCTGACCAGCGAGCTCAGAAAAAATAAGCAACATGGTACGCGCGGTCTCGGTGAATGATACACGGTCCCAAGCTACCCCCACTCCTACACCATCACATTGGGACGATCAACAAGTACGGCCTAGTCCCGGTGGGCATAGTGGGCATGATAGCACGGTGGGCACGGGGGACATGCAGGGCACGCAGGACCTACTGGGCATGTCGGACCGAGTGGGCACAACGGACATAACGGTCATAGCGGCCACAGCAGCCACGGCGGTTCGCAGAGGCTCGGCCAGAGCAACATGCGTGATAATCGCGATAACCGTGACGCTGCGTCATCAGAGCACCGGTATCACGGGCAACGACATGTGCGGAGCGACAGCGAAGCCACGGGTGTGGCATCTTCTGGAGGATACCCGGAGACAACCCAGAGCGGGCCGCCACGGCGGCACGACTACGACGTCCAAGCCATGGAAAACATCATTATCAAGTCCCCGGGCGGTAACACGGAACCCCATCCCAGCCCCGACAGTGACGGTTCGCTCCGAGTTTCCGACGATCAGTAGGTCACGGCAGCAACAAACTCTTACCTGCCTCGTCACCATCGAGGTACCTGACAGCAACTGGCGGCCAGACCCGGAGGATTTGCAGAGCGCACCACCGCCTCCAGCGCCACCGAAAGTGGAGGAACCGGTACGGGCGCCATCACCCGCTCGCAGCGCCCCCCGGTTTTACCCCTACGAGTCGCCTGAGGTGCTTCTAGAGATGACCGAGAACCTACGGAGCCGCGTTGATAACTGGCATGGCCTGGACTTTGGTCGGTAAGTGAGAACCGGGCTCAGCCCTAGCGTCCTGATCAGGATTTCGTCAGATGAGAATGATAGCGGGACTGAGACTAACGCGTGATATCAGGTTTGGAAAGCTTCGTCTCTACGGTACCCTCCGCGTTGGCAAGGACAGGAAATCATGGCAGGAGCTTGAGTGTTTCCTCTTCGCTGAGATGCTCATCTGCGTCAAGGAGAAGAAGCACCCCCAGCCGCAGCAAGAACAGTGGGGAGATGATTCCGCCTCGCGTAAAGCGGTCCGCTGCACATTAAAGGGATCTATTCTCATCAAGAAGCATCTCAACGAGGTGTCGGAAACCGGCCACATCGACGAGAACGTTCTGACGCTCAGCCTGTCGGTTGCTGAGCTGCCGCAGTTCCACCTCCGGTTCGAAAACCGAAATCAGCTCAAGCTATGGCAGCAAGCCCTTCTCGATCTCAACGCGGTCGAGACATCACCAGTCCGCAGCCCCGACTATGACCGAGGTGAATTTTCCGAGACGGAGGAGGAAGAGTGGCAACGGGCCGGCCGGCCACAACGCGTGTCATCGCTGGGTTCGTCGTGGGGGGTGCGAAATCGGCCACGACTGCCCCAACCGAGTACACCAGCCTCGCCCGCAGCCCGCTATTGCCTTCGATCCACGTGCCCGTCGACGTGGTGGTTGTGGTCCCCATCTCGGCCTCCATGCAGGGGGTCAAGATCAACCTCGTCCGGGACGCTCTCCGGTTCATGGTGCAGGGGCTCGGAGAACGCGACCGCATGGGTCTCGTGACGTTTGGGTCTTCCGTTGGTGGCGTCCCGATCGTCGGTATGACCACCAAGGCATGGTCCGGCTGGGGGAACGTGCTCAGCTCCATCAAGCCCGTGGGACAGAAGAGCCACCGTGCAGACGTTGTCGAAGGCGCCAATGTGGCCATGGATCTGTTGATGGGCCGCAAGTTCAACAATCCCATCGCTACGATTATGCTTATCAGCGATGCCTCAACATCTGACACCGATAGCGTCGACTTTGTCGTTTCGCGGGCCGAGGCGGCCAAGTAAGCAACCCCTTTAGATATTGTTTTGGCACATGTAATGGAAGCTAACATAAACCAGAATCACTATTCACTCCTTCGGCTTGGGTATGACGCACAAGCCAGACACAATGATCGAGCTCTCAACTAGGACGAAGGCGTCGTACACGTACGTCAAGGACTGGATGATGCTCCGAGAGTGTCTTGCCGGGTGTCTCGGCTCGATGCAGTCGCTGTCGCACCAGAATGTGAAACTGAAGCTCAGGCTTCCCGAGGGATCGCCAGCCAAGTTCCACAAGATCAGCGGCGCGCTCCAAATCACAAAACGCGCGACGGGCCGTGACGCAGAAGCATCCCTCGGGGACCTTCGCTTCGGGGACAAGCGAGACATTCTGGTACAGCTCGTCATCATACCAGACACGTCGTCACAAGAGCAGCTTCCCCAAGACCCGTGGGACAACATTGTATCGGGACTCGAGGCGCTGGGTGGGTCGATGGACCAGGACGAGCAAAGGGCAGTCTCGGTGGAGGAGGTGCCGCTGATCCAGGCCGAGATCAGCTGGGGCGACATCCTCCGGGACGGGTCGTCGCAGCACACACGACCCAGCCTCCTAGCCATCACCATGCTCCCGGCGGCGAACTCAAAGAAGCCGTGGGGGAACACACCGCCAATCCCGCCCCACCCCCACATCGTGCAGCGGCGGATGGAGCTGCTGACCTCGGACATGCTAACCCGCGCCCTCACGCTGGTCAGCCGCGGCCAGCACGACCGCGCGCACACCCTTCTCAACGAGACACGTTCCATCCTCAAGGGTCTCGGCAAGGGTGGCCTGCCCCCCGTTCCACCGCCCGGGCCTTCCTCCTCCTCCCGGTCCCAGCCGTCGACCCCGCATCCGGGCGGCCCAGGCCCAGGCAGCGGCCTCGACGGGTCACCCACCGTGGCCGGGACGCCCGACCGGAAGAACTCACCCTCACCCACCTCGGCGACCCACCCCCACTCGGGCGCCACCCCCTCCGGCGCCGCATTCCCCCCACCATCCTCACTCCTACCCCGGACCCGCTCCAACGACGGCCTCGGCGGCATGGGCGGGGCAACAACGGCGGGCATCGACGCGGCCACGGTCGCGGCGCTCGACGCCGAGCTCGAGGCCAGCCTCGAGTGGATCAGCCACCCGGCGGTGTTTGGGCGCGACAGCCGCAAGGCCGTGCTGCAGGCGATTGGGGTCGTGAGCTCGCAGCGCGCGTTCACCTTCCGCACCCCCGTGGAGAGCCTGTGGGCGGGGCGGATTGGCGGGGTGAGGCGGTTGACGGAGCGGAGTCGGGAGTGGAGGGCGGATGGGGCCGGGGAGGGCGGGATTATGGAGGAGGCGTGACGTGTGTGATGTGATGTGATGCCCTTTCTTCCTTTTGGTTCTTCTTTCTTCTGGTTCTGGTTCTTGCTTCTTCTGGTTCGGTGGTGGTGGTGGAAGGGTTTGAAGCGAGCGAGGTAGGGAGGGAGGGAGGGAGGGAAGGGAGAGTCGGGGCAAGGGCATGGGATGGGAGGAAGGGAGTGGGGAGGCGGAGGCGTTGGGGGAAAAGGGAAATATCCTTATGCTTTATGGCAATGGTAATGCAAATGTTTTCATGTCGTCTTGGTCATTTTTTGGGAGGGGGTGGCCGTTGTCTTTTTCTTCCTGCTCTTCTTGTTACCCGCTACCTGTTTCCCTTCTTGTTTGTCTCGTTGCAACTCCCCCATTTTACCTTTTTTGGTATCTTTTTTTGTTTTATTCTTCTTCTCGATATCCTCTGTGTTATCCTTCTTGATATCCTTCTCTTTTTCAGGTTTTTCTTTGGAGGATAGGCATAGGCGTGTGTGGTTCGTCAACATGAAGGGCATTTGTATATATCAGATCTGCCATGGCGGATCTTTACCTTAGCCCTTGACTAACATGGCGGCGGTTGTCTTTGTTGTGACTTGGCTTGGCCTTGACTCTGACCTGGTTGTTATTCAACGTCGGAACATTTAAGAATACCTAGGTAGTGACGTACTAATGATGGAAATATAGAGCGGAACTTCAACCTGGAAATAAACAAGCGAGATGAAACATGTCAGAAAGAACACGGAGGATGGATCCATCGTCACCTCCCTCTTCTGAACTCCGGTTTTGAATAATGTTCCATGCAACAACCCTTCCATTCTCAAGACGTGACGATCGCATCCCAATCGACGGCTGGGCACAGCACACCAAAAGTACTCCACAACCGGGGAGCCAGGCGTGCCAGCGGACTTCGGCCGAACACGCGAGTGGGGATCTCATGGGAAATGGGAAGAAAGCGGCAACGCGAGCAAGGTGCGGGCCACCTGCTACCCCACTACAGGCGAAGTTATCAGATCATTCCGATAATCTGCGGCCAATCAATGCAGCTCACCCCCCATTCCGCCCCGGCAGGATCACGCATGGTTGACCAGCCTGGTGACCTGGCCCCACGGGTCCACTCATCCGCTGACTGCCTGCCAGTGCCTGCCACAACAAAACTGCTCTTCGCATCCCATTTTAGCTGCCCGAATGAGGGGGGCATGGGTTCAAGTTGGGCAGGTGCCCTGGAATGCGGTGGGGGACTCGGTTCTCGGGCACGTCGGGGGCAGTTGCAGTTGCCATCAAGTAAGGATTGGATTTCAAGTTCTTTTCTTCTTTTGCTCTGCTCGCTGGATCGGCCCTGCCAGTTCCAGTGTGCATGCGTTGCCAGTTGTGTCAGCCAATGCGGGACTGCCCGGACTGGGCTGCTTTTGAGTCGGGTCAGGTTCGGCAACTTCGTTCCTTCACTGGGACCGACTGCTACTCCTACTGGACAACACATCTGAAACCTGCATCCAATCCGGCTTGTTTTGAGCGTGGGGGACAAGGGCAGGCAGGCGGACAGGCACACTCAGGTGGCAGCTGAAAGGGGCTCAGCGGCCTGAGTCAAATAACTAATGTCAGACAGACACCCCTGATTAAACAACCGATCTTCGCTTTTCAGGCCACTACAGCCTTGTGTTTCTTCTTCAAAGTCGGTGATTTGAGACTTTTCTTTTTTCCTTCTTTCTCGTTTTGAAACCGTCTCCCTCGGGTAGCAACAACCCCCCGCAACAACCCGCTCCGTTTTCGACTTCGAAGTATTCGTACAGTTACGACTTACAGGGCGCGAATTCATGGGGGCAATAGATGCCATCTGTCAGCCTGGAACCTAAGGTCCTTAACGTGTAGGCACGGGAGTCACGGATGTGCCTAGTGGGAAATAGCGGGATTAAGGAGTACCCTTTGCAGCACTCAACTCAACCACCCAGACCATGACTGCGGTCGACGATGACACCAGGGCGCTGTTGATTCCGGGACAATGCGACATCCGTGAATATGGCGCGGTAACGGACATCCCGGCTGGCTCCGGACACAACAGTGCCAGCGACTCCGACTCCGATGTCCAGGATGGCGTGCGCCGCATCGAAGCCGTCGCCCGGACGTGGTCAAAATGGGGGTTGGTGGTCGCCTATATGAGGTTGGTCGGCTTGATGATAGAGAGTACTCGACAAGACACGCCGCTGACTTGGTGGCAGCATCTTCCTCATGGCCTTTACTGTGTCACTAGAAGGACAGGTCACATACTCCCTGGCAGCGTTCGCCGTCAGCTCCTTCAACAACCACTCCCTGCTGTCGACCGTCTATGTCGTCCAAGGCGTCGTGAACGGTATGTGCAAGGTGCTCACTGTATCATCCCCTACTCCTCACTAACACGGATAGCCGTCATTAAACCTCCCATGGCAAAGCTTGCCGACGTGTTCGGCCGCTTAGAAGCATTCTGTATCTCCGTCCTCCTGTGCGTCCTGGGATACATCCAGATGGCGGCTTCGCAAAACGTCCAAACATACGCCTCCGCTCAGATCTTCTACTCGGCCGGGTCCACAGGCCTCCAGATCCTGCAGCAGGTCTTTATCGCCGACACCAGCGACTTCCTCAATCGTGCCCTCTTCTCCAGCCTCCCCGACAGCCCCTTTCTCGTGACTGTATGGATTGGCCCGGCCATCGCCGCCTTCATCTTGGCCAACTCGACCTGGAGAGTGGGCTACGCCATTTGGGCCGTCATCCTCCCCATTGCCTTCCTTCCGCTCGCCTTAAGCTTGTTCCTCAACGGGCGGAAAGCCGAGCGGCTGGGCCTCCTTACCAAAAAGCGGCGTCGAGATCCCACCGTTGGCGGCGACTCCCCTCAAGTAGCAGCAAAACGGCTCTTCCACGACCTCGACGTCGGCGGCACCCTCCTCCTCTCCGGTGGCCTCTCCCTAATTCTCATCCCCCTGACCCTCGTCTCACGCTCGCCGTCCGGGTGGCACGACCCCAAACTTCTACTCATGATCCTAATCGGCATCGTCCTCCTGATTCTCTTCCCGTTTTGGGAGTCTCGCGCACCGCACCCTCTTCTCCCCCTCCAGCTCCTCAAATCACGCACCTTCTGCGCTGGCT
Organism: Chaetomium olivaceum; assembly: GCA_039881045.1. Classification (NCBI taxonomy): domain Eukaryota; kingdom Fungi; phylum Ascomycota; class Sordariomycetes; order Sordariales; family Chaetomiaceae; genus Chaetomium; species Chaetomium olivaceum. The sequence goes on along the minus strand of JAYWVB010000038.1, from coordinate 100,195 downwards.
GTGCCCTCGGCTTCTTCTATTTCGCCGTCTTTTACATCGCCGTTCAGCCCTACTTCTACTCGTACCTCCTCGTCGCTCTCAACCTGCCCGTTTCGCGCGCAGGGCCCATCACACAAACCTTTTCCTTCGCCTCAACCATATCCGCCCTCCTCGCCTCGCTCATCATCCGTCGCCTGTCCACCCCGCGTCCCCGGCCGTTCATTCTCACCGGTGCGGCACTTTACACGATTGCCATCACCGTCCTCCTGCACACCCGAACCCGCGACGCGTCGACCGCCACCCTTTTTGCCGCCCAGACACTGCTTGGCGGTGGGGCGGGCCTGATGCATGTCGCCACTCAGCTGATCGTGCAGGCCGCCGCCGCGAGCACCGATGTCCACGGGCCCGGGCATGGGCACGGACATGCACAGCAGTACGTCGGTGTTGCCACGGCGTCCTTCCTGACCCTCGTCCAAGTTGGTGGTGCCGTTGGGTCTGCCGTGTCGGGCGCCGTGTGGGGCCGTCTGGTCCCTGGGAAGCTGAGGACCTACCTGCCCGAGCACGTGCGCGGCGAAGCCGACAAGATCTATGCGAGCGTCGTGGTCGCCTGCAGTTACGCGTGGGGCAGCCCCGAGCGGGAGGCCATCGCCCGGTCGTACCAGGAGACCATCACCGTTTTGTTGTGGGTTGCGCTGATGGTGTGCGGGCCTGTATTGGGGATGGCGCTGCTGGTGGAGGATTATCGGCTGGACGGGGGGGGAAGCGAGTTTTCGCGGAGGATGAGGGGGGCGAGGGGATGGAGGAAGAAGAGGAAGGGCAAGAAGGGGGAGGAGAGGTGATGGTGGTAGGGGAGACGGACGTCGCGAGTATGTGGTGGTCGAAGTGGTGGACTCGACCGAAGAGCAGGATGGTATCGGTGTCTGTTTCAAGCGTGCATAGTTAGACTGGTGAGAGCATATGTTTCAAGATGATACCCCTGGTTTTCGTTATTTAGAGCAGTATACACAATATACAAGCCGTGAAACGATAATGTCCATGAGTCAATTGGAATTTAACCACCGTCTCGTATCGTATGTACATACAACTTTGTAGCTCCCCACCACAACTCAATCCTCTAGAAGGTTCGTCTCAACATGGAACCCGCCACGGTCCAGCCGGTCAATATACGGTTGCCCCAAACACGCGGCCGTGTACACGCCTCCCGGGAGATCAACATCCTCCTCAAGTAGCGTTGACGCCGCCTCAGCCAGCAGAATGCCCGTCACTATTCACCACACGGTTAGCAAAATCCGTTCCCCTCATCACACACACCAACCTCGTCACACCAAAACAAACCCACAGAGAAGAAAAAGAAGAAAAGGAAGCAAAACACTCACAATAATAAGCACTCCCCGCAAACCCCGCGCTACAAACAACCCTCTCCCCCTCCCCGCCATCCCGCACCCCAACCCCCCTATACTCGATCTCATCCCCCTTCGCCACCTCCGCCTCGGGGCCTTCCCCGGGCTGATACAACCACCTCGCCACCACCCTCCTCAGCCACGGCGTCACCATCACCAACCCCAGCACCATCAGCCCGTAGTGGATCGCGATGCCCGTCAGCCAGTTGCGCGGGCGCAGGTATTCGCGGAAGGAGAAATTCGGGCCGTAGAACTGCGGCTGGCGCGAGGGGGTCGTGCCCAGCAAGCCCCATGTGCGCTGCACGATGGCCGCGTCGGTGCTGCCGGCCGGGGAGGTGGTCAGGAGCCCGAGGTGGGGGGTGCGGATGAGGCCCGTGAGGAGGGTGAGGAGGCTGCGTTTGGGGCGCGGGGGAGGGTTGGTGGTGGTGGTGGTGGTGGTGGGTTGGGGTTGGGGCGCGGCAGGGGGGAGAGGGCGTAGGGCTTGAAGGCGGCGCGGAGGTCGGCCAGCGTGAAGTATTCGAATATGGTAAGCGCGGTGGTCACGGTGCCGCCGGATGGGGCGGATCTAGAACGGGAACGGGGGGGTTAGTTTCGGGGAAAGGTGAGCAGGGTGGGAATGGCGGAGGGGGGGTGAGAATGGGGGGAAGGGCCATACTTGAGGTTGTGGATTGACACGGTCACGTCCCGGATGGGTGAGGAAAACTCGGAGCGGATGAAGGAGGCGAGGGACCAAGTAACAAGATCGGGGGGCGCCGACTCAATGCCGATCTGCGGGAACATGAGGGCGCCGCTCTCTTTGGCGGTCGACTCGTACTTCTTGAGCATCTTGGCCACGAAGGGGACCTCGCCCGTCACGTCGAGGTAGTGCGTGCCATTCTCGGCGCAGGCTTTGAAAGCGTGCTCGCCTAGCTTGCCGTAGGGGCCGACGGTAGTGGCGAGGATGAAGGTCTTCTTCGCGAGGACGGCCAGGTCGGAGTCTGTCAGGCTGCAGACCTCGATCCCCGGCTGCACGCGGTCGGCGTTGAGCTTCTTGCACTCGGCAACCACATCTTCAAGCTTGGACTGGGAACGGCCTGCTACTGCCCACTTTAAGTCGGTCGGCAGGTGAGTGGTGATGTACTGGGCGGTGTACTTTCCAGTGTAACCTAGACCGAGTCAGTGTCGTTGAATGCCATATTTGGATGCATGCAGAATGAACTCACCGGTCGCACCAAAGACGACAAGGTCGTATTGGCGGCCGTGTTGTTTGGATGGCATGACGAAGGAGTCTGATGTGAGATAGCTATCCACTTTTTGAATTTGAAGCTATTCCGAGCTTGCAAAAGGGCTCCACGCTCAATAAATTCCGTTTATGAGGCACAGAGGTCTCAATTAAACGCGTTTATGAAAGTTTCTTGAAACAGGGGTTTGCCAATAGGATGATGGTAATGGGAAATTGAGTTTGTTGAGCTCTAATCTGTACAAAAGTGTGTGCATGTTCAGGTCGAATTGACGATCAACTCCAAAATGGAATCGTCCCTGACCCGCTGTTCCCTCCCTTGACGACATCATCGGCAGCCCCTTTCACCGCCAAGAGTAGCCGAGGTTCAGGGCATGGCGAACTGTTTCAATTGTCAACTTTGCTGGATTGGGAAGCTACCGCCGTGTTAGCGGGTTGGCCGACTCGATCACATCCATTCATTCTTTACACAGTACGCAGTATGACGGCTGGGCGTCCAATGTTTCCATCCATGGAATAACCGAACCAGTTCAAGAGCACATGAATGCAGCTGCTTCTCCGGCAGGCAATGCTCAATCAAATCCATTCCATCCTTCCAAAGCTTGCCCCGCCCGCTGCCAAGCGATCCCACATAAAATGTTTGACCCTGGGGCTTTGGGCTGAAGCCCCGCCCCGCTTTACTAGCAACTCTTCGGGATAACGGTTCTGCCAGATCCCGCGTTTTGCACCCCCCGGCCACACACACCAGAAAATTGCAGTACACATTTCTCAAAATCGTCGACGCCCGCCAACACCCAGCGAGTCGCCCATTTGAAGTTTACGTACCACACCCTTCAAACCAGTCAAGATGTCTAAGCGCACGAAGAAGGTCGGCATCTCCGGCAAGGTAAGTTATCGCAATACTCCTAAAACCATTCTGCTGGTGTAATTCGAGCTCGCTAACGCCGGAAAATAGTACGGCACAAGGTTCGTGATCCAACATTTCCTAAGTTAATTTCCCGATGCGCCTTCGACGACAATACTGCTCTCCGTGTCCGATCGGTCTCCAATGGAGGTTCGCTTGCAAAAGATCTGCCGCCCTAAAAACGGCTGGGGAATTTATCGCGGGTTGAATCGTCCGGGGACAGCGGGGGGGCTTGCGGATGAAGCGCCAGCTTTCAGAGAGTTGTTGGCACTTGGGTGGACGGATTGTATGGAAAGGAGCTTTGCGTCAGTACCGTGCCCGTTCTCCCGGACTGGGCTGGGCGGCCCAAGTTGTTGAACTGCCCCTCCAGCGATTGGGCAGCTTGAGACCGATCGGATATTGTCGAAGGCGCAACGAATTGTTTCGCCTAGGTCATGATGCTAACACCATATTAGATACGGTGCTTCGCTCCGTAAGCTCGTCAAGAGTAAGTTCAACCATGCCATCGCCCCGGCCGACATCGCTTGCTAACAATCACACAGAGCAGGAAGTTTCCCAGCACGCCCGGTACACTTGCAGTATGTACCCCTAGCCATAGATACTAGCCGTCGCGGCCACCTCATCACTTTAACAATGGCGGCATGCGTCACGAGCGCCCACTTTGAACACATTTACTAACATACGCTTCCCTTGCGCAGCATTCTGCGGAAAGAGTGAGCAAATCCGATCCATCCCATACATAATCTGAGCTAATCCAGCAACAGACACCGTTCGTCGTTCGGCCGTTGGCATCTGGGTAAGGCCCCCCGTTATGGTGCGCCTAGGGTTACGGCTGCGGAAGAAACGCCGCTCCGCAACACGAGGCCGCAGCAAACTTTGGCGCTGGCATATGACTGACTCGACCTCTACAGAACTGCAAGTCCTGCAAGAAGACCATGGCTGGTGGTGCTTACACTGTTGCGTGAGTCATTGTGGATTCCTGGTACCGGCTGAAACGAAATCTAACCAACGATCCAGGACCCCTGCGGCGGCTGCTATGCGGTCAACTCTCCGCCGTCTCCGCGAGATCACCGAGGTTTAGAGAAGCGTTGGGCGTGCTTTTGCTTTCGGGTTTGGTGTCAAGGAAAAGGACAACGGAGGCTCTGCGGTACACATTCAGCCGTTGGGTACGGCGGGTCGATCAATGACAATTCTTTGAGCAACGAGGAGTCCCCGGATTCGAGTCACGATGTCACTTATATGATGCGGGCGAGAGCCAAACTGGCACCGCGGCCCCCCTTTACGACGATAACGGGGGAGAGGCCGTCACGGTCGCCGGATTCTAGACCTTGCAGTTGTCAAATGTCCATGACACATTTTATTGGCTACGCTCTTGGTCGCGCCCTCGGTGCCCTCTTGGTGAAGCCCGGCGCTGACGAGCTTTGGTTCCCCACTTTCGCATGGGCTTGACTGCCACGCCACCTGAGTCGCAATCGCCGAATGTAAATCCATGCGTACGCAGTGCGGACGGAGTGATTGTCTTGTCTCGGCACCGGGGAAACATGTACCTGCACAGTCACGGCAAAATCCCCCACGCAGAGGCACGGATTGTTGTGATTGGGGAAATCTGTCTCGGGCTTGGATCGGGTTACCGAATCGACCGTGTTCAATTCACCGACACCCAGTACCTGACATTCAGCAGGCCAGCTAGCAACCACGGGGATTCTGTGCAAAAACGGATGACGGAATCAGATGCTCAATGTCAGCTTGGCAAGCGGGAACTGTCTCAAACGTTCCGTCCTTCCGCACCCGATCTGGATGAAGTGAGGCCGCGCATCCTAGTCTGGGCAAGGGAATAACTATCGGTTCGCTTCGACAAAGGGCACTATTTCCAGGTTGTTCGTGAGATATTCCACCCCCTGACAAGTGGTACCCAAAAGTGAGGTAGTCAATAAAATAGAGACCACTCTGTGTCGGGGGTTGATGGGCTGGAAATCTCGCATGGCATGGATACTGAACTGAGACCAAACGAACGATACATTCAAGAATCCGACGAGTGATGATCGATGTAATGCAGGTCGATGGCGAAGCAGATGATTTCCTTCGTATTGTAATCCAACCCCACAAGCCAGTACATGGGTTGATTTGAACCTTTGCTCGTTTGTAAGTTATGTACATACTTACCATGAATGCTCTCGTACTCGCCGTTCACAACGGTACCTCGTGCACCCCGAGAACCAGGTACATGACGTACGACATCATGGCCATCGTCGCCATCCCCTTGCCGACTACTACTGTGTAGGATACAAGCCCCTAGTAAGTGAACGCAATCTCCAACCCCAACATCCGAATGATCACTTATTCGCACTTGACTGTTATCATTCAGCCCAGCCAGGCTTAGGTGGTACATAGGTTTGTCCTGCCACATCCTCCCCCCCCGGCCTTGTCTTGTGAAAGAGTCAGTCAGCTGGCCCCGGGAATTGCTCGCGAGCCTGGGTGCTGCCACGGGCGCTGCGACCTTGTGTTGGAAAAGACCGTTGATTGGCTGCCACCCCGAAGCTTGCGGGACGACGCAAAAGGGCGAGCACCTCTCTGGCCAGCACTCTTTCTTCCTTTCTCTCACTTTTCCCGCTGCGCTTCCCGCTGCACCCCAGTGGTCCACTTCTTGTCCCGCCGCCTGCACTGCAGTCGTTTTACTCAAACCCGCTACGGCCACCCACTCAGCACCTCCTACATGTGCAAGCGCCCTATCGCCCTGCCTAAGCGCAACACAACAACGCTATTACGATCCGAGACAGACGGGGAGAGCAGCACGTATCGACACAGCTGTCAATTTCGAGCCAAAATTGATACTGGCATAAAATTCAATTTTCAAATCCTTTTTCTATCGATTTGACTCCTTATTTGGGTTGCCCACCATTCGCCGTCAGCCATGGCTGATCAGTGCATCGTCTGTCTCGACCCCCTGGAGGTCGAGGCCACCGCCGCTATCTCGACCCCGCTAGACCCTGCAGAAGAGCAGCTGTTGAAAGACCACCACGAACGCCTCGCCATTGAAGATGCCGATGCACTCGCCAAACCAAACCAGGAAAACGGGCCAGAACACGTCAACCACGAAAATGTAGCCAAAATCGAGGTCTGTGGCCACATGCTGCACGACGCCTGTCTTCGGGAATGGACCGAAAAGGCAAACAGCTGCCCTATCTGCCGCCAGACATTCCATACCGTCACTGTTTATGACAAGGTTGGAGGTAAGTTTGCCACCCCAACGCCCATACGGGTGCCCCAGCTTCCCACTAGTCGTTGAGGGACGCTATCGGCTAACACGCTCGGTTACAGGCAAGACCCTATCCACCCGTAAAGTCGAGGACAAAAAGCAGGCTCCCGTGGTGCCCGATTACGATCCGCGAGAATGGATGGAGGAGATGGTGGACCAGCCCGAAATTCCGGGGAGGCGCTGTCCCGTCTGCAACTCGGCCGGAGACGAGGAGGTGTTACTGCTTTGCGACGGCTGCGATGCCGCCTACCACACCCAATGCGTAGATCTCGACGATGTTCCGCGGGGTCCCTGGTTTTGCATGGAGTGCGAGCACGCCCTCGGTCCAGACGTGATGCAACCTGTCGACAATGTCCCTAACGGGGACGGTGGCTTCTCCGCCCGGGGCTACTACTTCCCACGTACTCAGGCGAGCATGCGGCGCGCGCGGCAACGAGCACGGTCCGACGAGTGGCAGGGGGCGTGGGGCCGGATCACAGGCCGCGTGTGGGATGCACTCGAGCTGGACCTCGACTACCAGGATGAGGATGACTCGGCCGTGTTTGAGGGCCTCCAACGGTCCCGCCAACTACGCGAGCGGGAACGGGAGGAACACGAGCGGTGGCAACAGCGTCTGAACATCGCCGCCCGCTTGGGGGCGAGGGACGTCTTTCTGAACAACATGGCACGGTGGGTGGACCGCCCCCAACCCAGCCCACCGACCCGCGAGGAACGCCTTGCTTGGGGTGCCTTGGAGAAGGCCAGGGATATGGACTCGCGGAAGCGCAAATCACGCTCTGCCACGGCCGAGCCAAATGAAGAGGAACCACACCACGAACCTGAGAGGAAGTTGAAGCGGCCGCGCACCAGGCGGCTGCCCCTGACGAACGGCGAGTCATCCGCGTCTGCGGCGCGCGATCCCGGTTCATCAAGTCGACAACAACAACCACCCCAACAACAACCGGTAGAGCAACAAGCACAGCAGCCACAACAGCAGAGCAGCTCAGCGTCGAGCAGTGCGACTGGTGCGGGTGGCGCGCCGCCCTCATTTTTGTCATCATTGCTTAAAGAGGTGGAAATGAGCACGCCGTCGGACGAGGACACGCTTTTGCAAATGTTCGGGCCGATTCCGGGTGTTAATGACGCCCCATCGCCTGCGCATAGCCGCCATGGCTCCATCACGCCGCCACCAAACCGCGCCAGCTCTCCAGTTATGACGCTGAGCTCGCACATCGCACCCCTGTACGCTGCGCCGTCTTACACCCCGACAAGAGGGTTATCGTTGGACACGGCGGAGCAATCACGATCATCGTCGCCCCAGCGAGCAACCCGACGCGAGCCCCAGTCTTCGCCCGACAACAGCGACTCGGAGCACCGGGGCCGGAGACAGCATTCGTCTCGCCGACATGGCGCGCTAGAGCTCCGGCAGCCGCAGCCTCGGCGGACACACAACAGCATCCTGCCGCCCCGGTCGCACAACACGTCACCCGCGCGACCCCTGCCTTTTGAAATGAAGGAGAACATTAGTAAAATTGTGCGAGGCGCGCTGAAACCGCACTGGCGCTCCAAACAGCTAACGGCGGAGCAATACGAAACCATCAATCGCGACATCTCTCGCAAGATCTACGATGAGGTCAAGAACCCGGAAATCAACGAGGACATGCAACAAAGCTGGGAGAGGCTGGCGACGCAGGAGGTTGCGCGTGCGGTCGCCTCCCTCAAGGCCTAGAGAGTCCGGACGGCGCACCTGCGGCTCCCCGGCTTTCACTGCCAAACAACGGAACACAGCACACACAGCATGATCATGACACAGCCATGACCGGGATGACGGTTGACGATGGGATGATTTCTTATCTTGGGAGTGGGCCTTCAGCGGCGGCGTTTCAGGGCATCGGGACTAGCTGGTTTGTTCGTTACGAGAGACAAAGGGACCTGGATAAGGGATACCCAACGGACAATATCTGGATGGGTTCAATGAACGGGGCGGGGTTCATGAGGGAGTTACCAGCGATTCGTATCTTTTCTTTATTCTTCTTATTTTGTGTGTTTCAACCAAAGGCGTCGGCGGCGGTTGGAGTCTGGGCATATGAGTTTAGCTTAGCTATCTGGTAAACATGCATATTAGCAGGCGCGAAATAGCTCCATGGTGTTTTGGTCGGGGTGGCGAATGTGTGGATGTCTGAAAAGGGGCGGCTTTTTATCTGTATTATACTTTGAGGTCACGGTTTTGCGGTGGCAGGTGGATGGCCGGCCATGCCGAGTCCTCGGATGAGAATAGCACAACTGCGTGTCATACCGATCAAGCGGCATTGTTATCATCCACCTGATGCTCGCCTGTGGTGCGGTCTTGAAAGAGCTTGTTGAATCGGGAGTGCACGCCGCCAACTAAGACGACTCTCCTCTCGTCACTCCAACGATTCAATGCCATGATGTTGGTGAAGGTCGCCAATACTGCATGCTGACCTGGCCGACTTCAATGGACCCTAGCAATAACCGTGACGCTTTCTCAACCTGCTGAGCAGGGCACACGCCAAGAGCTATGCATCGAACAGCCTCTGGCGTCGGGTATGAGAAACCTATAAATACCCTCGGTGAACCGCGTGTTGGCCTTCTCTTAGCATCCCCCCTCACCAACAGAACAAGACCTCTAGGCCTCTACACTAAGAACACCTCTTCACCACGCAATACCTCCCTTTCCGGCCGGAATCATCATCAAACCCAGCCTCCAAATAAGCAGCCTCAGTCTGACAGAATCACGCACCTCAGGAGAAAGTGCAAAAGGAAAAGAAATTAAGAAAAGAACACTATGGCTCTCCCGTGCTGCAGCAGCTCAGCCGGTGCTGGCCAGGCGCAGACGACAGGCAAGACGACAAACAGCTATCCGTGTGCTTGTAAAAAGTGCTCCACCTGCACTAACAAGGTCAGCGCCGAGGGCTTGATCTGTGACGAATGTAAGGGTCGTTGAAATGGGCGGTTGGGGGTATTTCTCTCTCCTGCGTCAGTCGGCCTGGCCTTGGGGTCTCATGGATGGAAGGGGGGGGGGGACATGATGGGGATCGCCTGGTGCGTTTTGCGGAGGAGGGTATGGGTGGCGCTTGGAGGGCGTTGGGGTTGGTCATAACACTGGTTGTTTGACATAGATCGGTTTATAGAGCGTGGATCTAGAATATAGGGATGGCAACAAATGTTTCGGGCTTCCGTGACGCTGGACCGCTCTGTGAGATCCCACTTCCTGAACACGAGGCATAATAATTATGGAATCGCGTTGACTTGAGTGCCAGCACGCTAACATGAGAATCCTCGAGCGTACGGGTATTTACTACGAAGTAGTCGCCGTAAAACTATATGCTGTTCGTAAGCATGGACACACCCCTCGATACCGTTCGTAAACACGTGTGTGTCCTTCGTCTTCCATCCCTTGTCCTCAAGCGGTAGTGCCTCACTTTCGATACGACTCGGCTCGGATATTGGCTCCTAAGGCAAAGGAGCTCGAAGCAACTGTTTCCCAGTAACTCGGTGAAAGGCAGCCTCGTGGCAAGACAGCCTTTGTGAATAAAAGCGTTGTTGCTATCCACTCATTTACCACTACAATGCGAAGGTTACGGTGGCTACCGAAACTGATATACTCGGTCACAACCCTGAAGATAATTGTATTTGGGTAGGACACACACCGAGGGCCACGTAGTAGCTAGGTTCTGTGGTGACTTAAGAAGCCTATAATTGCAGAAGGGAATTTCATGTTGGCTTCTGACTTGGAAACCCCACGTTCACGGAAAACACCTCAAGACATCTACGGTTTATACGGACACCTCTTCACCACCAAGTACTCCGTTTTCCGAGCCCCGATTATTGCCAGACCCATCTTCAAGTATATCACGCCAGACCGTAGTCCTTAACCACTCTTCACATATTCCACCCATGAACTCTATAGGTTCCCGCCAACTACGGATATACCTTTGACGCCTCCATAAACCAGATCACCTCCACCCTCGGATACAAGTCCCTTAACTCCAAGTACCTCGCCGCGGACAGGATTACCTCAACTCACAAGCGCCAGTCACACTCAAGACAAGCCGATAAACGTTCGTCGGTTCATAAACCCTAACCTGAAGGACCTGAAAGGGTTCGAGCCTAGCAAACCGAGTACCACAGGGGAAAGAGAAGGGTACATACATACAAGATGCCGTGTTCCAGCTTGGCCGGTGAGAAGGGGAGGCCGAAAACCGCCAAGGTGGAGACTGATTATATGTGTGCTTGTGGCCAGTGCGACTGTGATAACAGGGTTAGTAAAAGGGGGCTGTTTGTGATGAGTGCAAGGATTAAATTAGGGGAGGATTGGAGTTATCTCTCCTGCGTTGGGCTGGCTAGGTATGTGGGTGGGGGTTTAAAGGGGGTGGTTTGGTGTGTCATATGGAGGAGTGGATGGGTAGTCATGGCACTGGTTGCTCGACATAGTTGAGTTAGCTTCTACAACGTGGATTTGAAACACATGCATATTAAATTCCCTGGTTTTCCTAACCCGAGGTGTGATGCTGGGCCGGCCTGTGCGATCCCACTTCCTGAGCACAAGTCATGGTCATCCTGGAATTAGCTTGGCTGCTGGCAATCCAACGTTGAGGATCCTGGAGCGTGAGGGCCAGTGTCTAGTTACTGGAAAACTAGGTGCCCTTCGTGAACACAGGCGTGTCCCTCAATACTGTTCATAAACACGTGTGTTCCTCGACTCTCAGCCCATGTGCTGCTCGGGTAATAGTTCAAATCGGCTCGAGTTGGTCGGTAAAAGCAAACGTTGTGGCCACGCAACCCAACGCCGTCCGAACTTTCTGAGGCCACCCGCGATGTTTTACGTGATTCACACACAGTAAGAGCATACGTAGACAAGGTAACACCCGCGGTCTTTCACGAAGATGGTTTAGTTATCAGGGCCGGTTTGTGCAGTGATGCTCCCAAGTGTTGGTCAGGCATTGACAGTGCACTCCAACACCGCCATTTCAACCAACAGCAGCCCAATCAGTTAGGTTTTTGGAAAGTTGGAACATCACAGATCATGGAAGACTTCGAGCGGCGCGTGCCACGCGACGGAAGGCCTATCGTGCTCACCATCAAGGAGTTCACCGCTAACGTGCCAGGGCTGGACACATGTATTTGCAGAAAGTGTGGCCCCTGCTACGAAGACGCCGAGGTCGGCCGGGAGTGGTGCCGGAGCTGCCTTTACAAAGGATGTGGGATGCGGAAACGGGCATGGGAGAAGCTGCGCGGGTGGTTTGGTGCGGAGAAGAAGTAGGCAACGACTTGGCTTGGTTCAACCGCCCACAAACGATGGGCCGTCATGAAGAAGAGGTGGGGAGTTGGTGAGGTTGGTTGGCGCGGGATATCGCAGCGTTGACTAACGCCGGGAGTTAAGGTAGGTCTGAGCCTATAGTCTCGAGCCCTACCATCCTCAATGACGAAGCAAGACCGACGACGGGCCACAATTAGCTCGACCGCGAGCAAAGGCCAGCAAAAATACTAAAAATACCCCAACGGTTACACAGCATCGGGACCAGGCCGGATCGATCAAAGCATGGGAGCATCGCATTTCCCCACGCGAGTTCTTCCAACAATGGTGCTGGAATGTGTGTTGTTGGACCGACCCGACTCGAAACAACGATGATTCACCGATTGGCATGTTCACGGCAACTATCTAACAGCAACCCGGTAGGAGTATAGCCTTTCGGCGCAGGCACCGCTAGCGAATCAGCCGCATATCCCTCTGGGCACCTGTAAATGGTCAGGACGTTTTGGAGGTGAGAAACAGTCTTGATGATAAGGATTGGTGCCGTGAGAGAAAAGAAGAAGAAAAAAAGTTTTCGGGCTGCGAATCGACAAAATTAACATGGCAAGTGGGAGCGGGCCCGTGCGTGCGAACAAGAGCTAGGCGGAATACGGCAGGCGGTGTGTACCGGAGTGCAAGTGGAAAGGTGGGTCACCGGCCCGGCATGGAAAAAGTTCACGATTCGGTGCCGCGATTTGAAGAGGGACGGAGAGGTCCATACCTGGTAGTTGTCGAGGAACGGGATTATAGCAGCTGAGCGCGTGGGTGTTCGACCAAGTCACAACACCACCACCATGATGTCGGCGCCAGGTAGAGGGTCAGCCCTGCTGAGGGGTAAGCTGCCCTTGCTGTTAAACAACATCAATTGGAAATATTGACTGACCACCTCGACCCCCCCAGGCTCGTACCGAGTCTGCACCCAGTGTGCTCGCCCCGCGCCCCGGCCTAGGATAGCAACAACGACGACAAACATAACCCCCCGGGCTTCCGCCGCCCTCCCCCTAGCCCCTCGCCGCTACTACTCGGCCGAACCGGCCACCGCGCAGCCAACCACCCCTGCCCCCGAATCAACACCACCAACCCCTCCCACCACCACAACCCCCTCGACCGACCCCAACCCGGAAACAACCCTCTACCGCATCAAATCCTCCCTCATCCTCACACGGGCACCTCTTCTGACACGGGAACAAACCCCCTTCGAATCCGCCTACTACTTCTACCAGAAGCGGCTCAACGAACGCCTGTCAGCACCCTTTCGGCGGCAGTTCTTCTTCAAGCAGGACACGGCCGCCGACCTAGACTTCCGCATCAAGCTGGCCGAGCGGCACGGGGTCCCCGCCAAGGACATCGGGCGCTACAACCCGCGCGGCGCATGGCCTGGAACGACGAGCTGCTGACGGGCAGCACCACGTCGGACCCGGCCGAGCTCATGAACAAGCTGCTGGCCGATGCCGAGGTGCGGGTGAGCGAGGACGGCGAGCCCATCGCCCCCGAGGAGAGGGTGCCCGTGGAGAGGCCCGCGCCGAGGAGGAGCGAGGCCGATGAGAAGGGGGATGTGAAGAGGTTGGATCGCGCGATGGACAGGACGCTGTATTTGGTGGTGAGGAGGGAGGGGGAGAAGGGCGGAGAGGGGGTGTGGGAGTTCCCGACGGGGCTGGTGCCGACCGAGGAGACGCTGCATGAGGTTTGTTTTGCCCCGTCCCTTTTTCCTTTATAAACTCAACCAGAAACGACGCCAATACTAACCCAACCCTAGACTGCCGCCCGGGTCCTGACCGAATCCGCCGGCCCCAACATGAACACGTGGATCGTCGGGCGCGTGCCCGTCGCCCACCACGTCGTCAAGCCCGTGGTCGGCGAGGACGGCACGACGGTCGTCAAGCGCGGCGAGAAGACCTTCTTCCTCAAGGGCCGCATCATGACGGGCCAGGCCGACCTCACGGGCAACAAGCACGGCCTGACCGACTTCAAGTGGCTGACCCGCGAGGAGCTGCAGGAGGTGCTGCCGGAGGACTACTACCACAGCGTGCGCGGCATGATGGAGCTGAGGTAGGGACGGCGGAGGAGGGGGGGGAGAAGGGGGGGTTAGAGGTTGGCAAGACATAGTAGCAAGCGGGACCGCTTCTCGCTCTGTTTTGTGTATTGTAATCTAGAAATGTACGCTATGTATCAACTGCCCATTTCTGTTCAGCCGCCACCTCCAGGGCAGTAGGACAGCGAGACCATCACACCCAAACATCATCGAAGAGAAGGCGAACGCAGATATGAACAGGACCATCCACCACGCATCCACCCTTTCCCACCTCCTCCTCAACTCTGTCCCCCCGCCAGGTCCATCACCCCTGCAGCCCCCATCCGCAATTTATTACCATACTTCCTCCAAACCTCCCCGTCCCATCGCGATTGCGATTGCGATTGCGATTGCGGCGGCCGTTCCACAACCCCCTTACCAAGCCCCGGCGGTTTTGCACCCACCCCCAGCGACTTCGCACCCACCCCCAAACGACCACCACCAAAAGGACAAAGCTCCCGAAACAACTCGTCCCCCTGCCCTTTCCCCTTCCCCTTCCCCGACCCTACCATCACCACCACCCCCTTGCTAACCTCCTCCCCCTCCACCTCGTCCTTCCCCCCGTCCCGACGCAACCCACGCAATACCGCCGGCGATGGTGGTGGTGGTGGTGGCGGAGGAGGAGGAGGAGGAGGGGGATGCACAGGTTCTACACCACCGGCCCCCGTCGTCAAAACAGCCCGCTCCGACAGCGCCACAAACACCGCCGCCGTCATCCAGCTGTCGAAGCCCGCGCTGTGGGCCGCGCCATGGTCGCGGGCGTCAAAGCCTGGGTCGGGGGTGATGGGTAGCGTTGGTGGTGGTGGTGGTGGCGGCGGCGGCGGCGGTGGCTGGTGATGGTGGCGGCCGTGTTGGTGATGAAGGTGGGGGTGGTTCTGCTGGGGGTGGTGATGTTTGGGTTGATGGCTGTCGTGGTTGTGGCCGTGGTCCCTGCCCACTAGGTCATCATACAGCTGGGCTAGGTTGCGGCTGGGTTTCCAGCCGAGCTGGCAGGCTAGGTGCTTGGTGTCGATGATGCGCGGGAAGAAGCGGTGCGTGGTTTGGCGGAAGGCGAGGGCGTCGGCGGGGGGGTTGGAGGAAGGTTTGATGCAAAAAGCAGAGGTCGAGGAAGGGGTTGTGGCCGATGAGGATGGGACGGTGGGTTTGCAGGCGGGTTTCGTAGAGATGGAGGTTCCGGCGGAGTTTGGAGGCGGCGGATTGCCGGGAGGTGGCGAATGGGAGGTGGTTGTTGTCAAGGATCAGCTCCGGGTCGAGAGCTTCGGCGAAGGAACCGCCGACGAGGGCTTCGATGATGTATCGGAATCCTAGTTTGGGTGTTAGCCTGTGGCGTGGGGTTAGGGATGCTGATGTGAGGGCTTGCCGGTCTGCCTCACGACGGAATCATGCCGCTTTTTGTATTCACTGTCCCATGACTTCTGCCACCGGGTCTCTTTGCCCACGGCGTTCCGATACCTGGGCTTGGCCAAGTACAGACCGTTGGCAATTGCCCCCTCGGAACGGCTAAGGTAAGGGATACCCTGAGAGAAGGTCTTCTCGAAGGAAAAATTGTTTTCCTTGAGGAACAAAAAGCTGCGATATGAAAGAACCAGTTTCCGGTCGATGAGTTTTGCCAGTGAAGTGTTGGGTGGGAAGAACTCAGGGGTAAGTTGGAAGGTAAATGTTCGCGCCCGGTATTCTGTTGTCATGTTAGCCATTTTGGACGGAAAGCAGTTCTATTCAGAAGCGGACCTTTGTGCTTGAAATCGTAGGACAGACAGGTCAAGCCAACTTGCAGGATTTGGAATGTCCTGGCTGCTTCAGCTGCGAGGTGGTAGAAGGTTGACTCAGTGGGTTGAGAGGTCCCGACTGAATTAGGTATTCCGCTCATTTCCAAATCAAAAGCAACATAATCAGCTAAAGATATTGTCTCTAGGACGGTCGGTAGAGCCTGCCAGAAGTTGAAGCGGTCTACATCCATGGTGGATGGGCGGCACTCAATCACAGTCACCACGTGAGGGTATCCGTGCAGGGGGTTGACTGATAGATTAGGTCAATGTAAGTTATCTCGAGTCATCCGGTCGTCCGAGTACTCCATGAATTGGCGGCGGTAAAGTGGATTGAGGCAAGTACAAAGACGACGCCAGAGCTGGGTAGGGGGCGGGTTAGGAACCGAGTTGTTGAGTTTAGGTCCGGAAGAGGTCTCAATGAGAGGATGTTATTGTGAAAGTATGAAGTGGCCAGCGAGATACTTATTTCATCAATGCCAAACGAAACGCCCGGGCTTGTATGTGCAAACCCCGGAGGCAGGAGAAACCCATCCAATCTTGTGGCACATGTATTTGCTTGACAGAGTGTTTGCTAGCAGAAAAAGATAGTATGTGCACTAGGAAGGTGTTTGGTAGTCCAAGGGGTCATTCATACCTTCCAGGGGGGCGATATTACAATGCTTGACAGATTAGCACACTACAAACAAGCAAATTGAAAACCCACAACCCACAGCTTGATCAAACCTGAAAGGCAAGAAGAAGGGGAAGAACAAACCAAATCAGAAACATGGCGCATGATGCCCTTTCATGTCGAGACGCACGCAACCGCAATGACCCTGCTCCATCAACCGACAGTCTTCCCTCGTTCTTTTATTCTCTTTCTAGCTTACGACTGTCTTGGTTATTCTATTTTCTTATCAACCGAACCGATCACCTAAAGCATCCTATCTCCATCGTCCAATACGCCCAAGTCGTATCACCCCCAGACTTGGTATCGAAGCACCTTGCCACCCCGCGCATCGGCGATAACTACAGAGCGCGTGATGTATCGTCCGCTCCGGCCTATATCGGAGTCACCAGAGAGCGGGTCGCCGCCATACTGCAGCACTTGTTGGGGTTCGGATGTGCGGACCCTCAAAGACTGTAAGTCCCCTCCATAATGTCGAGGTAGGCTACCGAGTACCACTAACATGACGATAACGCCAGCCGACTCCGACGACGCCCATCATCGGGAACGACTGGGCACCCTTGCTCCGCCCCGTCCGCCAGTAAACCGTGACAGAGAAGCCGATGGCCCGCCTCCCGTCAGACCAACCAACCGTCCGGACGCCGAAGCGGGAAATCAGCCACCTCCTGAAGAAGGTCGCCCGTGGGGCCCGGACAATACCCGCGGGGTCTTCCCTTGGAAATACATCACCGGCGAGAGCAGAGCATGGATCCACTATGTCGAGGGCAGCTACGTATGTATAGCCTCCAAACAACAACAATCACAATCTCATATGCTCAGCGCTTACCTAGATGCTAGGGCTCCAACATCAGATGGTGCCGGCCCCGGCCCCCTACCGACGAGCCTCACTGCCGCGCCCTGTCTGCCTCCTCGCCGTTCAAGAAAGGAATCTTCTACGACCGGGCCGGCCCGCCGCTACGGCCTACCTATCTCGGCCATACCCCCGGTTCCACTGTTGTCCTGCCTGGGAACCCGGAGTGGTTCGTGCTGCCGTTCTTTTGCAGTCCCGGCCGGTCATTTTCCGATTTCATCGAGCCATACACCCCTTTCGACCCGCGATTCATAATTTCCAGACACCGCGATGATATCAACGGAGAACAACAACTACGCTTACACTACCGGAATGCCTGTGTTGCAACCATGGTCTACCTCTGCGGCCAGGTCCGGCTGGGCGACAAGCAATGCCAGCGGTGCCAGCGCCGGCGAATCACCACGAACATGCCGGGCGAGGCGATCCCCGTATGTGCCACCACCGGGCGGTACTACCATGGCGTCTGCGCCAACTGCCTGGCCATGGGTGGCACGCTGACCGAGATGCTGAAACGCTGCAGCGTGTCCAGCGGGTTGAGCTACGATGAATACGACCAGCTGAGTCGAGGGCGGGGCGACCCGGGCTGGGTAGGACGCTCACCGTTCATCGGGGACAACGCCACGGACCTGGCCTTTGCCAGGAATCTGCTATGGAGGAAAGCGCTGCCGCCTGTACCTCGCAGCAACCCGGGAACGGCAACAGCCAGCAGCCAAAACGCAGCAGCAGAGAGGAACCGGGATAATACCACTGCCGTCGGCTCGAATACGGTAGAAGCCAACAGTCCGAGGGCAGGATCCAGGAGACTAAGCGGCGCAAGGAGTGTGAATAGGGGCACAGTAACAACCAGTAGCCCGGGGACAGCAACAGCCGGCGGCCAGAACCCTACCGCAGAAAGGAACCGGAATAATGTTACTGCCAGGAGCTCAAATACGGCGGAAGTTGGCGGCCAAATGATAACATCTAGGCAACCGAGCGGTGCAGGGGATGGGGACCGGAGCACAGCAACAACTAGTAGCCCGGCCGTGGCATTAACTAGGAGCCGGGACACGGGAACACCTAGAAGCCGGATCATCGGAACGCCTGGAAGCCAGATTACTGGAGCGGCCATCAGCGGGAACACAACAATAGCCAAGGACCGAACTCGGAACACCTGGAAGTCGGATCACCGGAACACCCGGAAGCCGGATCACTGGAGCAGCTACCAGCGGGAGCACAACAATAGCGAGAACCCCAGGCACGCCAGTTAGGAGAAGCCAAAACGCTGGAATGGTCAGCAACTCTGCAACGGTCAGAAGCCGAACACAATAACACCTGGCAATCGGACCACGGTAATAGCCAAAAGACCAAGCGAGACAGGATAGCGTGGAGTGTGATAGGAAGCAAGCGAAAGGTAAACTTTAGCGAATTGATAGCTAACTAAGTAACCATAATATTTAACACATCATCAGTCATTACCATACAGTGAGCCAACATACTATTGATAGTCATCCAACCGCACATGCAGGCCCGTTCCCATAGCCGTCCGCCTCCCCGACCCGGGCTGCGGTATAAACGGTTTGAGTCCCCGTACGGCGGGCCGACATCAATGCCCAAATCCCTTCGTCGAATGAAATCGTCTCTCACTCTCTCCCCTTCATCCCGCCTCAACCTCTCCTCGTCTTGCCGGAGCAACTCAGCACGTCTGTCCCGTTCTATATCCCCGTTCCTGTCAACCCCCGCTCACCCAGGCTCTGGTAGGCGCCCCGTAAACTTGTCCGTCTCTGCCCTGCCCATAAAGCTCGTCGTTTTCCGGACCGAGCCCATACCGCTCACCAAGTCTCGGCCGATCCATGTCCCGGTGTAACCCCTCTCTACCCACACTATCGCGAGGTCTGGTGTATCTGTCCGAAGGGCGGACAAATCTAAAACCGGAGCGCGGGCCACGTGGTCGAGGAGAGAGGGCCCGGAACCGGTCAAGGCTCCGGCTCCGGCTCCGGCTCCGGCTTCGGCTCCGGTTCCGGTTCCAGCTTCGGCTCGCGTCCCGTTCTCTGCCCCTTTCTCTGCGCCGCCCCTTTTTCCGATCGCTATCCCAGTCACGTTCGTTGTGACGATGGTGGTCCCCGCTTCGGTACCGATGCCGAGAGCCGGTCCAGTCCGGACTTCTGCTCCTGGTCCGGCCCCTTCCGCCCCGCTGCCGATCGCCGTCCCCGTGGAAACTTCTACTCCTCGTCCGTCCTCTTCCGCCTCGCTGCCTATCCAGACTCCTAGATCTGCTCCTCGTTGGACTCCGTTGCCTATCTAGACTCCGCGTCCTGTTACGGGCCTTGTCCCGGCGCCGTTCCCCATCTATGCTTCGTGACCTCCCTCGGCCATGACCATGATAGCGGTGCTGGCGTTCCTCGTGTTTCCTACCCCTCTCGTCCTTGCGATCCCGACGCTTTTCTAAACTGCGGTTTCTTTCCCGGCGTCGATCTCGATTATGACGACTCTTATCCGGGCTATGAGAGCTCGAGCTCGACCGGGACACTGACCGAGAGCGAGACTGTTCTACCTCGCTATCGTCGTAATCGTCACGGTCACGGGCACGGTCATGATCGCGGTCACGCCCAGCACGCCCCCGACCGCGATCCGGCTGGATTACGACTGGCGACGCCCGTCGCCTTCTGCCCTCGGCTTTGAGCGGCACGGCGGCGGCGATTACGCGTTCGGCTACCCGTTCGGCCATATGCAGGGCTTCCTCATGGATGTCTGCACGACCTTTGGCATATCCGTTGGTGTAGATGACAGTGGGATTGAGGGTGGGGTTTTGGGGTGTGAGTTGAGATGGGTTGCCCCCCGAGTTTCCCGGGTTCCCTGGGTTTCCTGGATTTCCCGGGGGTCTTTGGTTCATTGTCGGGTTTGAACCGTTTACTGGGTTGCCGGCCGGGTCGCCTGGATGGTTGGGATTCATCGGGTTTCCTTGATTTCTGGGGTCCAGCCCGTTGATCCCGTTCATGGGTCCGGCGCCGCGCGGGGCCATGTTCGGAGGTGGATGGGAGCTGGTCCCCCCGGGAAACCCTTGCCATTGCTGCCCCGGCATAGCCTCGGGGTGGTGTTGACCTGGAATGGGGGGGCGACTGGGCTGGCCTGAGAAAGTGGCAGGGTTATGCCCTGGTGGGACTTGTTCCGGCGGCCGCCCTTGAGACTGGGCTCCCGACGGCGGTGGTTGGAACTGGGCTGGTCCTGCTGGCCTTGGTCCAGTTGGTACCTGAACCGGAGGCGGCTGTGAGGGCGCAACAGGTGGCCCGGCACCGGCCATGTTTGCGTTCGCCGGTCTCGGTTGAGGAAAGCCGTGCCCCGGGGCTGTATCCGACATGTGCCGAGGAGGGGGGCTGCTGATTTAGGATCGGAACTGCGGGTTGACGGCCCCCCATATCTGGTCGCCGTTCATGCGAGTGATGTGGGTGAATGTGGACATCTCCCTGGGACTTGCCGCGGCCGAACTTGGGCTGGATACCATAGTGTGCTGGGCTCTCCCTGTAGCGTGAATTTCGCCGTGGTCGGCCGAAGAACTCACGGCTGGAGACATACGAGGGGCTCGAGAGGGCCGTGTAATCTGTGTCGTCGTCTGCGTCGGAGAAGACTGGGGAGTCGGTCGAGTCGTCTGTGCTGAGAGGGCTACGGGCGCCATTACGGATGAGCGGGGATGGGCGACGGTGATGCGGTGAGCGGTGACGGGAAGAAGCTCGCTTGGCGGCAACGTTGGGCTCTCTCTGAGGCGCAGGCTGGGCGGGGGGGGTTCTGGGGCCGTGGACGTAGGCCTGTTGGTTGTGGGCCGGACTGGGGCCTAGTATCGGTAGGCCTCGGAGGGGGCTGGGACTGCGGGTTGTCCGGCTGAGCTTGTGGTATATTCTGCTGGGGTGGCAGGATATGTTGCTGGGGCGGTGGGATATTTTGTTGTGACGGTGGGGGGTAGTACCCGTTCCCAGGCCGGGCAGCCACCGGAGGGTACGCTTGCTGCATATCCGCAGTGTGAACATTTTGTTGGGCGTTGAGTGATTGCAGAACGGAGAAGGGGTCGATTTCAGGTCTGGGCGCCCGCTTGAAGTAAGCCGTGATGCTAACTCGCTCCGTTGCGACCTTCTTTGACTGTTTCGACTTGGAGTGCAACTTGTGAGGTACCCTGGTAGCACCAGACCGGCCGGCGTCCTCCTTGCGGTGCTTATCCTTCCTCCGCTCCCGCTCTGTCCCCCCCTCCCGTTCACTTTCCCTCGGTTTCTCCTCGACTTCATCTTCCAGCTGGACAAGCGCGGTCTGGAACGTCTCGTCATCCCACTTCTGCCGCAGGCTAATAAGGGCACGCTCCACCTGGCGCCTCTGATCTTCGGTAAGAGACCTTTTCTTCTCGGTCACTGAGGGGGTAGTCTGGTCGAGCTTGCGAACTGCGCGTGCCGCTTCTTTCTTTGTGATACTCGGGTCCGGGATAACCCGTACACGGGCCCAAGAGAGCTTTCGTTTCGTGCCGTCACTAGCCCGACTTCCTTCATCTCTCACGATGCGATCTACGAAGTACTGGGAGCACGACTCGCGTGCTTTCTCGCGAGCTTCCTCGTCCGTTAAGGGCCGCTCCTTGTGGAGATCGAAGATCTCGACGTCAACATCAGGCTGCGCCGTAGCATACTGCTGTTTCGGCCACTGAGGTGCTGATGCGGGCACTGACCTCTGGTAGTACTGCTGCCCGGTTGACGTCTGGGGGTGGTATTGTTGCCTGCCGGTGTTCACGGCCCGGGGTGGTTGTTGGCCAACCTGGCCTTGATAACCAGGTGTCGCAGAAACGACAGGCCGGTTAATGGCCGGGTTGTAAGGAGGCCGCTGAGGCTGGGCCTCGTGGAGGGTGATGAATTCTTCTCCAGGCATTCTGATTGTGGTATTGGAAGGGTTGGATTAAGGCGGTGTCTCAAATCCCGGAGCCTGGGAAAGGTAGACGCCTTGGGGAAAAAGGCAAATTTCTTCTGCCCCTTTTGGAAAAGGCGTCTAGGGGCGGAGTGGGAGTGACTTATACCGGGTGGATGGTAGGTAATTAGATGGCACTGAAGGTGGCCCTGATGTTGGAACCCCTGAATCACAGCAAAGCAATGATGGATGTATGGGGTAGATCGAGGCGCAGCAGGAACTGTCGCTCTTTAGAATGCGGAGAAGAGAGGCACAGAAACCGGGCGATTTCTTGGGAGCTAGATATGTTGCCCGTCTTATGGGTAGCGAGAGACGAGCCTCCGAGGTTATGCAACCCGAGTGCCAGTCCCGGATAAGAAAAGGGTGTGCCATCATGCCACGTCCTGTGGGCGATCGTTGGACTCGGCGAGCACGGCAGGAAGGGACTTGGTGGGATTGGGTGACAAGGCAACCAGGCATCTCTCAATCGTAGTGATCGATAGTATACTCATCAACTGCTGCAGAGGTGTGTTGTGGCGTAAGCTCCTAGCGAGGCTGCAGATCGGGACCATCGCCTCTCGATCCATAAATGCCGGGCGAAGGTAAGCGCATGAAAAATGGTGGGCGAACCAATTTTCAAAGCGTGCCAGGTGGTTGCCTCTTCAGCTTGCTCTACTTGACCGGGCAACGACGACGCAGACGCAGAAAGAGGAAGGTTCGCCCGGTAGATCGGGCGTATAAGCACTCGATGCAGCACACACTCAGCTAGGCTGGGATTGGTCGAGCCGGGCTGTGCCTACCAACTTCAGTCTATCAATGTCGGGACCGAATGTGGTTGGAAAGGAAGGCTCTGGAAAACTGTTTGATAGAAGGAGCCGCGCGGAAGGTGTGGCGCGCTGTGCCGTAGCTCTTTCTCTCTCAGTTCTCGTTCTCGTCAACCCCGCATTCTCGGCTTCTCCTTCTCCATGTCGCCCCCCTCGAAAACTCTGATTGCGGTATGCTCCAGATCGGGTCTGTAGTCGGTCAAGGCTTGATGTCAAAAACCTGCCCAACCTCGCTTGGTCATACACACGTTTATTACTTGCTCATCACCCCCGCGGTGCGGCTCTTCAAGATGATGTAGATGATTTCCTCTTCTGGCCTGTCTTGGGCTCTCCGGTGATACACGCGATACCAAGTTGCGTAGCAGAGCAATTGCACTCAGTTGCACACCAGTGGTGGTTTGGGATAGCTTCGTAACAAAGGGCATGCGGGGTGCATACCGGGGATGTTTGGCGAGCCAGCTGGCGTTGGGTTGCATTATGATCCAGTTCTTTTGACAGCCTTACTTTTCTCTGTATATCAGTTGCCGAGCGGGCACTCTCGGACAAGGCCTCACATTGCCCCGTGTTGGGGACCGAGGTGAGGGGGAGCAAGCCCGAGA
This sequence comes from Chaetomium olivaceum, assembly GCA_039881045.1. Classification (NCBI taxonomy): domain Eukaryota; kingdom Fungi; phylum Ascomycota; class Sordariomycetes; order Sordariales; family Chaetomiaceae; genus Chaetomium; species Chaetomium olivaceum. Next base: position 76,477 of record JAYWVB010000038.1, on the reverse strand, counting down.
GCCAAACCCGCATGGCCCTCGCCCTCCTTCAACGACAGCTTCACTCTTTACTCCCCCCTTCACCGTTCCCTGCTCCCATCCGGCTTACTGCCCGCTCTTTTGCCACCTTTCAAATTACCAATGCAGATACCCGCAGTGCAGTTGACAGGCTAGTGTACGTAACAAGCAAATCCAATGGCTTCTTGGGTTGAGGTTGGATACGTCTTGGCATGCGCAAGCGAACATAGGGATGCAGCGCCCGACAGATGCACTCGAGAAGGCACGAGAGTATCTGTACGGCACCGGCTTTCCATCCGTTTGTTGCCCGGCTCCACCGCGAGCCGCCCGGCCGCGGAGCCGTCCTCTTCAAACGTTACATCTTTTTCCGGTATGCAGTATCCATTCATTAAGGGAGTGCCGCCACGCTGTTCAGTTTTCCTTTTATTCCGGTTGGCGCTTGCATTGGCTCGGTTGGGCTAAGGCGAGAACGCCGGAAGTGTGCAGAATCAAGAACGGAGCCGACAGGACGGGAGCCTCGACTGAGTGGCTAGGAAGGATAGGTAGGCTGCCTCATCCGTGAGGCTTGGGCATTCCATGTGTCATAGTGCAGGAGGGAGTTCAGTCTTGACTGTAGATATCGTAACACTCTTGGAACGCCACCAAGGCAACGGCGTTAGGCTTTCTTCGGGCTTTCTCCGAATCACCTAGATCAGGAAACGCGGCCACTATAGGGGCTGCACTTATCATGTTGCCTTCTTTCATCAACGGCTCGTCCAATTACTTCGTCCTGGGTAAGCAATGCATGCCTCAAGGACCTCTCCTGCGATCCAACAACACTAAAATTCTTCAAAGCGGCTCAGTGCTCGTTCTTGACACTGCATTCATGCCGTCATCGACTCTTCAGCTAGACAAGGTGTTTGTGGCTGCTCACCACCCAACAATCACACCCGGGGTTCTAATGTTATCTCTCCAGGAATACTCCGATAGTGGTGACATGAGCGTGTCGTCCCCATAACTCGTGGTTCGCGGCCAACACAGAGAAAAGAGTTGTGAGATGGATGCAAGCCATCGTTCCAGTTGCCAGTCGAGCCACTAAAACTGACCGACTTCTCGGGTGTGTTGTTTTGTGAAACCCCAATCCAACAATCCCACTGCATCCGTCCATTCAAGTATAAGAATTCCAAGACAGTGTTATCCCCCGGATAACACGGCCTCGGCAGGAGGGGAGAGAAGACACAGCCCAGTCTATTATCCCCAGCCCAACTGGATTGGACCGGGTTGCCATGCGCACGAAGCAGGCCAGGAGAGGATACCAACGCGGTGGAATAACGAATAGGCTCAAACCGAATATCGTCCAACTTGTACTACCAGATATGCAGAAAGGATTCGAACTAACGTCGCCCAAGTATCACAGAGGGATGTGACAAGAATCCAACCCTCATCCCGCCCTCTTACCCCTTTCAGCCCCGGTGAGGGCGGGGACGGACCAAGCCCCCGAGATCAGCTCCTGCATCATCTACACGACGACACACCAAACGCTGAGGCACTCGAGAAGGGAACCGAGGGGTCCATGCAAAAAGCCCATCAAAGGTCGACGCTGTCCAACCCCACCTCGACTCGCGTCAACAACACAGCTACAACATGCAGCTGGGTTGTGCAGCAGATTAACTGAGTCGGCCAACATGGTTCAAGCTAGCCGCATAGCATCACCGACCTCACGATCACCAAACCCAAGATCAACAACGACAGATTAGTTCCAGGACAAGACACACCGACCGAACATCTCGGTACGACCTCCCAGTCGTAAAGCATGCAGTGCAGAACAACCAGCGTGGGCAGCCATAGACGCGTTGCTTTCAATAGACCGGTTACACATTTTCCCTCCTGTCATCCTGCACTACACTCGATGCCTGAGAGTAGGTACTCCCTTACAAAACACCAACGTTGTGCGTCAACTCAACCGAGCTCGTCACACACTTACCCCTGGCCCCCTGATCGATATGTTGCCATGCAACAAGCCTAAGCCCGGCTGGGCTTACCGACCCGTTGTGCACTCATAGAGTTAACATCGACGATCAACACCGACAGAGAAGAAGCTGGGGCAAACACCCACAGTATGGTCAAATTGTCAATGTTGAGGCAAAACACTCAAACATGACGAACAAAGTGTCTGATTCCTAATCCTAGACCATTATCCGATGAACGCCTGCCCACGATAACAATAACCTAAGCATTCCCAATTCTGTACATGCTCATGATCAAACAGCCGCATCAATGCTCGCCCTTGCTACGACAAGCCTTCTCACATTCGGATCTCCCATCCGAATCGGATCCGTCGTCAGAACCATCGTCCGAGTGGTCGTTGTCACCACAATCACGCTCGCAATCGTCGTCTGAGCCAGAGTCATTTTCCGAGTCAGAGCCGTCGCAGGACTCATCACCACAGTGATCCTCATGACAAGACCGCGGCTTGCAAACCTCATGACCGTTGGCAACATGCTCGCAGGAACTGCCGTGGCAATTACTGGGGCGCGTTTGCTTGAGCGTGCAAACCCCATCGTGGCAGCTGTTTTGCTCCTTTTTCTTCTCGCCACAGGAGCTGGTGTTGCAATCATCGACAGCCTTGCCCTTCTCGTTGCATGAATCGTGATGGCAGTCGTTTTGTTTCAATTCACAAGAGTCACCCTTGCAATCATCGTGCTTTGAGCCGCAAGCATCGCCGTGGCATTCCTCCTCACAAGGGACCGGGAGAGGGATTTGCGGCTCGCAGATTGACCACTCGGGTTGGTGGAAAGGAATGACCGGAGCCGCCACAATCTCGTCATTGTGTCCCTTGTGATGTCCGTGGTGCTTCTTCTTCTCCGGGATGACCTGGCGCGAGCTGACGTGGTACTTCTCAAAGACAGCAGGAATGCAGAGTCTTGGTGTTGTAGTGTCCGCCGAACTTGCGATGGTCTTTGCCCACAGTAGCGCGGGGCACTTCCTTGTCCTTGTGGGCGCGCTTGCCAATCTTTCCGAGCTCGCCAATCTTGCCGATATCGCCAAACTCGTTGTGCCCCTCATCCTGGTGCTCGCCGTGCTCGCCGAGTCTGAGATGTTCGTCGTGGGACCATGCGTGAGCAAAGTCGTTGCCATGGCCACTGTGGATCTGGGAATGCATAGTTAGTGGGGGTTGCGCATGGCAAAGGATGGTCCAAACTCACTTCAAGCTTGTTCATGTCACCATGGTTAGCCACCTCGTACTTGGCGCCCAACTCTTCTGACCCTGCGAACTGGTCGGGACGTTCGAAGCTCGCGTGCAAAGGCCACTCCATCTTGGCGGGTAAAGACAGCCAGTCGATATGGCCGTGGCCAGAGTACTCCCACTGCCCGTGTGACTGGTTTCCAGAGGCACCGTGGGGCTCTTCGATGGCACCTTTGTGGGAGCTGCCGGAAGCCGAGTCGTGCGACTTCTCGGGTACGCCATGCTCAGGGGTCCAGCCGACCTCTACTGTGCACCTGATCCCATGGTGGGTGTTGGCAAGGAGGGGCAGAATTGTTGACAGGTGCGCCGTGGTCTTGGGGCAGTCATCTTTGGCGATCCAGTTCCAGAAAAACGACCAGCTGTAGAGGCTGATTGTACGTGTGGTTTCGAGCTTCTTCTTGTGGCTGCGCTTGTGATGGCCATGGCCCTCCTCGTGGACCTCGGTGTAGTCAATCTCGCTGAAGCAGGTAACACGGTGTGAGCCGCGTGCGGTCTTTGGGCATGTCGAGCCTGCGATGACAGCTGTGGGACAGAGGAGGGCGGCGACGAGGCCGGCCGAGAGCACCGACTTCATGGTGCCGGCTGGTAATCTGAGAATGGAAAAGTTGAGAACAAATAAGCAAAGGGAACGATGAGGTGATGGAATGCTCAAATGACCAAAAAATGGGATTGATGTTGTGGCCTAGACGAAGATTATTGGGATGGAAAAGAAAGAGGTCCAGGAATGGAATCAGAGAAGAGATTAAATGCTCGCCTCTTCCAAGCATAGAACTCCTTCCAGATACAATGTGCTTTGAGAATTGGAAGGGGCAGACTCACATCAGAGAAGGTGGCCCATGAGGGTCCGGGGCCCAGGAAGGAGCACAACACCCGAGCCCTGAGAGACGTCTCAAACCGAGCTTTCCCAAGAAATAAACCCACGTAAGGGCCCCGAACGCATTCGCAAGACGCCGGCCGTATTGTTGCCGAGCCATCAGGAAGCTACGAGACACCGGGTTGCCCCCAAGCTAAAATATTGGGTAGGCTCGGAAGCATGTGCGACTTCTGTAATGGACACTTGAAAAGAGCAGTTGCCGTTCATTCTCCATTTTCAAGTTTGAAATAGAAAGCTCTCTGGATAGCTTCTGGGATACCCCGAGCTTTTCCTGCCTCGATATCGCATGCCACCACGGTCATCCCTTGCTCTTCACATAACCTCAGAGCAACCATGGGCAGACGGCAGTTCGGAAGGCCGGGCGGCTTGCCCCTTACTCCCCCCCTTCTCCCGAACGAAGTACCACGTATCCAAAATCCTATCCTCATCCTGCCCCGTTCGCTGCACAAAAGTCGCGTACAGCCTCCACCCATGCCCCTCTACCAACTCAAGCAGCCGCATCAGCAGGATGCGTACCGCGTTACCCGCTGCCTCTCCCCTCGACCGCCACGGTTTGCCCTTGAGCTCAAACTCAAACGAATCATGATTCCAATCCCCCTTCTCAAAACACCCCATCTCCTGCAGCACCTTCTTCACCCCGGCAACCAACACCCCAAGGTAATCATGGTCATGCCGGCTGCTCCCATCACCATCCTCTCCCTCCCCCACCGCGCCGCCATGCCTGGGCAGCGCCCCCACCCGTCCGCATCGTACACCACGCGCAGCTTGTCCGTGCGCATGGGCGCCAGTACGAGCCACTCCACCGCGGGCAGCGTACCCGCGCGGCATCGAAAAAACAGCGTGTCCTTCGCCGTGTACCGCTTGCTGCACATCACCGACGTGACCAGCTCCCAGCCGTGGCGGTGCAGCACGGCCAGCACGTCGCGCACGAGGCGCAGGCCGCCGACGTGCTGCTGGGTGCCGTAGTAACCGAAGGGTCGGCCCTTGCACTTGTACTCGACCGACGCTGCTGTGGGGGATGCCGAGGAGGATGAGTCAAGGCCTGGTGGCCAAGCGGCGAGAATGGCGGACTCGAGTGCGGTGGTGAGGGTGGCGGGAAAGTTGAGGAAGCGGATGGTGTCAGATTTGTGGAGGGAGAGGGTTGCGTAGCTGCTGGAGGGGAGGGTGGTGGCGATGGTGAAGGGGAGAATGGGGTGTTGGGGGAGGAGGGCGATGAGTGTGGTGAGGACATGGTTGATGTATGTGAGTTGTGGTGGTGTGAAGTCAACTCTGGTTACCCACTGAAGATGGGATGAAATGTTGGAAATGGGATGATAGCTGAGTGAGAGATGGGGACGGATGGTATGGATGATGGTGGAATTAAATATTCCCAAATCAAGGTGTGAGGCTGTCTGCTCGACTCCCCCCTTTCCGAACACCGGGATAGTTTCTCACCAGATTCATGGGTCTCTTCAGCCTCAAGAGCATCACTGCAAGCCTTTGACGCTCATGGTCGGTCACTAACATGGAAACGGAGCTCGGTTACCTGAGGTATGAGTGCGAAATACGAAATACCTAGGTAGCCATTTTCGAACCCTTGCGGCTCCTAGGCTCGAGGTCCTTCGGTTGTATCAACTGATCAGAAACAACTCTGTGAGCTTTCGAAAACCCCCGAGATATTTCCCAATCAGGTTCTCCATCGACAGCATGAGTTTGTGTGAAGGGAGAGCTGCGGAAGAACGCCAAGAAGGCTTGCTCCCGTATTTCGTTTCAACCGCTCATTGGACGCTGTGAGCCCACGAAAACCTGATCTGAAGACAAGCCACCCAAGCCACTCAAGCTTCAGACGAACCCACATATGATGCCCCACAGATGGTGAGATGGAGATGGCCCGAGCTTCCCTGGTTCCCCGGCAACCAGTTGTTGGCCTTGGCATCCCCGGCTGACGGCAGGGCCAACGCATCGAAGGGTCCAAGGTGCACCACCGGGGTTCTCACTTTTTGGAGTGCTGCTCCGCCATGGGCAAGATGACGATGCTAATCTGCACCACGGCCGTCCTCTCTTTCTAAGACAACCTAGAGACGATTTCCCCACGAGCACTATCCATGTGCAAGACAGGAGGAGCACAATTGCGTCCAATCACTTATACGCCGATCGTTAGCCCGATTGCCCCGCCATTCCTTCCACCGCCAGATTGACCGCCGCATTTATTGCCCGGGGTTAGTTGTTGAGGAGGGTCAGGATAAAAAAAAAAGCCCAGCATTCCACAACCGCACAATCTTTTGACAGCTCGGAATCCCGACTGCAGAACCCCTCTGCTTCGCGCAACTCCCCAGCCCGCCCGCGCTGGGCTCCATCGCCGCGCATCGCCGCAATGGCGCCGGCAGACAGTCTCTCCCCGCCGGGGTCGAGTTCCTACTCGTCCGACACCCTGACGGTGGGCGATGGAACATGGGATTTCACCAAGAACACATTCCTGCTACCCAACCTTGTAGGGCTGAATTTTGACACTATGCGGTACAATGGTATGTGGCCGGGACCCTGCCGAGACAACCTGAGCCAGCACCACTAATACCTGGGCCACACAGGAATGGGGAACCGCTTTGCGACACTGACAGAATACCACTCGCTGATTCTTGGCCACGGCGTTCTTGCTGCGATAACGTTCCTGTTCATCGTCCCCATCGCCGTCTTGCTAGCCAGATTCTATACCCGCCAACCGGGGAGTGCCGTCCGCTATCACGCATACTTGCAAATCCTCGCCGTCGGCCTCAGCACCGTTGTTTTTGTCCTCGGTTTTATTGCCGTTGGCCCGCCACGCAACCTGACGAACCCTCACCATGGCATTGGCGTCGCCATCTACGTCCTCATCCTGCTCCAGGCGTTTGGCGGCCGCCTAGTTAGCAAGATCACTGGCCGCTCGTTTCGGCTACACATCCACCGGTGGTCTGGCCGCGCTATCACGTTGATGGGTATTGTGCAGGTACCCCTGGGCCTAACGCTGTACGGATCGCCCAAGCACCTGTTCATTCTCTACGCCGTTTGGATGGGCTTTCTGCTAGTGCTCTACTTCATCCTCGATTACCGCGACTACGGCCGTCGGGATTACAACAGGGGTCGTGCTCACAGCAGCCATGTTGGCGCCGGGGACGAAAGTAGCCGGGTGACCGAGAAGTCTGGCGGCGGCATGATGAAGTGGCTCGGCCCACTTGCCGCTGGTGCCGGCGCATTGGCACTGCTCCGGGGTCGTAAGAAGAACAAGGACACTGAACGAGCCTTGAGTCGGAGCCCTAGTCCAGTCGGCCGGCCGCACCGTGCGACTGTCATTTCCTCACGACGGGAATCGGATAGCTACTACGACGAAAAACATCCGGACCAGCGGCGCGTGAGTGGCGTAAGCGGCGGAGGGGGCGGAGGCGGCTTCATGAATAAGATTTTTGGAGCTGGCGCCGCATTGGGTGCTGGAGCGCTGGTCGCCAAGATGATGAACCGCGGAGACAAGCGCCACGATGATGAGTATTCGGCCGTCGCGACCGACACGCCAAGCCGTGTACGCAGACACCCACCACCCAGGAGCGAGTTCACCGAAAGCGAGTTTACCGACTTGACGGAGGACACCCGAAGATACCCGAGCCGCCGTGACGCAGAATCATCCATCCTCCCGCCCCCTCGCCCGCCTCCGGGCGGCGGTAGACCCACGAGACCTATGACTCCGCAGCGTTCACACGCGGCAACGTCCAGATTTGACAGCACCATAGATGGCTCAGATTACTCGTCTTATGTTAGCCCCTCTCGGAGAACATCCGAACCGGCACGAAAGAGCACTGGTGGTGGTGGTGGTGTCGGAAAGGGGCTCCTTGCCGGAATGGGACTAGGATTCTTGGCCAAGATGGGCAAGGATAAGCGGGATAGGAGAGAAGAGGAGCGGTTGAGGGATGAGGAAGACAGGCGGAGAGAAGAGGAGGAGGACAGGCGGGCAGGTCGCCGGAACTCGAAGTACACGGGTGACGGATATCCCACCCCGACCAGGAGGGAGAGTTCAAGAAGGCGACCACCCAGGCCCGCACCGTCAGGAGTCACCATGACCGAGACCATGACCGGCACTTCAGTGTTCTCAGAGGAGGAGTCTTCGATTGAGCCGCGTGGTAGTACACCATATGACCCAGCGCCGCCGGGTATGCGGCCTCCCCCACCAGGCCAAAATCCAGTCTCTGGCGCCCCTCCTGCGCCAGGAGCCTACTCCGGAGGGCCGCCCCCAGCCCCCATGCCAGCGCCCATTCCTGTTGCAGGCACCATGCCAGGGCCTCCTCCGCGATATGATGCGGCCGGCCCAGTATCGATGCCACCAATCCCGGCAGACCCGCATGGGATCTTCCACCGCGACTCGGACGGCAGCGAAGCCTACGGCTCCACCGTCCCCTCCCGCAGCCGTAGCGGCCGCAGACGCCGAGAAGCCGACCCGGCCGTCGCAGCCGCCAACGCCTCAGCCAGCGCCCTAGCCCTCGAGCAAGAAGAGCGCCGCCGCCGGGGTGAGCGCCCCCACCAGAGCCCCATCAGCGTAAAGCTCCGCATGGCCGACAACGATCCGGGCCGATTCACATTCCGCCGCATCCCCGAAGGAGAAGCCGCCGGGCATTCGGCGGCAGCAGCGGCCGCAACCGCCGCCGCGCCGACTCGGTCAGCAGCCAATCGGGCGACGAGACCCCACCGCGGGCAGCGCCGGGAGGCGGTATCGCCGCCGCGACTCCTCCAGCCGCGGCCGCGCCGAGACTGCCGCCGAGCAGCGCGTCGAAGGAGGAGGAGGAGGAAACACCACAGCCACATCCGCTGACGAGCTAGACCCGCCCAACCCCGCCTTCGCCAGACGCGCCGGCGGGAAGGACTCGGCCTATTACTCCGGCGGGGCTGGCGCCGCTGCTGGTGGTACCAGCGGCGGTGGACCACCGGGCGCGGGCGCGGGAGCGGGGACGGGCAATGCCGGCCCGTCGGGCGCCATGCCTGCTGCCGGGGCGACCATCTCGACCCTGGACAGCCCTGCCGGTGGGTTGATGAGCCCTGGCGGGAGCCATGCCACGTTTACGACTGGGCCGATGACAGATGCGGGGGCGGCGGCGGATCGCAGAAGGAGGCGGAGGCTGGAGCGGAGGGATGGGAGTCGGCAGGGTACGCATAGCGTGGATTATTCGTGATCGATCGATCTGGCAACCTGTCGACGTGGTAAGGTGACGTAGTAGGGGGGTTGAAGGGGGGTGGGGGGGGGGGTTTGTTTGTTGGGGGTGATTGTGATTTGGGCATGGCGTTCTTCTTTTTGGGTGATTGGGGGGGGGATGAAGGACTGTATTGTCCTGATGAGGAACTGTGTTGTCCTGATGAGGAACTGTGTTGTCCTGATGAGGAACTGTGTTGTCCTGATGAGGAACTGTGTTGTCCTGATGAGGAACTGTGTTGTCCTGATGAGGAACTGTGTTGTCCTGATGAGGAACTGTGTTGTCCTGATGAGGAACTGTGTTGTCCTGATGAGGAACTGTGTTGTCCTGATGAGGAACTGTGTTGTCCTGATGAGGAACTGTGTTGTCCTGATGAGGAACTGTGTTGTCCTGATGAGGGAATGAATGAGGGGGATGCGAACTGTTTTTTCTTTTGTGTATAGTTGGCGGGTGAGATGGGCTGTGAAGAAGATGCTTGCTGGGTATGATGTGATGTTATGAGGGGGGAGGGATATAAACGTGCTTCTTCATTCATGTCAAGATTGAAATGATATTTTCTAATACCCGCGATGTAAATATGTAGATGAATTTCCTTGCGTTCGAGTTGGGGGTTAAAAATGGGAGATGTGATGTTTATGATGTTCATAATGTTCGAGATGTTCGAGATGTTCGAGATGTTCGAGATGTTCGAGATGTTCGAGATGTTCGAGTCGGGGCTTGAATTGCTTTTTTTAAGAAGAGGCGCATCTTTAAAAAACCGTATTAGTCGGGGTCAAAGTGCGATTCAAGGTGTTCGAGTCTGCGGTGCAGTTGCCTTTCTTTTTTGGAACGTGCCTTCTCTGAAAACACCAAGAATAAAAAAGACAAAAAAGCTCACCGATCCAGCTTCCTGGTAAACCAGGCCGGTGGTCGGCTAGGAAAAACTGCGCTCGCAAGTGGGCTATTCTTACCGGTGTCCAGAGGACTCCGTAGATTATGCAGCACATTAAGACAGTTTTTACGACAACAGCGTATCTCGAACCCACGACCTTTCGACCGGTAAACCGGCGGAGCTCAGAAGTGGGCCTTGATTTCTTTAGACTGGTTACCTCTGTACCATCCCTTAACCGCTAGGCCATTGGGGAGGTCGGTGAAATTTGGGAGTGCGAAACTGGTTTATCTACTGGGGCGGGGAAGGCACTTGCACTTGGGCCATGATCAAGCGGGAGTTTGGCGTGTTTATCTCATGATTCAGGGTCGGATGGTGGTTTATAGGGCCCGTGCGTACCTGACTAACGAACTGGGCTGCAGGCTCGGCGCAGCAACCACGCGAGTGGAGGGGCTGCCGCTGTGCCCCGCGTTTTGCTAAGGTCCCCTGTCGCTGCACCCCGCCGCCAAGGGCGAAACGCGCCGCATGAGAATGGATTCCAGGCGCGACGCGACAACCACCCAAGCATTTTGACTCCAACTGGGTCGGGTCGGAGCAGTCAACATCCGGCCAAGAACTGCGCAATTATTATAGCTGGTCAATCGGAACGCTACGCATTCCGTGGTGATTGCAATATCACAAAATGGCCTCCAAACAAGACCCCCCTCCCGCCTCGGCGCAACCCCAGCGCCAACCGCAACCCCAGGACGCAGACACCGAGATGGCCGACCACCAGCAACCACCAGCACCGCCCGCCCAACCCGACCACTCCGCCGCCGCCACCGTCGATGAAATCGAGAACACACCCCAAAATCAACAAGCCGAAGACCAATCTCGAGAACAACCCCAACCCCCAAACCAAAACCAAACCCGGGAACCCCAAGAAAAACAACCACCGCCACCGCCCCCAGCACCAGGCCCGCGCGCGGCCCGCCTCCAGGCACTATTTGCGTCGACGGCTAAACACACGCTGGACAAGATCAACAAGGAGAACTTTGGGGCGTGTTTCCCCACTATTTCGGACAAGGCGCCGGGGACGCTGGAGTTTGTGCAACGGCAGATGGTGGAGCGGTTGGGAGGGTTGTGGAATGTACGTCTTTTTTCTTTGATTTTTTTGCTATTTACTCTTATGAGGGCGGGTTGGGATGGGGGACGTGTTTAGTTCTTAATGGTTGAGGGGTTTAGAGGGCAGGGGGATAAAGGGGGTTGTTTACCTTCAAGGGGTTGGAAAGGTGGAGTGGGTTGTTGGGTTGTTGCGGTGTTGGTTTTACCTTTCAGGGTAACAGACAAGCTAACAAGGCCCACAGAAAGAATTCGAGACCATCATGGCCAACCGGCAAGTGGTGGCACGACTGAATGAGCTGGAAGAGCTCGTCGGCGACGCCGCCCGGCGGAGAATGGAGTCTGACGACCCAAGCTCACCACCAGTTCCGTATGTTTGTTTACTTACCCCCTTTTCCTGCCCCCTTCGCCCCTTTTTACCACCCTCTTTTTTTCCCTCTACCCCTCATCCTCTTCCTTCCCCCCTCTACCCCCTTCTCCTTCCCACCCCCCACCTAACTCACCAAACAACAACCTGGAACAACACCCAACCCCAACTAACCCCCCCTCCCTTCCTAAAAAAAACAGACCACACACCCTCCCCGCCCGCACCATCCTCCACGCCCACCTCACCCCGCACCTCGCCTCGCACCAATCCCAGCTCAACGCCAAGCTGCAAAACACCCAGGCATCCAACGCCCGGCTGTGGGACGAGATCCGGGCGCAGCGGGCCGAGATGGAGGCCCTGCTGTCTAGCGTGGAGAAGGCGGTGCGCGACACGGAGGGGGCCAACGCGCTGCTGGGCCCGATCGCGGACGAGTTGGCTGCCGAGACGCGGGCGGCGGAGAAGGATGTTAGGGCGGTTAGTGTTCGTGGTGGTGGTGGTGGTGGTGGTAGTGGTGGGATCAAATAGGGGCTGTCGTGGTAGTTGTTGAAGAGGATAGGGGCAGATGGTGGATGATTGAAAGGGGTGGGACGAGGTGGATAAAATGTGGGATGACTCTAATTGCGGAATCAAGGGGCTGAGCGAGGAAAGAAAGCATAGAATTGGCGTTGTGGACTGGGGTTAATGTTGGATATCTAGGCGTTCACCAAAGGTGTTGGTTGTGTCCACACATAGAAAACTACCAAGTATGAATCTCATGAGATCAAAACAAATCAAACCAAATTGGTATCAATTATTGCTGTGTTCCATCCAATAGCTCCCGTATATATTGGTATGTCCATCACACGACAACCCCCCAGCCTCCACGGGATTCCGTTTTACATGCAAGAAAAGTGGTATATAATGCTCGACCCGCCCACCAGTCCGCGACTTCCGAGTGCCATGCCTAGGGATATGCAAAAGAAAAGCTCGCCAGATGCTCCGCCTGTACCCAAGAACGCCCCGCCGCTGGTATGACAAAAAGAAAGCAAAGGTATATCGCAGGGAGTTGCTCGTAGCGCACCAAAGTGGCAGCGCAGCCTCAGCAATCGCTCCGTTAAATCAGCCTGTTCTCCGGCATGATGACCTGCCACGGGCCCATGACATCCACCTCGCCGTACGCGGGCGGCAGCACCCGGATCATGCGCCCGGTGCCCCAGTCCACGTACCAGCGCTTACCCCGCGCGATCACGTAGTTGCTCTTGCGCGGGCTCTTGAATAACAGCACGCTGTAGCATAGTCGTGCGTACAGCATATCGTGTGTCGTGCTCCAGCCGTGCTGCGGCTTCCACTTGCCTGTCTCGGGGTCGATGCTCTCGTTCGGATACGATGTCGTCGACAGTCGCCCCACGATCGGGTGGTCGGTCCGCGGGCCGTAAACACCACCGCCATCTTCGTCCCCTCCGTAGTCGAGATCCGGTGGTTCGCCACCTCCACCTCCTCCATCGCCGTCCTCGTCTTCATCGCTCCCGTCTTGCCTCCGCTGCTCGGTCAACCGGTGGAAGCCGATGCTGTCTTCGGGCTGTGGCCGTTGCCCGCGCAGCCATCGTATCCGTTGAATGCGTGGTACGCTAAAGTCCCGGGGAAAGTCGCGTTCGTCGATCGGTGGTGAGACGTTGATGGCGGCAAATATCCCGTCCAGCCATGAGACAAATGTCCCAAGCTCGACGCACGATAGTAGGAACTGGTCCGTTTCTACCCTCATCCGAATAACATATCGTCGCCTGGTTTTGGTCAGTTTTTGGTCCCTCTAGTCGGCTCCCTACTTTGAGCGTACGCACTTTCTGTAGTCGGCGGCTATCCCCGCATCCGCATGGAGCAAGCTGTAGCTCTTCTCCAACGTCGACTTCTTCACCCACGGCGGGTTGTCGGGCAAGATGTCGGGCCCGTCATGCTTCGACGACGACACCACCACCCGCGCTCCTTCTTAACCGAATAGACGTTAAGCGCAGTACCCCGCAGCTCGACATACACCATCCTCCAGTCGCGGTATTCAGCCCGCTTTGTCGTCTCCTCGATCTCCATCTTGCGCATAAACACCCCCTCCATATGCACAGCGCATGAATACTTCGGCAGCACGTCCTCGGCGATGTGCCTGGCAGCGCCCTGCCCCGAAGCAGCTTGCGCTGCCCTCCTCTGCGCGGCGACGGCCGCCTTGACGGCCGAGTCGTAGCTCGGCGGCTTGGCGGGCCGCGACGTCATGAGCTCCCGGTAGAACATGTCCTCCTCCATCGACATGCGGCGCGGGCGCCCCGACGGCGCGTCGCTGCCGACGCTGTGCTGGGAGAAGGCATCGCTGGGTCTTCGCGCCATGGGACGGGTGCCTCCTCTCGACGTGGTGGTGGTGGGCGGGGGGTGCTGTGGCCTGGCGCACTACGGCGGCGGCGGCGGCTTTGTCGAAAATGGGGACCAAGCCCGTTCCGTCTCCCCTCCCCCTCCCCTCCTCCCTTTGGGTGTGTTGGTGTTGGTGGTGTGTTGTCGTCGTTGTGAGCCCTGACTCACTCGGTTGCTGGCCCGGTCCTCTCCGGCATGACATGCCCGGCTCCGGCACAGCGTTGGGTGGAGTCCTCCGAAGGCACTGGATGGGCGCTGTGGGAATGCCACGCTCACGGCCCTTGGTTGCAGTTTTCTGATTTGGTACTGTGCTCCTTGGCTCGGACAGGCCCTCTCTCCCTCCTGCGCAAAGTCCGGCTTACACGAGATGCCGAGAGATATTGATCGTTCCGACGAGGTGATTGCCAAGGCCGCAAAGCTTATCATCCAGATTCACCAACAACGTCCGAAAAAGAGTTGCAATGTCGTCTGGGGTATGCAGCAGTAGCGTGGTGGTGATTATGCCCAAGTGTGGTGAATACAGGACTTCGAGAATGCGTCCTTTAGTGTAGAAGTCGGGATGCCTAGATCGGATGGCTGACTGACTGACTTGCAAAAAGGGCACCTGAGGTAGGGAAGGAAAGGTGAAGAGGGCACAAAGTAACGAGCGGAATGCGACCGGAATTGGCGCTAACGTTATGGACAAGAGCGGAACACGGAAAGCGGAAAAGGGCAGTCACTTTGACGTGGCCCGCAAGGTAGGTGCCAGTTGAAAACTACCAAATTGGCAGAAGTGGAAACGACGATGGAGAACGGGCGAAGTGACGGGATGCGGAAGCTGTGCCAATTATCCTAGGGAATCGATCAGTGACTGCTTGGCGACTGGTTGAGGGGCTGAAAGCCACCCCCGGCCCGTCAGCATTTCATGTGGGTTGGAAGGCGCCCGGATCCCTGGAGCCGTGCCAAGTGGTGCCCTGGCTCTTCTCAATAAGACCTGACTTTCATCATATTCAATATCCATCTCCCATTCCGTGTCTACCATTGAGGAAGGCGGATTGAATTTCCAGTATTTGCCGGTCATTGACGAGTGTTGACCATCGGTCAACAGTACCACATCGAAAGCATCTAGATTCGCAGGTACTGTGTACAGTCGCCCGTGGTGATGGGATTGTCGAGCGAATGGCCGATCCGGATTACACGAGAGAGCAGCTCTCGCCGTCTTCCATGTCCAGTCCTGTGCAAGGTGTGACAGCTCGACCAAATGCTGTGCCGGGTTGCTCTCTTTTACCCGACTGGGTTTCCAGGAGCCGTTGGCGTTCAGCAATTGCATTCCATCAAATTTCATTTGGCTCTGCATGTCTCTGCGACGCTGAGAATAGCTCTTCTCGGCTCCCGCCTCATGTCTGGCATCGAGTAGATTACGAATAATAGCATGGTGTGATTTTGTTTCTTCCCAAAAGGATGCGGCCTCCACGTCAGGGAGGTGCTTTGCGCAACTTCATCCTAACCCGGCCCCGCCGTGTCGGTCCATGGGCGAAGCAGGCGTGCAAGCGCCAATCAGAAGGCGTGGGCGTTGCCTCACACAAATCTGGGCTAGGCTGTTCCAGGTAGGTGGTTGAGGGTCCGCATGGAGTCGGACAGCAGGGTTCACGAGAGTCGAGGCCGAAGTTGGACCCCGTTTTGGACAGGAATTCGGTTTTCGCGTTTTCTTTTCGCAGACCGAACATGTTTCAAAGAGTCAAAGATGCACGGCACGATCATCGCTTCTCTCTTTCATGGGAGCCCTCCGAATCCATCTCTGCCCGAAACATCTCAAGCACCTCGTGCAGCTGGCTGCATCGGGTCGAGCTGGAGCCCGTGCCGTGAACTGGCGCCTCGGCTTGTCCTCCGTCGTTTCTAGAAGGCACCTCAGTCAAACCAAACACTTCTCTGTCGCTTGTCGCTTGTCGCCACACCACGGCAGGGTCCATTTCCCCAAACTCCGTTGCAGCAGCTGAACTTGGCAGGTAGGAGCCGCGATGCGGGAGCTGACGAAGAACCTCTCTGGTTCGGCCTGGTTCACCCTGTGCGGGCGTTTCTTGGGACGGAGAGCCCGACTGCCACATTGCTCTGGCTGGCCCATCGCTCTTACCGGACAAGCCAGACCAACAAGAAACAACCTGGAAGCCAGGCGCTGTTCATGAAACCGCACCTTCCTCTCCCATCCGTGGGCTTCTCGGCAACCGCGCCGTCATCTCCCCCTCGAGGCTGAACCGGCTGGTGGGGTCCGGGTGGGTCCAGACCATCGATTTCCGTTAGTTAGAGTGCGGTCGACCTTTCGGGAAGGTGGGAGCAAAGCGCTTGCTACCAGGCCGGGCGTGATCTTCGGCAAGGGCGCGGTAACGATTTGCCCTTGCCGTTTTCTTCCACGAGTGGCTGGCCCGGAGTTGATCGTCTCCGGACAAGGAAGGCGAGAAGCTGTGTGCAGTGAAAAATCCATTCGAACCCATTCTCTCAAATACACAGCGCAAGTGGAGAGTTATGGTACGTGGCCGTCGCCACTCTACCACAAGATGTGATGTGATGGCTCGGTGGTTTTTGCGGTTGTTTTTTTTTACGGCTGTTTTACGGCCGTTTTACCGCGTGATGGATGGAGGCGGGAAATGTTGGTGCAAGGAGCTGGCGCCCAACGGTGATGCTCCAAACCTCTCCTGACGCGAGCAGCCGGCCTCGCTGGTGCCCGGAACTCGGCATCGGGTCGAAGTTGATACCCGCATCCTTCGAGCTTACTATGCACCGACCGCCTCACAGACGATCCCGACGGTGTTGACAGACACGACCTTTAACCACCCATTCCCGAACCGGCCTGGCGGACGCGGGGGTAGACAGGGCTATCATCGACCCCATGGAGCCCCGTGGTTTCTGCCCTCCACCAGCGCTCCGGAGCCGGCGAGGAGCGGAGCTGCGGACCACGTGGAAAGCGCTATCGGACGTCAGCACGGGGAAGACTTCCCAATGGGAAACGAACTCATGAGTCTGCCGTCTCCGAAAACCTTGTTTCAGTGATCCATGCCCCGTGCGGCTGGTTGAGGCAGTCGACAATGCCTCGGAACCAGCTGTCGGCACTCGAGGGCCGATCCCCAGACGCTGGCGGACGATCACCCAGGCGATCCAGTGACGTGATTCCCCTGACCGTTCACCGGTTGAACCGGGTCGTGGCATGTTCCGTGGGGAGCGGGCCAGCATTGCCTGGTCTCGAATCGGCAAGCGGCGGAGTTGTCGATCTCTAGGGCGGACCTGGGACCTCGAGGCGACCTGTCTGCGATCGACGGCAACATCATCCCCCAGTTGAGAGACAAACCCCGCCTTCCGGCCCTTATCAAGGTGATCTTGCCCCGTGAACATGAAGAGCGCTCGATCGTCTCGGGACATATCATGAAATCCGAGATATTGTGAAACAGGACCGCCGTTCATGATCGCCGTCATAACGGCCCTTGCCTATCGCATGCTGTTTTCCCATCAGCAGCCAACCAATTCCCCGAAACCCCCGAGAGAATCCATCAATCAGCTCTCTCGGGTGACAACTCAGAAGGCTTATCTCGCCTACTGGGAATTGGCACAGTTATTTCCAGTACTTCGTAAACTCCCGTTTTAGTTCGAGCCCAATCCGAAGGTTCAACAATCAACTTTTATCGACGGCACAACAGAAAGTTTCCATCCAGAAGAGTTGACTTCACTCATCTTAAACACGGCTTAGATGTGGATTTTTGGCCGATAGCTTGCCAACATCCTATACTCTCTTTATCAGAAGCCGAGCCACCGTGACACTGCTCCCCTATTTAATAATAAGTGAAGTTCCAAAAAGTGGGTTAGAGGTCAACTTGGAGTGAACATATCCTGCTTCCCTAGCCAACAGGGTAGTTAAACATAACAACCTACCTATGATGTCTCCAGTGACATTCCTCTCTCTTAGTCTGAAACGGTGTCGGCGCGCTGTAAATGCAGAGAGTGTGGGGCACGTTTTGATCCTCTTATGATCATGTAAATAATTACCACCCAACAACACTTGAGGAAATCCACGACTCCAAACATGACTACGGCGACTACATATGTACCAACACCGTTTATATCCTTTTCCTCTAGTCCTTTCTACTTCTTGTGTAGCCATCTTTGGAGTCTTGCTTTCCTTTGGTCACGCTGCGGTACATACTAAGCAAGCATTCACAGTCGACAGAGGGAAATCGCTCCGAGCAAGGGACCGATCCCATATTAGTCTATTCCGAACGAGTTGTGGCCAGGTCCCATGGCTATTCATGACCGGTAAACACTGACTGGAACTATTCAACGCATAATGATTGATGCCACCGCATCCAAACCGCCTTAGACCAGCCAGACCACACCTCCATCGCATACAAGAAATAAGAAGTAGGATTACGTGCCGTAGCTATTATTACACTTCACGTCTAAGGCTGGCAAGCTACGTTGGTCTGCCCGTACTACCTACTACTGTATGTATATCTGTCCAGTGCCTCTCAGTCGTACCGCCTCCGCCTGTCCCGTGCCGTGTGGATGGGACAGCCAAAGAAAGGTTGAGGCAGAGAGGAATCCTTCATCTCATGGCCAGCCAGCCGGCTCAACCAGACCTTCCCATTCTTCGTTATACAAGCCACCCAGTACTGCTGCGCCAATGCTTTCCAGCTCCCAACACGGACGATGGGAAGAACCGATCGTTGGTTTGGAAAGCGGGAAAGAAAACGAGGGAAACAGCGAGGCAGCAAAAAAAGCAAAGACAAGAGCCCATCGGATCCAGCAACCCCCAAACACACAACAACGCATGTCCCTGAGTCATATAAAGCACAACCTTTGCATCGAAAAGAGACATCCATAAGTGATTCTTTTGGCCGGTTTTCCTGTCCTAACCTCATCCATAATACCCCGTTACTCCATGACGCACCAATGAATGCCCTCACCACCCAACTCATAAAAACCCCGCCGTGATGTCGATACGATATAACGAAATGTCCAGGTGGTAGTAACTCGCTGCGGAGACCGGGTTTGGTTTCCGCGGCCAAGGCAGCGACAGCTCAGACGCTAGGCCGTGGTTGCCAACTAAGCAGCGCCAGCCTGGGAAGCGCCCCGGCCGCGGGGGCCGCTGCCGCCGCGACCCCGAGTCTGGCCGGTGAAACCACCGCGGCCACCGCCCTGAGCGCCGGTCCGGGAAGGCTCGAACCCGCCACGGCCACCGCGGCCGGGACCACCCCGAGTAGAGTTATAGTTGGCGCCGCCGTAGGCGTTGGCCTTGGGACGGCGCTGCTCAACGATAATGTTCTCGCCATTCACTGTGTGGGGGTTGGCGGCGATAGCGGCGTTGTAGCCGGCCTGGGTCTTGAACTCGACGAAAGCGCAGTTCTGAGAATATGTTAGTCAAACGTCACTCATGGTGCATGTGCATGGGCTGAACTCGTACCTTTTGCCGGTTGATGTCGAAATAAGCCAGCTCGCCAAAGCCGGTCAGGGTAGCCTTCAAATCCTCCTCCTTGACCTTATCAGTGACGTACTTGATGTACGCCATGGCGCCCTCTTTCTCGGGCGGAGGCGGAGTGGCAGTGACAGGCTGGACACGACTCTGGCGCTTGGTCTCGGCGGTTTGCCACTCACTGCCTTGGTCCTTGGGGGCGGCGGGCGCAGTGGCCTCCTGCGGCTGGGTGGCCGGTGCGGCTTGTTGGGGAGCGGCAGGGACTGGAGCGCGCACCTGAGCAGGAGCGGGAGGCGTGGCTGCCTTAGGGACGGGAACAACGGGCCGCGCGGCGCCAGCGGCCACCCGGCTGGCCCAGGACATGGGCTTGGGGGGCTCCTTAGGCTTCTCTGGCTGAGCCGGAGCGGGGGCGGGGACTGGAGTACGGACCGGAGCGGGGGCAGCGGCAGGCGTAGGCGCGGGGTCCTTGGGTTCCTCCGGCTTCTCAACCTCCTCCTCAGCGATCTCTTCGACCGCCTTCTCAACGTCGGTTTGGGGCTGCACCTCCTCTTCCACGGCGGCAGCGGCCTCCTCGACCTCAGCGGCAGGCTCGGAGACAGAGGGGGCCGCAGCGGCTGGGGTCTCCTCAGCAACCTCCTCCAGCTTCTCGTCAACGACCTCGGGTTCCAAGGGAGCTTCCTCTTGGGCGGCCTCCTCGGGAGCAGGTGCCTCCGTCTTGGACTCGGCCTCGGGGGCGGCGGGCATCTCGACACGGGCCGAGGACTCATCAGCGGCCCCCTCGGTCTCCTCCTCCACATCATCGTTTAGAAACCGCAGCATATCGTTGAGGACGAAGTAGCCAGAAGGCTGTTGGGCAAGAACGAATGTCTGCACAAACTTCTTAGGTTCCGCTTCCTTGTTGGCCATCTCGCCGATGACGGTGATGAGAATGTTCTCCTCGGAGCCTTGGGTGTCAACGTTGGAGATCCGGACCTTGCAGTCCTGGAAATCCATGCTCTTAATACGGTCCTGGATGGGCTGTTTGAAACGGGTCAACATGAGCTCCAATCAGGTGGAGACCCCGCGGTCGGCACCTACCTGTCTACCGAAGGAAACGTTCACGACCTGTGCCTCGCGACCGCAAACGAACTGAGCCTTCTTGCCATAGTACAGCTGCCGGGATGGTCAATTCGATTCCATATCGGAATTGGCGAGGCGTTAAACTCACATGCAGTCTCTCAGGCGACCTGCTCATCGTGGTATAGTATTGCTCCACGAAGTACCAGCCGACCTCGTCCTTGGGAAGGTTGTTGGTCGCGCCCTCCGAGCTGGTGCTGGCGGGGGCCTCTGTTGTCTGGACCGGAGCAGCATACTGGTCGTGATTAATATTACCGTTGGTCGCCATGGTTGCTATATGTTCCTAGGATGGAGTGAAATAGCTGTCCAAAGCGAATGCCAAAATTCGGCGTGTGTGTGAGGGGTGCGTCGACGGGCGCAAAGGTCTTTGGCAATCGGGGGAGGAGGAACGATATGCCTAGCACAGGAAGCTAGGTCAGCACGAGCTCGAAAAAAAGGGTTGTTGGGTCATTGAGGGCCGTACGGTTCCAGAGAGTGAAGCTCGATGCTCGGTTTAGAAAGCACCAGCCAGATACGTCAGGTTCCAGTTACCTAATCTCGCGCGCGGCGTCGATTCGATATCGGGCAAGGGCGAAGGAGGGGGAAAGAGATGGTTCGGGAGAACGGGAACGGGGAAGATCCGTCTGCGAAAGGGAGTGCGGGGAAGAGAAAAAAAAACTGCTCCAGCGGAGTGGGAGATGGAGGAAGGAGACGCTCGTTTGCAGCTTGTTGCGCAACTTCTAAAATCGCAAAACTGTGGTGGTGCTCTCCGAAAATTGGTTTGGGCGAGTTCGGGCCCGGCCCACAAGAATAGAGCACGGAACTTCCAGGCTTGGCAATCTGGAACTTCACAACGACACACTCGCTGCCCTGGGTTTGCCACCACCTGCTGTGCAGCCCCCACACTTGGTTCAACAGCGTGCCTGACCGACCCCTCACAACATAACAGGCGGCTGAGCAATGGTCAGAGGAGGAAAATGACTTCATCATCGAGTTCTGCTGTTGTTCTTGTTTACTCCCAGCACACCACATGACTAATACACTCCGGCCAAAATTAAAACCCGAACTCCAAAATAAAATAAGCTCGTGTAAAAGAGATGCAAAAAAGACAAACAACAAAAGAAGAAAAGATAGAGGGGAGAAGGGGAGAAAGACAGGACCCGAGTAAAAAGAAAATGTGATCAAGTAGAAAATAAATAAAAATCTTCTATAGACTTCGGGCTTTTACACTTGGAGTTCGACTTTTTGCCCATGCGGTGGCAAGTCAACCCAGGCCATGGTTACATTCTACTGTGTCGGCGTGTCTTACAGGGTTAATAAGGAGAAAGAGCCGCAAGCATCCGAGTCGAGCGAGCTTACTTCTGCATCCTATCAGCTGAACCACGGTCTCAGGATGGTAAGGCTGCCCGGGTCCGGGCCCGGGCCCAGGCCGTTCGCATCTCCGGAGAGCCACGAATCTCCGGGCGGCTGCCGAATGCTGATTTGCAGACCTTGTCCTCGAAGTCACGTTGTTGGCCGTGCTCTCTCACCAGCCGATCCGATACCCTTTAGGAAGGGTACACAGGTAGTTAAATCGATCCGTTCTTAGTTCTCAGACATAATTCTTGCAGTTGGCTTTTCTACATCCACCCTACGAATACACAAATATTTCGGTCTGTTGGCAGGTTCCCCCAATAATAGGTCAGCTATTTATTTTATCCAAGCTGGTAGCAATTTCAGGAAGCAAAATCTCTTGGGTATTTGAAGCTCATGAGGGTGACTAGAGGTGAGTCCGGTACGAACTACAAACTGGTGGGCGATGCTTAGTGATAGCAACTTGCTAGACAGGGCTTCAGTTTGACAGGCGATAACTACCTTATTATCGATCGTCACTGGCTCGACATGCTTCAAGGAAAGTTCAGGTAGCAAACCATTCCATCCTCTGATAGCCAACAGTGGAGTCCTGTTAAAACTGAACCCCATGACCGAGCAGGTCGGGTTCAGTGCCAAACCAAACGCTAAAGATAGTACCTATCTGGTAATGTTGAGCCGGTGAGTCCCCAAAAGTGATACTGTTTCGAGACCTGGTCACATTTGCACACAGAAAGTAAAACCTGCAGAAAAGGCTGACCGAGGCAGTTCGTATTTGCCGGACGAGGCAAAACATTCATTTCCCGTGCCCAGTCCCGTTGCCTGCCGCGTTCTGCTTGGCCAAAGGGCTGGCGTGCCGGCAGGCAAAGTACTGGTGGCGGTGGTCCGTGTTTGACCAAGGATGTCTCGACAAGCGGCTTTTCTCCTCCTTCCTGTCTTGGCCCGGAAATCTCAGTCATTGGCCGGGCCGCAAGGAAACCAGCGCCCACTCAGTAACTGCCCTGAGTATGCTACTTGTTTCTTTGCAACCCCGAGCTGGCTAAAAACTGTCATCGAGATGGGGTTTGATTCCATGGATTTATGGTCGAGATAAGGTGGCAGACGTGACAGATGGCCCCGACACAGTACTTATGCGGTGTCTGGTACTTGTAATTTGAGAATACCTACTTAGTATGTGCCCAATTGACGCCGGGCGAACGAAACCCCACCACCAGCCAGGCCGAGCATCAGGGGAAATGGGAGCTAACTACCCTCTGTTACAGGCCAGGGTCGTATTCGTCCTAGCTATGGATGTTCCTCGCCCAGCGCACGAACGTCTTCTTACCTAACGTCGGACCATGGACAAGAACGTTTAACGGTGTCTAGCGTCAATCACTAGGTAGTTTTCCGTTGCGATAATTATGGGGGTTTCGGGTTTGGCGATCTTGTTGAGATTTATTTCTGGAGCTTCTGCAAGGTTCTCCTTGCCATCACTTCATTGCCTCACGGCCGACGCCGATCCTGGACCCCTTCACCCGCTTCTTGTCATTCTTTTTCTAACGCCCCGTCAGCCCGTTTACAGCTGGTCACTCGCCTTGCGCCTTGCATCAAGCACCGGACACCGTTTACCGGCATCCTTCCTCTGCGCTAGTCGGCGAACGCTCGCCAAAGCAGCAGCGCCATTGGTGAGAAGCAAGGAACAAAGGACCGGAGCTCCCCCCGCCATCGCAGAGAAGCCACACTACTTAGGGTAGTTGACTGCAACCTCATCCACCGCGGAAGCCAGGCTAGACTTCCGTCTCCATCTGGCTCGGTTTCGGAGAGAGGTCTAAAGTTAGTGGGTGGCTATCACTGAGCGATGCTGGGATACGTTTCTACGTAACTAGTATGCTTTGTTCCCTGCCGAAGCGAATCCGAATCGCCGAACCGACACACGGCATGCAGGAGTGGACTGTCGCTCATTTACTCCCATTTCGAGGTCGCCGAAGGTCTGGGTCCCCTGCGTGACCTGTCCGGTCAGGTCTCCGACTTCCCACTATTACCTGAGTAGCATCCCGAACTCTCCGTGTGAACTGGAACACACATCCGGTCTGGCGAATTGAATACCCTTTCTGGGCGTTGCTTTTCCCACGAGTGCGAGTGACATCAACCATGGTATATTGTGGCAAGGCATCCCAGGGCTGCCAGAGCTGCCGAACAAGACGCATCAAGGTAAGGTTCCGTGTTAGGTGGTTGTTTCTCTTTTAAATGGTGGAGAGTCATTGGACAAAAGCATGGCTGGTCAGGTCGTGTTTCACAAACACTTCAAAACCTGCCGTCTCTACCAGCCCGTCTATTCACTTTTCAGCAACCCTCAGAAGGACAACGACCTCCAGAGATGTCCCATGCTGACCCGAATTAGTGCGACAAAGTCCAACCGCAATGCACGCAATGTGTACGGATTCGCAAACAATGCCCAGGGTATCGAGATCAGCTCTCGTTGATGTTCCGGGATGAAAGCAACAAGGTCATGAAGAAAGCGCATGCTCAGTGGGGAGGAGCATCGGAGGTATCGGAACAGGGAGACTCGTCCGGCTCGTCGCCAGACTCGGCGTCGCCTTCCTCAGCAAGAAGCCGATCATCGGCACCAGAAGCGACCATTCCGCCACCAACTACCACTGTCACTACGAGCAGTCGAAAGACTAGCGCAGGAAAACGACTAATTAAGGAGATATGTGCCACTCCCGTCGACAAAGGGATTCAGTTCTATATCGAGCACTACGTAATCGGGCTTCCGGACGAGCCGAGGGCAGGTCACGAGCTCCAGGGGTAAAATGGGTTCACTCGCGGGCGACACGGGACATCATAGCCGCCGTGGGGATGGCCGGCCTATCGAATCTCACTGGCGATGACGAGATGGGCACGCTGTCGAGGTATCATTACGGGGTCGCCCTGCACAATGTGGCATCTTCCGTTCGAGATCCGAAAAGTCTCGAGCTGGACCTTATAATGCGAATCGTGGTGATGATGGCCATGTACGAGGTGAGCTACCGCCGCCAGGAGTGGTAGTTTGAGGACACACTTGGCTGTGTCGAAGACAGCAGTAAGCTAACTCACACCGTTAGGTCATACGTGGTGGAAATGAGCCTTCCAGTCCCGCGCGAACGCACGTTATGGGTGGTGCTGCCATCCTGAACAATTCCCTACCCCTGCCGCAGTCGCCAGCGGATGGACCTCGAGGGCTGCTCCAACTGTGCTTCTCTCGATGGTATCTTCGAGGCAGGGTTCCTTCCAGTTCTCCTCTCCAGAACCGAATGTCGTGATCCCCACCCACCTCGACCGCCAATGCGAGGGGGCTCTCCCCGACACTTTCTTCAACTGGATCGAGACCATCGACAACACGGTATCAGAACGCGACCGACCATCTGCCGAACTCATCAAAGTCATCGCACGCTTCGTCCAGATGTCAGCCCTTGTCCGCAGCCAACCGCACATCGACGGGCATCCCGAAACAGCCGCCCTGATCCGTGAGGCGCTTGAGATCAACCGGGATCTCGAAGCCTGGGGGGCGCCAAGAGGGCATATGGACGGTCATCGAAGAGCGCGCCGCCGCCGACGGCTTCTTCCCACCCGACGCCGTCCTCGACGGCTGCTACCACGTCTACGACAACACCTACATTGCGCGAGTCTGGAACCACTACCGCTGGGTCCACACCCTGGTCAACCAACTCCTCCTCGAAAGCGTAGCCCGCTTCCCCACCAGCAGCGCACCCCTTATCCCCCCGGACCAACAAACCCGCTCCCTCGCCCGAATCCGACAGCTCGCACGCGACATCCTCGTCTCGGTACCGACGCACTACCGGCACCCCAGACTGCAGCCGGTGCACTGGGATTGTTTCGACAAGACGAAGCGCGGCGCCGTGATTGGGCTCGCGGGCGTGCCGACGCTGCTGTTCGAGGTCAAGGTTGCCGGGTGTGCGCCGGGCGTGCCGGCCCGCTACCGCGCGTGGGCGCTCGACATGCTTGAGACGGCGTATAGAGATACGGGCATGTCTCAGGCGAAGGCGCTTGCGGGGTTTTTGGGGAGGGTGGTTGAGCGGGAGGGGTTAAGGGAATCGTCTTCTCCGGCGAGTGTCGGGAAGGCGGAGGAGCCGTCGTCTTTTTCTTTTCCGGGGGATGTTAGGAAGGGGGAAGGGGCGGTGAGGTGACCCAGAGCGCTGGCGCAGGGTCCGAGTTTGGGAGCGTAACCTCTCGCACTAGGGGTTGTTGAATAGCTGATGGTTCTTGTTTGCAACTGGCCGATGAGAAAAATTGATCATGGAAGACAAGGGCAAGAGTCGGCCGAAAAGTTGGCGTGTTGTAACGGTGGACCGGGGGATTGCATTCTAGAGGAGACACCGAGGTGTTCATTAGGTCCTTCTGCAAAGAGGACCACGGAGTTAAACGGGTTCTTTCATCAACATCTCTCGTCAATATAACCCTACCGTTTCGGGTAGGTTTTCAGGTCCTTATATAAACATCCATTCGCCTTCTATCCGTCCCACTGAACCGTCTACAACTTAAACCAGATCAACAGTTTTATCTACACCTTCATAGCACACGTCCCAAAATAGCCCAACAAAAAAAATCCCCCGCTCTAATCCTGATTGATATTACTCCCGTCAACCCGACTCCTGTACTTCTTGGCCTCAATATCATCATCCAGCCGCCACGTCTCAGCCAACCCAAACGTAGGCTCCGGCTCAGGATACCCACCCAGCGCCTTCCTAACCTTGAGAATCTCAGCCCGCATCCGCAGCGCGACCTCTATCCTAATCTCCTGCGCCTCCTTCCCATACATCAACTCCTCCGTCGGCAACACCCCAGGCGCCGCCGCCACCACCGCCGTGTCAGCAGCAGCAGCAGCCGCCGCCGCTGCCGTCCCCTTCCCCGCCACCTCCCTCCTTACCAACCCATCCCACCGCCTCTTCAAATCCCCAAACGTCCGCTCATAATCCAGCACCTCCCCAAACGCCACCCGTACCGTCTTCCCCACCCTCGGCAGGAACCGCGGAAACCCCCGGTCCTCGGGCATCAGCCGCTGCGTGCCGTCGATAAACATGGGCAGCACGTCCGGGACCGGGTCGGCCTCGAGGATCAGCCGCGCCAGCCCCCACTTGAAGTAGCGCATGTCGGTGGCGGCGTGCTGGTGCACGCACCCTTCGGGGAACACGTGCACCCAGCTGTGGCGGCGGAGGGCGGCGTGGAGTAAAGGGGACGGGTGGATGTCGGTGCCGGTGGTGGTGTAGGTTTGCTGGGAGGGGGGGAGAGGGAGCGGGGTGCTGAGCAGGCGGATGGCTTGCCCTAGGGCGGGTTGGAAGGGCCCGCCGAAGGGCGAGTGTTTGAGCCGGTGGCAGGGCAGGACTTGGCCGTGGGTGAAGAAGGTGGTGAGGAATCTTGGGGGGGGGAAGGGGGGTGTTAGTGAGTCGCATACTCATATGACTAAGGAGGGGGCGGGGGTGGTAAGGGGAAGGTGGTTTACTTGTTTGCGAAGCAAATGTCGGCGGCGCCGAGAGTCCAGCGTAGGTTGGAGGGGTCAAAAGTGTAGCGGAGGGGGAGAATACCCCATACTACGGGATCGTCGAGGCTGGAAACGGCGGTATGAGTTACATGTCCTGAACAGGTCCGTGGCATTTGAGACCGGAACTCACACGCTGACATGATTTGAGACTACGGCGTGTCAGCGTGTGTATGAAATAACAAATGGGCTAACTGATTGATATCCCACCGGTCAGGAGGCCGCGCTGGCGATTTGCAGGATCTCTACGGCTGTCTAGGATATCGAGAAAGCGGGAGAGCCCCGTCACTTCGACCCTGTTAAACCCGTATAAGAAACATTTTGATAAAACGCCCGTCATTCCCATAATCATGGCCGATTTCAGGCGCATCGAGAGGCTCGGCCCCTGGGGGTACGGCGTGGGTGTCGCCATGGTTGGCTCACGAAGGGAAAGAAAAGAAGAAGCCAAATATTCCAGAAATGCCGACTGAGATTTCACATCATCTCATGGCCTCCCGTCGCGCACCGAGTCGGGCTCATCGGCATGGCCTGATGAAAACAGGAAAAATAGATCAAGAACCCAAGGAAACACCGCCTTTCAACCGATTCGCCGCAGGTTCCACAATAGCCTGCAATTGTTGGGAATGGCAATTCCCTCAGGCTCAGGGCCTGAAAGAGTCGGGCTGCCGAGACGAACCTGGGCTGGAAACTGCCATTTTTGGCACGTGGAAAATACAGGGGGCTTGTTCCCCCACGTAGCGCCAAGAGTCTGGCTCCGCTTGTGGGCTGGTTTGTGCTGAGTGGTGGATCCAAGGTCGAGTCGAGGCCTGCAGGCCAGTTCATGATGGTCGGTCTGCACTGCAGCTGCAGTTTCCCTTTGAGTTAGCGATTAGCGATCACCTCTTGCTCGGTGACATCAACCCAGCCACAATCCACAATGGCACATAGTAAGTACTCCGCCAGGTTAAGCCGTCACTTAACAAGCCAGCCTGACCTTTTAGGCAAAAGAAACACCAGCCGGCCCATCTTCACGTCCCACGAGCGGGCAATGGCCCGCGTGGCCTGGGGCACGTCGACAGCTCGCCTCTCACGGGAATCCTTCTTGCCATTCGCCTCGTGTTGGCTGTGTCTCGAGCCCGCCATAGACCCCGTTGCATGCGCCCACGGCGACATCTTCTGCCGCGAGTGTGCCCTCAGCAACATCCTGGCCCAGAAGAAGGAGATCAAACGAGCCGACAAGGCCCGTGAGCAGGAGGAGCGTGAGGCACTGGAGGAAAAGACACGACGTGACGCCGAAGCTCAGGAAAGATCCATACGAGAGTTCGAGTTGACGCAGGCCGGGCTGAGTATCAAGAGAGGGAGTAGTGCAAGCAACGGGAGAGAAAAGACGGAGCAACCGGGACGGGATGCCCAGGCTGAGAATGGCAAAAACGGGCAAGACAATAACCCGAAAACGGGTGAGAAGCGCAAGTTCTCGTTGGACCCGGACGAGGTTGCACGCATTGCCGACGAAGAGCGGACGAAGGCGAGGAAAGCCATTGACGACGAAAAGGTGGGTTGAGTGAGTGACAATGGGCTGCTGGACGGCGGAGCTGACAAAATATGATAGGCGTCAAAACCAACGCTGCCGTCATTCTGGTCACCTACGGTAACTCCGACATCAAATAGCAGCAACACGTTGCATGAGGTGAAGAAGAAGGTCAAGTCCCAGCCGACCTGTCCGGCATCAGGAGAGGATAAACCGCACCACTACTCACTACACAGCCTCATCACCGTCAACTTTTCTGAGGAGACGGATTCGAACAGCAAATCGCCCCAGAGGATATGCCCGGCCTGCAAGAAGGGGCTCACAAACTCTTCCCGGGCTACACTGGCCAAGCCTTGTGGACATGTGCTTTGCAAGAGCTGCGTGGACCAGTTCATGAAACCAACCAATGGAGATTCAATGCGCTGTTATGTTTGCGAAGCTGACCTCACAGAGAAGGAGTCTGCGAAGAAAGAAAGCAAGGAGAAGATCCGGCCAGGCTTGGTGGAGCTGCGTCGCGAAGGCACAGGGTTCTCAGCCGGTGGCAGCAACCAGGTCAAGAAGGATGCAGTCATGTTCCGATGCTGAGGGGATCCTAAGCTGATGGTACAATTTCTTTCGGATTAACTGCCTTCTCAGCTCCCGGTCTTCTTCTGGACCGCACCCAACCAACTGCCCGGCGTGTTCTGCCCTGAGTCAACTGCATTCTTGACATAGCGTGCTCCCCGGCGGATTTCGTCTGCCCCTGACGACGAAGCCCGGAGATACCGTTCCCGCGCCTCTTCGCGGGCTTTCTTTATCCTCGCAAATAGCCTCGCCCTGAAGTGAGGATTCCGTTTCAAGACGGCCAAGATAGCGAAATAAAGCTGCACGATAAAACGGTGGATGACGTCCTTGGACAGCATGGTCGTGCCGTGGCTGAAGAAACCCTTGAGCAACTCGCCGCCAATCCCGTCATACAACGCCTTTCCCCCTTCGGCCCTCGCTATCCTCAATACTGTCGCAAAGATGTTGTCCCTTCCAACCTGCTTCCCACCCTTCGCCTTTTCTTCTGGCGCCGCTGACACCTGCACTCGCGCCTTGGCGATCTGGAACGGGTACGTCACGCTCGTCGCGACGACCTTGCTCGCCGCCGCTAGAAGGAACGTTGTCGATGCGCCCGGGTCGTCCCACCGTTCTCTCGCTACTAACGCCCTCTTTAGCACTTGCTGCAAAAAGAATGTGATACTGGGGTTCAGCGTCAACACCAAGCTGGCCGAGTAGCCCGCCCATAACCCGAGTATCCCGCGTTCTCGCCGCATCTCTGAGATGATCTCGCCGAAGCTCAGGTCCCGCGCCGCCGTCCCCGTTACTTTCCCTTCTTCCGCCGTAGTACTTTTACTTTTGTCGTTACTACTACTGCTGTCGAGCAAACTAGCCGTCTGCCGCCTCGTAACAATGTTGCTCACAGGCGTGGTGAACAACTTAGCGCACGCCCCCGCGGCCGCACCCACCGCCAGCTCCTCGATGCCGCGCAGATGGCGCACATCCTTGTGCATCGCCAGCCGCTGCGCGCGGAACCACTACTTCGACATCAGCATCCACCCACCTACAAAAGATACCCTCCCCCCCCAGGCCACCTCACAAAGGAGCGTGAGGGCACGAACAGGACAGGAAGAGGAAAGCTAGCTCACCGTATAAAACAAGAAAAACAACCCCGAATCCGCCGCGGACTTCAGCACATCGGCACCCAGCCCCGCAAAGAAGGCCTGCGCGCCGCCCTCGCGCGTGTAGATGGTGTAGAAGGCGTCTGCTACACCCTTGTACGTGTCCGTGCCTCGGATGCTGCCGTCCAGCCGCAGCTGGCGCTGCACCTTGAGCCGCGTGTTGACGAGGTCGAGCGGGTAGGTGGCGAGCGTGGAGATGGCGGTGCCGGTGGCGCCGGAGGCGGCGTGGCCTAGGGCGGGGAGGAGGGGGGATGGGGAGGGCATTGCGGGATTGCGGGTGGTAGTTCGGTTCGTTTGGTCAAGGGGGGAGAGGGGTTGGTTGTGTTATGGTTATGTTATGTACATGTTCGCTTGGGAAACTCGAGAGGTGCGCCAAGAGCCAGTTTTGCCATCTCAAATACTGGAAGACTGTTCAAGTAAATATCCTGCCCTCTTCTGTTTATGGCTGCTTGGTGTGAGCCGGGATGTGCGGCGCCCAGCCGCAACGACGTCATCCCTAGTGCTAGTGCCGGATATGCCATGCATGTGAGTTTGAAGCAATCAATGAACCGCCCCCCTTCACGCAACTCCTGAGCCGCACATCTCCTTACACCACCTCGACAGCACTCCAAGCCAGGCCGATCACGTACAGCTTACCCACCTGTGTATGTTTTGTAGTTATATCTCTCTAACAAGTGGTTACTTTGTTGTTGCTGTCCCTTGGTGAAGTGACTCTTTCAAACTGTCCTTCACAAACCTGGGTGCTTTCACACAAACTCGAATCGGGTTGAGAGCTGTTTGTGAGAACGCCTCACTTTTCTAATTGCTGTCATGTTCCTGCCTCGTTCCTGTCGTGACCTCTACAGCAGTTCACATGTGCTGTACTTCTTTCCTTGCCTGTGTGTGCGCTTGAGAGGAAGGCGCTTGGGCCAACTTGATCCATGATGGCTTTGCAGAGGTAGCATGCGTTTTCTTCGACCTCCATCTTCTCAGCGAGAATGCCCATCAACCATCAACCATCAACGATGCGACTTTAACTGCGCCAGCAGCGATGGCTTTACAAACTACCTCCGATTTACCGGCTTTGCCGGTATCACTGGCCGCTTCTGAGGATGAGCGTTACGCGGAGCCTGTATTTCACCATTTCTTTCGTTTCGTATTATTTGTGCAAACAGCGTTCGCTAATTACTAGCCCCTCCTAGATTTGGCTCGAGGTTTCCACAATTGACGACGTCCTTGACTACATTGTCAGTTCTTCCCAAAGCGGCACCGAAACGATTTTTGGCTTCCACTGGCAGGCGAGCCAAGTCGGCCATCTGTCAGCAGCTAGACGCCCGGCTGCTTGAACTCGACCAACCGAACATCCGGCGATTGGAATACGATTACGAATCCGAGGCGGTATACCTTGAGATAGGCGAATCCATTCTTCATTGCAAGACCCAACGGGGACTTGACAAGCGTATTCTAATCCTTATCGGAGAGTTGCTTGCTACAACGACTGACCCGGCAATTCACACTTTACTACGATCCATCGACGATCCAGGCACAGCCCAGATCAAGTGGGATGGCAAAATCCTCAAACAAGGCGATGCCTCATTCGGTCGGGCAGGTACTCTGCCATCTCTGGTTTGCGAGGTCGCGTAGAGCGAGACCCGCCGCCATGTGGAGAGGAAGGCCCGACAATACATCGATTCGTCGGCGGGAAGATCCAAGCTGTCCTTGTCCTGGATCTTCAATACCCCGAGCCGAAAAAGGCGTGGGTGAGCTTGCTGGTAGCAGACGGCTCTTCGAGCTCCTGGGCCAAGGTTCATGAGCTTTTCTACGATGATGCTCTGGAGCTTAATCAGCAGCCTGTCGGGCAAGTAGATTTATATCTCTCCGACTTCCTTGGCTTCACTGGTTTACCAGCAGCGGCCTGTCGCCCTTCTACCGCGGAGTCGGAGACGGGGATCACGAGGCTCATTGTCCTTCTGCCTGGAGAGATCGACTACGGCTAACCACCCAATAGAATCCCTGCGATCGCTCTGACGTATGAGCGACTGGGGGCCATCTTTCGTATCGCTCGCCGTTCACACGACCCTACCAAGTATACCACAGAAATCGGTGATGAGGAGGAAAACCCACATCAGAAGCTCATCGAAGCGCAGCAACGTGTGGCTGAAGCGCACGCTGAATCGGAACGGAAGGAGGCTGAAGCTGAGCGACGTGTGGCCGAAGCGCACGCTGAATCGGAACGGACGGAGGCTGAAGCTGAGCGACGTGTGGCCGAAGCACGCAAGGAGGCGCGCATCGAAGCTGAGCGACGTGTGGCTAAAGCACGCGAGGAGGAGCGCATCGAAGCTGAGCGACGCGTGGCTGAAGCGCGCAACCAGGAGCATGCGGCTAAAACACGCGCTAAGTTGGAACGGAAGCTGGCTAAACTGGAACGGAGGGCCGCCAAGTTAGAGCGGCGTCTAGCTAAAAGCCGCCAAAAAGCCGAATAGCGTTTCGCGGGGTAGCGCTCGTTGGAGATGGAGGGGTGTCGGCGGGCAGCGCCGACAGAAGCCATGTACAAGTAGAGACCAACTTTACTATGTCCGGTGGCTCCGTTACTATGGCCAGTGGTTTTACAAAGTAGTCCCATAACTTCTCGAGTGTACGCGAGGGATTCGCCAGGGGAACCCCATTCCCACTTGTCCTAGCTGTAAGAGAAGGCCCAACCTGTCTGTGTTAGGCATTCGAGTGCAGAGCAACCTGGCGCGAGGGATGACGCGACCGCCAAATGGCCAACCAAAGTAGTGACTTACCCCAACCTAACCTTCTACCTAGATCCATGAAGTTGTTGTTTGATCCGTTTTGTATCATCACTGCTACCGATAGCATACGCTGGCGAGAAAGGTTCAACTGGCCCAAGCGAGGGGATCCTTAGGAAGATTAGATACTGCTGGTCAAGAGAAAGCAGCAGCATAGAAAGGCCTGATCGGAAAGAGTGGCGCCTTATCCAAGCTGGAGGCGGGGCTTTGTTTTGGCCGGAGCATTCACCTCGTATGCTTTTCTAGAAATCCCGGAGGGGTGTTGATGATTGTTACGTCCCGCGACACTGAAGAGCAGCACCGAAGTTAATATTCAACCGCTTGGAACGTCTTGAAACTACAGTATATCCCTAAACATAAAGCCACTCCTCGTCCTAACTCTACAAATAGTAAATAGTACACCATTTGGTCCTCGGATGGCGTCTTTAAGACGTAACACAAACTCCGCGTTAACTATCTGGAGTAAAAACAAAAAAGAGAAGAAAAAAAGGAGTTAAAGAAAGAGGAAAGAAAAGAGAAGAAGGAAAAGACAAGAAAGTAAAAAGGAAGAGGAAGTTCACCTACCTAAATATTCCACATTCACTTTGCTACCCCCACCTCCGACTAAGAGCTTTTGGTCTCCGTTATAGTCTAAATAGTATAGTCCCTACTCTTTCCAGCCACCTACTCGTTCTAGTCTCTTCCAAACAGACATAGAACCTCCATAAGCAAAAAGACAACTCCTCCCCCTACAATCCCCACCATAAAGTTCCCTTAAAAAGAAAAGAAAAAGGAAAAAAAAACCGCCCTCCCCTCATCTCTCTTCTTCTCGAGAGCACCTCTGGACGAGCTGGGAATCGAACCCAGGACCTTTCGCACACCCGGAGCGGACCTCGCAAATGGAGGGTCCCAAGGAAATGCTAAGCGAACGCTCTACCAACTGAGCCACACGCCCTGTCGAGTGGAAGTGGAGTGTCACCAGTCAGGGGAGTGGAGCCCCTCCTGTGATGGGAAGGACAAGGCCGAGGGTGGGTTTATCAAGGGTGGTTGGTGGATGGGGGTCTGGTTTTAGGAGGACCTAAAGGTTGGTTATGCCATGTCGTGCCAACTGGAGGGTGGAATGATGATGGTGATGATGATGCGATGGGGTGATAGGTGAAATGATACATGGGATAGTTGGACATTGTTGAACGGACATCGCGATTATAGGTACAAAAAAATAGGCCAAACGAGAAACCCGGTTCGAACGCTATCATGAAAAAGGGTGTTCCCGTTTCCCTTCATACGTATGCTCAGACCGGATATAGAAGGAACCAAGTATGTATTGTAGTAAACCGCCGACCCAACGCCTTGATATCAACCCCCTAGAAACCAAGCCAACCCAGGCCCGAGACCCAATCCCAGCCCAAGCCAAGTCCGAGTTGCACCTGATCATAAACGCCGTTGATGCCGTGTACCATAACCGTGTAAGAATCTGATGCTTCAGAAGAGGAAACTTGAAATATCCGTAGAGCCAAGGAAGAAAAGGGTTGGGGAGGGGGGGGGGCGGGGGTATCTCCGAAAAAGAGGCTGCCCGAAATGAGCCCCCCTAAAAGAATAAGAAAAAAAGAGACCGGATGGGGTAGGGTATATAATATGTACCTCGCCTCAATGCCAATGTTCCGGAAAAGGAAAAGCAGCGTGGAATGCGATAAACGCCGCCTCATCGTCATGCACCTATCGCCCAGTCTTCCGATCGGGGTCACCCTGAGCCTGTCCCTGGAATTGTCCTTGAGCCTGCGATTGGATATGCCCCCGACCCTACAATTGGGCATATCCCTGCATCTGTGACTGCGACCCAGCGGCAGCAGCACCAAACGCAGGCGCAGGCGCAGACGAAAAGGCAGACGTAAACGCAGACACAGTCGCGCTCGCGGTCGCAGTTGCAGTCGCAGACGCCGCGGCGGCCGACAACTGCGGCGAGGCTATCAGAGGCCTGAGGTGGTGAGGGCCGGTAAACGCCACGGCGGCGGCCATGGCCGCCGTCATCGACTCGGACGGGGACCTCGCCAGCGGGTTCGGAGCCTGGGTTGCGGCGAGGTGCTGGGCGTGAGCCCGGGCCTGCGCCTGACGATGAGCCTCTCGCCTCACTGCCGCAATCTGATACTGCGCTTGTCCCAGCGTCTGCTCCATGGATCCTTGATTATAAGTTCGGGACCGCGCTTGCTGGTAACCCAGCTGCTCTTTGTTGAGACCCTGTCCCCAGCCCATGGCTGAGGCGGATTGTTGCAGAGCAGTGGCCCGCTGTGGTTGGGCTTGGTGCTGTTGGACTTGGTGCTGTTGGGCTTGTTGCTGTTGGGCATAATGCTGCCGATGCTGCTGCCGCTGTTGCTGCGCCAGCAGCTGCTGATACCGAGCCACTTGATTCCCTGGCTGGTTCGGCTGCAGCTGCCTCTGCCTCCCAACATTCACTGCGGCCCAAGGCCCCATAGCCTGCGTAGCATGTATGTCGGGGAGGGAAGAATGGCGCGGAACCAACCCGCCGTTTCCAAAGCTGACACTCGGGTACGGCCACCCGTACAGAGCAGGCGTCGGCACACTAAAAGCTCGAGCACCCTAGGCTCGGCTTGTAACCGACGGCTGCCGTTGCGGTGGCCCACCAAGGCTGAAACTGGACGACCGACGCGAGAAATCCCCACCCATGGGGGCCGGCTCCGGCTCGCCCGGCGCGTCCTCGTTTTCGAGCAGGCCCGGATGTCCCTCGGGAAGCCGCTGGGCGCCGTAGCCGACGACTTGGAAGATGTTGACGCGGCCGCCGTTCGTTGCAGTATGGAGCTGTTCGTGGAGGCGGGCGAGCTGGTACTGACGCTTAGTGGGCGCAAACACGGGTTGTGGGACGACTGGTTGCGGGTTCCAGTTGGCCAAGGCACTCATCACGGCGGCCGTCTCCTCGTCGCTGTCAACCGCTGCTTGGTTCGCTTCGTCCTCGTCTTCCAAAGGCGCGTTAGCGTCGATAGCGGCCTTCTGCTGTTTGGCCTGGTTCTTCTTTTGATACGCAGCCAAAAGCATATCGTATGGTAGAGATCGACCGGGCACAGCCCTTTTTGCGCTCATGCTGTGGCTCTTGCACGTCAGAGATCGGGCACAGGGCTGCCCATTAGGCAGAAGTACGCCGCACTGCCGCTCCACATCGACGGGGCCCTTTGGCTTCGCGGCCTTTGGCTTGGGTTCGTCCTTCTTCTTCTTCTTGGCCTTGCCCTTGTCGAGCTCGCCCTCGGCCTTCCTCTTCTTGCCGGCGACGTTCGTCTTCTTCGCCTTGCCGGTCGTCTTGCCGGCATTTCCGTCCTTGATCTCGTCATCATCATCGCTATCGTCGTCGCCCCGACCGCCGCCGTCGCCCTCAGCCTTGCGAGCCTCCTCCTCCCTGGCAGCCTCCTTCAGTCGCTCACGGGCCTCGCGGGCCTCTTTCTTTCGTTGGGCCTTCTCCTTCTTAATTTTCAAGCACCGGGCGACGTGCTCCCCGCCCGCGGATCGGGTGATGACCTTTTTGCAGTGCTTGCATTGGAACATATCGAGCTGGTCTTCGAGCGGGCGGCCGGTCTGGAAGTTCTCGCGGGAGGCGTCGTCGAGCTGGATGGTGACGGGGCTGGGGGAGGCGGCGGTGATCGCATTGTCTTTTGATTTTTTCTTGTCCTCTGCCATCGAGCGCAAGAATTAGCGGACCGATAGGGGAAAAAAAAGATAGCGAGACCGTAAAAATATCAAATTGAAATCCGGCCAACCTTCAATGACATTGGCCTCTTTCCAGTTCCCGGGTTTGGCCTGTTTTGGTGGGGCTTTCTTCAGCTTGATTTTGCCGAATGCCTGTGGTCGCGAGGGAGTGACGGATTTTTTTATCGAGGCTACCTTAATGGTGGCTTCCTCGTCTGTTGCGGCCGAGCAGAGTTGGTTAGCAAAGAGCACGTGAAGTGGGAAAGAGCGCGTGTCGCAGCCGCAGCCGTACCCTTTCGAGAATCCATCGTGGCCAGGTCGGAGCAGCGGCCGTGCTATCAAAAAAGTGGTCGCATTCACAAAATTGAGCTATGAAAATCCCCGGGGAGTGTGGTTTTGGGTGACAAAGTGATGTTGCCCATTCCCGCGCGTCTTTGTTGCTGATGGGTGTTGTCTTGATGGTTGCACGTTGCAGGAGAGGCATCAATGAAGCTGCGCGCACCAATCAAATTGGTCGACTTCAAAGAGGCTCGGGCGTCCACTCAGTCCGATATTTAAAGGTGGGGGCCGCCGGTACATGCATTCCAGCGACCGGGGCATAAATGGATCCTCCATGACGACCCTCTTGACACTGTAACTTGGTAAGGTAAGGTAGGTACGCCGTACACAATAGGTATGCAAACAACAATAGTCAACCGCAACCAAAGAACAGACTGAAGCGTATCAAAAATATCCCACTTGCCATCTTCCCATCTAGGTAGCTAGAAAACGTACCGCCTCCTTTGTTCATCGTCCCTTCATGACCGATCACGGCCCTGCTTATCCGGTTCCATCCTATTATCCCCAACTCCTCTTTTCGCTGCCGCCGCCCTGTTGAGCCAAGAAGACCTCCCAGAAATTGATAACTGCCCGTGGCCCTCCTCAGGCCCCTTTCACTACCACCGATTCGATAACATTATAAGAATGTCGGTACGGGCTGCCACCTCCACCTCCATTTACCCTACTTACGGACACCGATAGTTGTGGACAAACAGTGACGAGCATGCTGTCCCGAAAACGCCCCGTCCGGTCATCCTGCATCCAGTTGTCCCTTCTGAAGGGGGACCCGGCCATTGATCCCGCCTCGGATAGCGTCCGCCTCGGTGGGAGTGTTGCCATAATAGGTCGATGTTGATAACCAAGATGGCCACGGATGCGTCCTGGCCAAATCCATGCTGCCGTATCCGCTGGTGCGTGTGGTTGTGCAATAGTGCCATCTTGCAGGCATCCATGGTTGCTAATACTAGTAGCCGCCGTAGTTGCTCTGGCTCGGCACGGTCTGCTGGTAACCCCCATGCGGGTGCATCATCTGCTGTGCCTGAAGGTGTTGCTGGTGCTGCTTAGGCCCGATCAGGTCGTTGAACCATGGGTGGACTAGTGCCTCGGCCGCCGAAATGCGCAACTCAGGTCGGACCTGCAGCATGCGTTGGAGGAGGTCGATACCAAGGTGGTCAATCTGGGGCAGGATGCTGCCGAGGGGCTGCGTGGCGTACATCTGCCAGGTCGTCTTGTACTCGGGGAACTGCGACAGGCCTGGCCAAGTGCGCTCTGTCGGGGTGCCCATGATGCGGAAGATGCGAATGATCTGGTCCTCGTTGGTGGTTCCGGGGAACAAGGGTCTGCCCGAGAACATCTCGGCCATGATACAGCCAGCCGACCAGATATCGATGCTAGTGTTGTAGGTCCGGCTGCCGAGCAGAACATCAGGAGCCCGGTACCAGAGCGTCACGACCTCATTCGAGAAGGTGTTGACCGGGATGCCGAACGCCCTGGCGAGGCCGAAGTCACCAAGCTTGAGCTGTCCCTTGCCGTTGATCAAGAGGTTCTGGGGCTTCAGGTCACGGTGAAGAACCCGGTTCTTGTGGCAGAAGTCAATCCCCTTCAACAGCTGGTACATGAAGGACTTGATGACCGGGGCTTCAGGGCACCCCTCGCCCTGGGTGTCCATGTACTTCTTGAGATCGCCGTCCATGAACTCGAAGACGAGCATCAGCTTGTTCTCGGTGTGGATGACATCGTGGAGGGCAACGATGTTTTCGTGCTTGAGCTCCTTCATAAGTGAGATCTCGCGGATCGCAGTACTAGGCGTGCCCTCCTCTGAGTCTAGGTGGATTTCCTTCAACGCCACCAACTCGCCTGTCTGGCGGTTACGGCCTTTGAAAACCTTTTGGTTACATTAGCATATTGGGGGGGGAGGATTAAAGTCAGGAAAATATCCACTCACTGTAGCATATGTACCCTCGCCGAGCTTCTCCAGCTGTTGGAAGGACGCAGCATGCCGTTTCCCGTCCATATTTCTGATAGTGGGCTGAGCGCTCGTGGTTTGTAGGGATGAATTATTTGTTGGGTGGAGGCCGCCGGTGATAGCGAAACGGGCGATGGGTGGCGGTCGAAGAGAGGCCGAATGAGGGGGGCTGAAAAGAAGGCTGCCAGCAGTAACAGTGTCGTGAAGAGAATTCTGTTGTGGTTCAGGAGGTATCCTCGGCGAGGATGCGTGAGAGGCCGTGATGGAGGAAGAGAGTTTGCCTGCACCTTTTGAAGGGGAAGGCAGGAGTAACTCTTCTGGTGAAACGTTCGGGTTATGAACAACGGCTGGCTGACCGCTTAGTGGCGAATTCTGCACGCGTTGGTGGCCAGGTACAACAAGCAGACACAGGGGCAGTAATGATTAGACGGAAGTTGAAGGAGAGAGTTGCTGCTCCTGGGTGTTCCGCTTTTTGTTTCCTGGCTGATGATGGGAATGGGTACGAAGTGAGGGTGCGGGTGAGGGTGAGATGGATGTTTCAAGCCAACCGAAACACATGTCAGGTCGCAAAGGCCGGCCGCCTCAATACCCCGCCCCCACTAGTCGCTCAGCACGTTGGGGGGCAGACAGTGTGATTTGGCCGTGTGAGTACATAGCTGGACTGTGTAAGTTGCGATGGAGAGGTTGGGCGGAGAGGCACAGCTGAGCTGGGATGGAGGTAAACTAAAAAAAGAAGCGGATACTGTCTGAGAACAAATAGTGAGAGTTTATAATATAGCCCCAAATGGCAATTTAATGGCAAGGTGAGACAGTAGAGTCTGGAAGAGCAAGTTGCGTGACTGAGACGGTTAGACGTCGCACGGCTTACCCACACCGTGTACGTACTCCCTTGGGCTCCATTCCGGCCGTCCTGCTTGTAACACGGCCACCTCAGTTTGCACTGCTGAAAAGTATGTAGTTGAGGCAGTGGGTGTGTCGGTAGTCGATATTGAGTTTAACAAAGGCCTAGACCCTCAAACCCAACCAAGGAAGGCATAGGGCCAGACTCGCTGTACTTGACAGTTGTCTGTTTTACTATCCAACTAACCAACCTAACCGAGAAAACCACTGCCGAAGCTCCCTGTTTTCAAAGCTTCCCTTCGGAGCTTTGTGTCCAGTGTTGTCCTCCTCAACGGGCCATCTCCGGGGGTATAAGTGCCCAAGGACATGTATGTGTCACCCATAGCTTCACCAACAAACCAAGCTAAGCCACCGCACCCGGTCTGTAAGAATCCCGTGTATAGAGTCATGGCTGTCCCTCTCCTTTGGGTTCCGTATTCTGAACATCCATCCACTCCAGCGTAAACGCGGTGACAATCCTCGCCCAGTCTTTGATGGTCGGAACATCCAAATTCTCCCCATCGTCCTCCATGGTATGCCATACATGTGGGAACGGCGAGGGGATCAGATGCAGCACGGGCGCACCCCTCATCATGAACGGCACATGGTCGTCGCCCACAAACCCACCCCCGCTAAACTGCGTGGACATCTTCCCACTCTCGTGCAGGAACTGGCCGCCTCTAGGCTTGCTCTCCAGCAGGCCCATCTGCCGCAACCGACCCTCGAGGGCCGCCATCCGCTTGTATGCCCAGTGCGTGCCCTGGAAGTACGACGGCACCTCCGGGTCAGCCGCGCCCAACAGGTCGAGCAGCACAAACAGACTGATCTGCTGTAACGGGTTCCTGAACGTCGACTTGGCGGGGTGCGTGGTGTTTTCCCACTCTTCCGCAAGTGCCCTATCCGCCATCAGTCAGCAAACACCCCCCTATCAATCAATCACCCAACCCTCCTCACCCCCCAACCCCCCACACATACATAAAACAAACAAACAAAACCATCACTCACCTCGACCCATACAAACTATCCGTATCCGTCCACCTCACAAACGCCTCCTCCCCATCCAACAACAAAATCTGCACCCCCTGCCCCCCCCTCCCCTTCATCTCCCCGCCCTCCTCCATCCCCGCCCACATCCTCCCCAAAAACCCCCCACCACCCTCGCCACATCCATCAACACCGCACAAGGCGCCGCACTATCCGTCGCGCCCACAAACCCCTCCGGCTCAATCTTGCTATCATAATGCGCCACCAGGGTCAAATACCCGGCCGCCCCAGGCCGCCCCTTCGTCCACGGCGGTTCACGCCTTAGCACAATATTCGCAAACGGCAGCTCGCGGTCGCCTGTCACGGGCGTGGTGGCGGACGAGTTCTGCCACGAGATGTCCCACTGCGGGAGGTGGGTGCGGAAGAAGGAGACGAAGTGGTGCTGGGCGGCTTGTTGGCCGGGTGTGCCGGGCACGCGGGGGATGAGTAAAGGCGCGAGGAGCGTGCCCGTGGTGGGGTCGTAGTCGGTGTCGGAGGGGGCGGGGAGGGATTGGAGGAGGGAGGTGGAGAGCGGGGTGTAGGCTTGTGAAAGGGGGAGGCCCGCGAGGAGGGTGGGGAGGAGGTGTGTCGGGCGCATGGTGGGTGGGTGGGTGGTTGGACGTGTTCGTTTTTGAGCTGGTTCGCTCGTTTGTCGCCGTCGAGGGCAAGGAGCCCGGCGGGGGCTTGGGATGGTTCTCGCGCGACTCGTGGCTAGCTAGGTAGCTTTTCGTGTTTTAGAGTGAGTCGAATGTCATGCGCATGCTCGGGGGTGTATCGCGGAGGACGAGTCCGGATGGATGGTATGGCCGGGCGCATTGGCGCTGTCGACGGTTACCGGGACAATTGATCGCGCCGTCAAAATTGAATGAAGAAAAGAGCAATCCTCAACAACAAAGTCCGATGTACGTGGTGTGTATGTCGCTGTTTCGGAGGACAAGCTCCTGAATCTCTTGACACGGTCGCTTGTACGCTGATTGGTCGGTTTCACATTCCCACGAGGCCCCGCCCGAATCGGCCGGCCGGTAAGGCAAGCCACGAGCGCCCCCGGTGATCGGCGATCCAGGCACGCCGGCTGCCAACCCCTGCCGGGTCTGGCCCACATCGGCTTTTGCTGATGTCAACTTGCATCGCGGGAATGCAAGAATCAAAACTTTCCGCTTTCGCTCAAGAGTCCAGATCAGAGTCACAGTAAAGTACTAGAAATCACAAGACACCTAACGGTCTTCCATTTCCTCGTCTCACTCTAGCTATGACCCGAGCCACCAGTACAAGCCCCATGCACACACACAACTCCAACCATGCACACCCCCCCAAATGCAACCCAATATGGTACAGCACATAGAAGGATACCTGTATATGGGTTCGCCCACCCAATCAGCCAGTCTATCCGAACCACAACCTCGCCGATAGTACCCGACCCCGTCTTGTCCAATGCTGAATGCAAATTGCAATCCAAAGCCAAGCAAATCTACCCCCTAATATCCCCCTGTCAATGCCTTACTCACACCTCATCCCCCTCTAACTCCCCTCTCCTCTTCTTTCTCTCCCTTAGCATGCCTTCGCTCCATCTCATCCTCCAGCGCCAACCTCTCCGAAAAGCTCCTCGGCACGCCGCCCCTCGCCAGGCTCGACGCCCGATAACTCGTCCCCATGCTTGCGGCCTGGATCGCCGAGAGATCCTTGATGCTGCCCACATACAGCTGCACGTCTTCCATGCCCGCAATCTCGTCGTACAACTGCGCATCCTTGACCGGGGCATCACCACGGACCGGCCCATGTAGGAGCCGACGCTGTGGCTGAACAGCGCCGCTGAGGGGGACATGGGCGGGATCTTGGTGGCAGCAGCGGCGGTTGCCGTAGAGGCGGGGTCTGCTGTTTCTGCTGGTTGATGTGGTTGTTCGCGACCTTCGTTGCGGAGACGGCCTGGTGGGGTGCTGCTCTCGTCGTCGGAAGAGTCGGGGTCGGCGAGATATTTCTGGG
Organism: Chaetomium olivaceum; assembly: GCA_039881045.1. Taxonomy (NCBI): domain Eukaryota; kingdom Fungi; phylum Ascomycota; class Sordariomycetes; order Sordariales; family Chaetomiaceae; genus Chaetomium; species Chaetomium olivaceum. The sequence goes on along the minus strand of JAYWVB010000038.1, from coordinate 33,278 downwards.
CTTTTTGTGACTGAGACGTGGCGGGGCCCCCAGCTTCATCGTCGAAGTCGAAGAGCGGGTTGAGGCCATCGTCGTCTGCGGCGTGGTTTTGGTTGGTTTCGGATGCGGTGGTTTGGGACACGGGAGCTGGGGCGTTGGATAACCGGATACGAGGGGCAGCCGTAGAAGGGGGGGGCGTAGAGGGGATGGAGTGGACGAGGGAGACTTCCGCTTGATCGGTATCGAGAGAAACTCCTCGTCGGACGCGCTCTCGTCATCGTCGTCATATATCGCCGAGTCCTCAAGCGGTGGTCCGGGTTTCTGCCGATGTGCAAAGTACCCGGTGCCATTTGCCCGGATAGTCGTCTGCGAGTCGGTCTTGGCCGGCTGATCCGATGTCTTTGCTGATTGTTTTGTGCCGTTCATTTTGGCGGGCTCTTCTGTATCTGCGTTGACTACTCTCCACGTCGTCCCTTCTTCTAGCGGGCTCCGAGTGAGTGCCTGCAATGCTTGTGTCGAAGAAACCTTTCTTGGTCTTGGGAGAGAGTCCTCCTCCCCCACAGCGTCGAGAAGTGACGTCCCCGAGTAGGCAGTTGACTCATCCTCGGTTGCCACGACCGGTGCCTCCGCCTCGGGCTGTGGTTCAGCTCCACTTTCCTCGACCGGGGCGATTGTCAATGCTTTGGGTGACGAAGATGCGGGAAACACCCTCGCCCTCAAACTCAAAACGCACCCGGCGTGGGCTGCCCTTAACTGAGCTGGACGACCGCCGTAGCGCGCTTCGTCGGGTTTTGGAGTCGCTGCTGGAGGAGTCAAGCGATGACGTAGACTGATCGGTCAGCCTCCGAATCGCACTCGGCCTGTCCTCGTGATTCTGGAAAGCGGCCTGCTTGGACTCCGCTACCTTCTTCACATTATCCGCCGACAGAGCCAGTGCTGTTCCCCGGGAAGTCGGCGGCGGCGACATTGGCGGTGATTGCAGCGCGCGGGCTGTTCTCGAGCAGTGGCAGGTAAGTTGGCGTGAAAAGTCCCTGAAATTCTTTCTCCCTCGCGTGCGGGTCCCTCGGGCTCTCCTTCGGGATGCCCGAGGTGTGGCGGAGGATGGGTGGCGGCGATTTCCGACCGTCCCAGGCGGTGCGGTCGATTGCCGGCGAGTCCGGTGGCTCACGACTTAGGCAGATCAACGCTGGGTATCTGCCCGTGGACATGGACGCGGCGATGGCTCGAGAGACCTCCCCAGAGACGTGATCCGGATACTTCTTGAGACACTCGTCCATGTGTTTGTGGAATTCTGTTAGCATGTCGCGTTGATACGCAGCGACCTTGCCATCGAGCTCGGCGAGCTTGTCTTGCAACTCGCCCACGAGCCGGGCAGCGTCGTCCATTGTGTTGTTGTGTTGTAGACGAGCGATGCCGGAGCTCGAGGCAACCCCGCGGACGTCAGTTAATGATGCGCGTGACTCGATTGATTGGTGATCGGCAGGCTGCAAAACATGACCTGCGCCGCTGTTACACTCGGGATGGTTATGTGAGCCTAATAAGTAGCCGTGAAGGAAGGATTGGTCGTAAAAGCATAAAACGGGAGCTGTGGGAAAGGGCCGAGAATGATGCGTGTTTTGTGGAAGAAGTTGTGCCTCCTGATCAGGCTAGGGCTGTCTCTGTTTTGCTGGCATGTGGTGGTGAGGTAAGGTAACGTCAGTGAGGGACAACCTTCTGGGACTCTTGGGTTCCAGAACCTGCAAGTCCCGCCTTGACTTTCACGCCCACACGCCGTGCCCGCCTTGGCCAGTGGAGGGAGGCTCCGCTTATTCGCGGGAGGGGGCTCCTGGGGCTGCCGTGGGCCCCAAAACCGGCACCAGTCGGCAACGGGTGTCCTCGATTGGCGATGCAGTACCCGAACAACGCTCCTTCATCGCCTGCACGGCTGCACGCAATCTATCCATGCAGCCCGCTAGATGAAAATCTCTACCGGTCAACCCCGACGATACCAAATACAGCACCCCGATTGGCACGGAACGCCCGTGGTCTGCTGCGGGTCAGAGTAGCCTCAGAACGGCTGCTCCAACAGCCTTACCGTGAGTAGCCAGTCACTGACTCGTTGCGTTCAACAGGGCCCTGGCGTTGGTGGAAGAGGATTGAGGCAGCGTCTGCGGCTCCTCTCTCGAAATCTGGTAGTGAGCGGGGTCATCACGAGCCGGATGGCCTAGGTCTTATTCTCATTACGTTCAATCCCACGAATACGACTTCACGGAACTACGGCAGAAGGCATCAGCCAGTTCCGCCCCTCTTCCACCAAGAACAGACATTAGTGCGGCTGGTTCTCTAGTAAGCCTAGCCCGTCTCCTGCTGGGCAAAAAAACCGATACACCAAAAGTACACAGAGCTGGCTTGATGCGATATTCCTCGGTCAAATCGGACCCGAACTTAAGAAAACGAAGTGGAATAAAATCTCTGACTTTTTGTCTTTATTTTTTTGGCAAATTGAACCTGAACTTAAGAAAACGAAGTGGAACAAATCTCTTGACTTTTTGTCTTCTTTATTTTTGGTGTATCAGTTTTTTTGGCCAGAGGGAGCCCGTGATCTTGGCCCCATCTATGGATACATGTCTTAAGTACGAGGTTGGCTCCCTAGTCAGCCTCGTTGTGCCCCTAAATACGGGACTCGGGAACCTCCCCGCCAGCACGATTGTAGTCCTTGTATTTGAATACAGCCCATTGTAGCTAAGGTACTGAGTGTACATTGACCCGCTCATCATCAGCGGCTTCCTCCGGATTGAATCGTCGATATTCGGAACATGGAAACCCTCTACCAGGTTAACCGTTCCAAACCAATGGCAATGTGAGAACAAGAGTACAATACGTCGAACAGCAAGTAAAACCAGACTTTGGCGAAGCGCGTCGCCCATCAAACCAGCAATATGTGTGCAACCTTCGAGTCCAGACAGAGATCAACCAGCCATGCATATGGCATCCTACCACCTGAGCTGGTTCCGGGAAATAGAGGTGTTCAAGCATCCCACATACCAACATCATCATCATATTCCTCGTCAGAGCCCTCGTCAGAGCCCTCGTCAGAGCCCTCGTCAGAGCCCTCGTCACAGCCTTCATCAGAGTCCTCGTCACACTTCTTCTCGTCAGATTCTTCGTCACAGTCCCCGTCAGAGTCCTCGTGAGATTCTTCGTCAGAGCCCTCCTCAGAGCCCTCGAGTGATGGTTCCTTTTTGATCCGCAGTTCGCCATTGCCAGTGAAAGGGGACGCTCGATTGGCGCTGGCGGCAATAGGAGTTTCACCGCTGGATTTCGAGGCCTCAAGTGACGTTCCCGGACCGGGTGTGGTTGCTGATGCTTTGTAATCGACATCCATGGCTGCTGTATCCTCATGCTTGATGGAACGCAGCACCTGTTCGAAACGTTGATCGACCTGGGAGAGTAGATTCCGGATGTCATCCCGAGCGCTAGACAAGGCCCTGAAGATGGTCTGGTCGACGAGCAAAGAGCTGTAATCATTGTTGATCAAGCCCACAATCTCCTTCACTTTCTCGGTCACTTCTGACTCGAGGTGGTCGATAGTGTCCTTTACGGCGCCTTCCACACTCCGCGTGGCTGCATTGAACATGGTACCACGCACGCTCTTGACGTGTGTAAGCACATGGGACTTTATGCGCTTGAAACATCCAGTGCCTATGAAGCAAGCGGTTAGTTCCTAGAAAGAACCAGTTGCGTCATATGCTCTTACCGCGTTCTGCGACGCAATGCGTATAGGCGCCTGCCATCTGTGAGGCAATAGTGGGGACAAAAAGTCGATTGGCCTCTTTTTGACCAGCGCTGAGTATTGCTTTATATTCCACGGTGTCGTTGAGACTACTTTCCAGGTTCTCGGCCTGTCGAGTAACTAAAGTAAAAGTTGGGGCCTTCTTCAATTCTGGGCGCTTAGCCATCTGCAGCCGGAAAGATTTCAGTAGTTTTGCAAGTGCCGCGGCGAGAAGATCTACGTTCTGCGGGAGAGCACTCGAGAAAACATGTTCCCATGATCGTACCAGTCGCTTCGTCATGGGATCGGCGAGAGCTATCATAGGTTAGGTATCTGAGTACTGACATCGACAAGCCAGCCGCCTCGCTCACCTGTGTTGAAATCCATTGGCCCCCTGACACCTTTGAACACACCGCTACGTAAGACGTCAATAACGAAAATCTAGGTTGATAAAGTAGCGCAAGAACATACTCTCGAACACAAGTCGCACGGAAGGTTTGGTATGCCAACCCTCCATCGTCCCTGCGACATATCCAGGAATTGACTGTGGGAATGGCGGCCTCTGAAGCAGCTTTAGCTGCCAACTCGTATTTTGCTGAGATGTTCGAATGCACTATCTCCCGAGACCGGACAAAAGACTGATGGATCGTCGAGGTGAGCTCCTACGAAAACGGGATTTTAGGTTAGTGCACAGTTCTAGATCAAAACAGGCTATGCATTGTTCGGTCACCGAGAGTTCCTACTAGCTGGAGATCGCCCATAGCGAGTAATTCGAGTTCTTTCTCCTTCATGTTGTCGGCGAGCTTCAGAGGTTGGTCGGACTGAACGACTTGGAGATGAAGTGAGGTCAAGAAGCGGCTGAGATCATGGAGGAAGCGACGGCTGGTTACTTCTCGTGTCTCCTGGACAATTCCCAGCGCGTGTCTCTGCAAAGCCGGGATTTCCGTGTCTTCGAGACGAGTGAAACCTGCCACTCTCTCATCGTTTTCAAGTCGACCGGAGACCTTCTGGTATGCCTTGCTCGAGACACAGAAAACGGGGAGCTGTTTGGCGACATCGCCGTAGTCACGGCATGCATAATTAGGGTCGAAGTTGTCCTCGTCATGGGCTGCATGGTCTTGGTCCAATCTGGTAGCTCGTTAGGGTCGTCAAGCAGTCCAAGTGCAATTGATGGAAACTCACTCCCGAATTCCCTCGGCAAACTGCGCCTGAATAGCAGGCCGCGAATACTCGTTGCGGTATTTTATGCAAGCATGCCTTGTGTCGGACTTGAGTGCCTTGATTTCAGCCTTCACCTCCTTGAGGTGCTTCTGAGTCAAGGGAATTAGTCGACCCAACTCTTTGCGCTCCACTCGCAACTCCTTTAAATGGGACTCGGTCTCCAGCAGTCGCTGCCTTGCCTCCTTGCGTGGCATAGGCTCCTTTTCAAACTCATCTTCCAAAAGAGTCGACTCCTCACACTAAGTGGAGTCCGAATCCTCGGAATTCTCATCATGCTGGCGGCGCATACGCTTGTTAGCCTTTGACGCTGCTTCCCGGGCCGGCCTCTTGCGGGAGCCCCCCGGAGAAAACAAAATCACGTCATCCTCATCGCCCAGGTTGTTTATGGCCGATCGAAGGTTGTCGATATCTGCCAGGAGCTGTTCAAGTTCGCCGTTGGCCTCGGATGCCCGCTTCTTCAACGTGTCAAATTTCTCTTGAAGCTCGTCGCGGTCCGTCTCGAGAAGTTCGGTGCGAGCATGAAGCTGCACAGCCTCGGCCTCCTCGGGTAATAGTTTCAGGGCTTCGGTCACGGAGATGTCGTCAGCCTTTGAACAGATGACGGTGATGGTTGAATAGGTTCCGTCGAGTTGTAATTGGCGCTTAAAACAGTTCCCAAGTAGATTCTGGGCGACTTTGTCGTCGACCGCCCGTGTGATGGGCGCGACGACCCAGAGTCCCGAGCATCGCTCAATATACTTCGAGGCGACTGCCGACCGGGCGGCATTCGAATCATGAACACCAGGCTGTACAATGCGTCAGAATATTGATCGACCATGTGGAATCTCGGAGCCGCTTACCAGGTCAACTAGAATAAGGCCAGTTTCGAGAATTGGTGACCGCACAAAAACCTTCACAACCTTGATCAGGGGCCAGTACTCCATCTCATCAGGCACCTTTTTTCCACCACGCGCTTTTTCTTTGGAGTCTATAAAGCGCTTCAAAAGCTCCAAGAAACCCTGGGAATTAGAGCTGGTAAGCTGCTTGACGGTACCAAACAGAGCCTTGACTGAGGCGTCTGCTGTCAGTTCATCGATGTCAAATTTGCCCTTCTTGATTTCCTCGCTCCTTAAAAACGGATAGACGGCACGGATCTTGTGGTAAGCGACTCCTGCCTCGCTTTCGCTGTTGGTGTAGTTTGCGCCGAGGGTGTCTTGACCGTCCTCCATATCGGCGAGCATTACCCGCAGTTCCTTGACCCAGTCGTCTTCGGAAATGAAGTGGATTTCTGCCCGGTACTTTTCATCCTCACGGTCCGATTTGTTGTAGGCAATCTCCGTGATGACTGCAGTGCACGCGCGCATGCAGTTGGTCGGGACGAGGCACTCCTCATCGAGAACTGCGTTGATTACCGAGCTTTTGCCCGCTCCGGTGCCACCAACAACACCCACTACCGAAGGCTGAGCAGCAGCCTGGGCTTGAAGTGTATTACAGGATTTCACCCACTCGGCAATCTCAGGCACAGTGTTTGCAAGTGCAAACGCCCTCTTGATGTCTCCGAGTATACGAAACCCGGTCTGAATGCCGCTCTCCAACTTGTCCGGGGCCTTGCCCGAGATGAGCTCCTGAAGCTGGCTGAGCTTCATTAAGTCCGTTAGGTCGGAGTCACCCATGGTCTTCCTGCTGAATATGTTAGTCGCAGGTTATCAAAAACAACACAAATGGTACCATTTGCTGTGTCGGCTGTGGAGTAACAGGTAGAGATGAAATGCCAGAAAATCGCAATTTTGGCTCGGTGCTTAAGTGGAAGACAATAATATCGCTAGTGGCAGAAACAATTGAATTGGAATACGACTCACTTGTAGAAACCACCCGTCTATCGCGGTCGTGATGCCGCGAGATGGTGTTTCGAGAATGTGGTGTGGGCTGCTTCAGTCGCGCAAGGAAAGGCGGCGACAGGTGGATTTGCAGCTGATTATCGTGTTGACAGAAAAGAAAATAAGAATCAGAACAGTCTGATGAGTTTGGCTCAGCTGCGATGAAAGTCGCTTTTAGCCAGCCGACTAGGTTGAGGTTGGTTGTTGTTTTGGATGGAATGGGTTTGAAGTTTCGCGGGGAAATGTGAGTTGGGAGAGCTCGGTTACCGAGAAGAATGAGAGAGCATTGACCGGAAAGAAAACAATCAGAATATGGCGGAAATATTGGATTAAACAAAGAGGGGCTATTGCTGAGAGCTGGTTTGGTTCCTGCTCGAGAAAGTTGCGCAAAAAGGAGGCTACCTGGAAAGAAGGGAGAAAATGGAAAGAGGGCGTGGAGAGGGAGTTCGAAGGGGAAGTTTGAAGAGGGTTGCAGTTCTGACCAGCTCCAAATACGTGTTGTTTTTACCTATGTGAAAGTTCGATAGTTTACAGTACTTAACAACGTGCTCATACCTATCAAAACGGGCAAACTGTGCTTCTCAGCGACAACCACCCCTGACTGAATATCGGATGTTGAAGCTTAAAGACAACCATACCATCCCAAGAATTGGACTGGCACCCTCAAAGCAAAAAGCGGGACTCCAAGAGAAAAATAAAAGTCGGCGTAAAAGAAATAAGATAACAAGAAAAGAAGAAGACATGAAGAAGAAGAATGAGGAAAAGGATAAGGAAAAGAACGAGGAAAAGGAAAAGGGATAAAGAAAAGAATGAGGAAAAGGATAAGGAAAAGAATGAGAAAAAGAATGAGGAAAAGGATAAGGAAAAAGGACAAAGAAAAGAATGAGGAAAAGGATAAGAGAAATAGAAAGGGAGTAAAATAACATTTGTAAGTCGAGTGAAGAAAACTCCATAAAATCAGTAGGTAAGGCAAGAATCAAAACCAGAAGATTAACGGTTACCCACCCTGTTTCTTTCTAATGTTTAACTCGCCAGGATCAAGCACTGTTGTGAATCGTCAGGAAGGAGCGACGTTTGGATGATGCGGCTCAAATCGGTTAGTGCCTGCCAAGACTCAGATACCCACAATAACTGACGCTAAATTTGACCGCCTTCCCTTTGCATTCTTTTGCCATTGCTTCCCCAAAGCCGGGGCACTTGTCGCATCCAGAACCCACACTCACACACCGGACGAGACGCGGTTTCATTTAACGAACCACGTCTCACTCTGCGGTGATTTGGCTCTAACAAAGTGATTTGCCTTCGTCGCATCGCCATCTTGTTTCCTCCGACAATATCGCAAAGATAAGCCCCAATATGTCGACCATTACCCCGACGGCGCTGCAGAGCGCGCAGCCGCCCATCATCCCTCTGAGCTTCAATGGGAACCAGCCCGAGACCATCCGCTTGTATCCTCTCTCCAACTACACCTTCGGTGTCAAGGAGACTCAGCCGGAGGAGGACCCGAGTGTTTTGGCCCGCCTAAAGAGGCTGGAGGAGCACTACCAGGCCCACGGCATGCGACGCACTTGCGAGGGCATCTTGGTGTGCCACGAGCACAACCACCCGCACATCCTGATGCTGCAGATTGCCAACGCTTTCTTCAAACTGCCCGGCGACTACCTGCGGCCCGAGGACGACGAGATTGAGGGCTTCAAGGCGCGTCTGGACGAGCGGCTTGCCCCCGTTGGCAGCCTCGGCGAGGGCAACAAGGCGGCTGACTGGCAGGTCGGCGACTGCCTTGCGCAGTGGTGGCGCCCGAACTTTGAGACCTTCATGTACCCCTTCGTGCCGGCGCATATTACTCGCCCCAAGGAGTGCAAGAAGCTGTACTTCATCCAGCTGCCGCACTCGAGTACGCCCATCTCCACCATGTCCCGAGTTATCGAGATGCTAACTTGCTGTCTACAGAGGTCCTGAGCGTTCCCAAGAACATGAAGCTTCTCGCTGTCCCCCTCTTCGAGCTTTACGAAAACACCCAGAGATACGGCCCCCAGCTCTCTATTCCCCATTTGCTCAGCCGCTACAACTTCGAGTTCGTGAACGAGGACGGGGAGGTGGTTGCCATGACCCCAGGCTCCGGCCCGACCGATGGCGAGGTCCCCAAGACCAAGGTCTTGGCTGGGGGCGACGACGTCGACATGAAGACGGAAAACGGGACGCACTGATTGGCAGACGGCATCACTCATGGGTTTGCTTTTCGGCGGGCGTCCGGCGTTAGGGTCAGGCATATGGGATGGCGATTTACGGGTGGACATCAGTGGCTGGAAAGCAGTGCTGAGCCCGTCATTTAGATAGGCAAAATTGGGGGTATACCCGAGATCTGAATGTGAATTCATGCCTTCTCACCCTGAATGGTGGCTACTATCTTGCGTGTGTGCTTCGCAGCACGGAACTCGAGGTACCAGATGCCTTGCCATGTTCCAGTGGCCTGGTCTTGTCAGCGGTGTCTCCTTGAATGTTTCTTGACATCAGGCTAGCTTACCAGTTTTCCATCCTTGATGGGAATCGTCACGCTCGCCCCGATCAACGCAGATTTGACATGTGCAGGGAGATCATCAGGCCCTATCTTCCGCGTCAGCTACTCCCTGCTTTGAAATCCAAGCAAAGTCCACGTAAGAAACAACGTACCTTCGGCATCATGGCGATACAACGCCTCCCCGTTCGGCCCAGCCTCGGGCACAATCTTATCCAGCGTGTCGCTCATATCGGCTCGGACATCCTACACCACACCACCCAAGTTAATATTCCACACCCCACTACGTCATCAACAACCCAAAAAGGTCCAGCGAGGCTCAACTTATTCGGGAGGGAAACCCGAAGAAAGGCAGGGACATACCTCATCCCAATTCTCGTTCAAGCTCAGCGCGCAGCTGGTGTGCTGGATAAACAGGTGCAGCAGCCCCACCTTGTAGGACCGCAGCTCCGGTAGCTCCTTCAACACCGTGTCGGTGATGAGGTAGGAGCCCCGCGACCGCGCCGGGAGCGTGAACTGTTTTTGGGCCCACATCGTTTTTTGTGTTGGGGTGTCAATGGCTGGTGGTGGTGGTGGTTGTTGGGTTGGTTTATGGGACGGGAAGAGGAGGGCGAGGGGTGCGGTCCAGAGGAGGTGGAAGAGGCTGGGGAATAGGCAGATGAGGAGGAGGAGGAAGAGGATTAGAGTTGTGGTTGCTGATGATGATGATGATGACGTTGGTTTATTGGTGTCCTTGTTGGTGGTGGTGGTGATGGTGGGGCCTGCTCCCGTTGATGGTTTTGCTGGTGATGGTGCGCGTTTCGGAGACATGGTATTTCAATTCGGAGATGGCCCGGAGAAGGAGGGGCAGATTACCACCTCCACATCTCCTGTGAGATATAAGAGGTGGAGGCGAAAAAGGCCGGGCAGCTTGAAATAACCGGACACCTCAAATCTCAGGTGGATAGCCACCCTCTGGTGCAAAATAGAGTAGGAAAACAACCAAACAAGAAGGGGCGGAGAAAAGAAATCAGAAGAATAAAAATAGTAAAAAGAAATGTAAATCGAGTAAAAAAGAAAACCCTTCCGGAATTGTTGTTTCGTTCCTGCAACTCGACTTCTGTTAGTACATTACGGAACTACAATCTATATTCACACGACAGTAGATTTCCAGGTTATCAGCAAAGTAAGAAATAAATACTAAAACTCCTGAGGAAAGTTGAAGTTGAATTCAGATCCTTCTCAAGATTTCTTCAGCCTTTCACAAAAAGATTGGCTTGATAAGCGGGGAGACACGATGAAGCTAATCTTCAATTTCAACATTGTTTTGAACTGTTCTCTTCAACTCGTGTTAGTTGCCTAGTTCCTGTCAGCCTGGCTGACCAAATCATTTTACTCAGACAATGCAACACGCGGTCGTATCATGACACACGCCGAAAATAAAACGAAGAGTTCTTCTTACAAAGCAACGAGGCAGGCGTTGTTGGCGTCAGTCCTCGGCGCCTGGCACGGCAAACGGGCAATTGGGTGTGCGGCCCGGTCGATGCATGGATCGACTGTGGGGTCGACTTCCGAAGTCGGGGGGGTAGCTGCTCAGGGCCCTGGTTTTGATGGTACACCCTCTTGGCAGCGTTTGCAGCCATGAGTTGCAGTGGTTGGCGAGCTGGAGAAGTCTTCCGGGCTCGGTTCAGGCTGTTCTGAGTGGACACCCCTGCTGGAGCTGCATGCAGGCTGGGTGCCCCTGTCGACCAGAAGCCCATCGCCCCGGGCTGCTGACAATTGCACGACACCGACGGGGCAAAGAGCCTTCTTTTTTGAAAGATGCTTTCCTGCTCGCGCGACCTCTTAAATCCGTAACCGCCGCGGGTCTCTATTAGAGCAATTGAAACCAATGTGTTAACTTCGCACCTGAGCACCACGTAGCTCCGTCCACGTGTATATCACTTTCCCGTTCCCATTCCCGCCGATCGACGGTTGAGCGGTGGACGTCATACCCGAGACAAACGAACCGTCCAAGCTCCCGTCTCGCAAACCGCTTCCCCGAACCTCCGCCGCTGGAAACCGCCAAACCCCAAACCCACGGTTTCATCTGATATGTCACTTCTGCACACCATCCCGAAGTCATGATATCTGTGCCAATGGGGCCGGACGATTACAGCGATGGCCTGCAACAGGCGCAAAAGGTCATCTTCGAGACGGGGTCATTTACGGGTTACCGCCATGTCGTGTCGGAACTCGGGAGTGGTTATTTAAGTGCCGAGCGCGTCTTTGCCCAGCCATTATGTGGAAACGAAGAGGGATGGGGCCCAATGAGCCCGTTTCGATACGACTTCACACCATGCTTTATCGACGTGTGGGTGGCTACGGTGGCTGCGTTTGGTATCTTCATCGGCGCAATTGCCGTATGGTGGCTGATTAAGAGGAAGCAACCGACACATGTGGCGAAGGACTGGCATTTCTGGACGAAGCAGGTGGGTGATGTCTTGCGATTGTTATGGAAGTTTGTGGTGATTATCATGTTCTGACTTTACGCGTAGACACTCCTCGGGCTCATCATCGCCGATGTCGCCGTCCAGCTCGGCTTCCAGATCGCCAGCTACCCGGACATCTGGTACGGCGACTTCAGGGTCTACACCACCGCCGCCACCGTCCTTTCCCTCTTCGTCATCTTCGCGATCCAATGGCTCGAACATTCGCGACTCCGAAACGCAAACGGCGTTGTTCTGTTCTACTGGTTATTCCTCCTGATTGCGCTTGCAGTCAAGCTTCGGTCTTTGATCTCGCAGCAAATCTACGCCAAGAGTCTGCCATACTTTGTCACATACACCGTCGGCTTCGGTCTGTCCGTGGCCGAGTTCTTCTTGGAATGGTTATGGCCGAAGAAGAACAGCGCGTACGATGCGCTAGTCGATGAGGAGGAATGCCCCGCCGAGTACGCTACCGTCTTCTCCCGTCTCACATTTTCGTGGATGACGCCCATGATGAAGTACGGCTACTCGGCGTTCCTGACGGAGGAGGACCTCTGGGGGCTGTCAAAGGACGACACGACCAAGGCAACCGGTGACGCCTTTGACAAGAGGTGGCAACACGAGCTGGAACATAGGAAGCACCCTTCGCTCTGGAGGGCCCTCTTTGGTGCTTACGGCGGCCCTTACATGCTTGCGGCCGTTTTCAAGATCGGAAACGATGTTTCTCAGTTCATGCAGCCGCAGCTCCTGAGGTTCCTAATTGCGTTCGTGACCTCCTACCGCCACGGGAACGAGCCCCAGCCTGTTATCAAGGGCGCTGCCATTGCGCTCGCCATGTTTGCCGTCGCCGTTTTCCAGACAACCATGGTTCATCAGTACTTCCAGTTGGCTTTTGTCACCGGAATGAGAATCAAGGGCGGCCTGACTTCTTCCATCTATAAGAAGGCCCTGAAGCTTTCGAACGAGGGCCGGGCATCCAAGTCCACTGGAGATATTGTCAACTACATGGCGGTTGATGCCCAGCGGTTACAAGACCTTACTCAGTTCGCCCAACAGATATGGTCAGCCCCCTTCCAGATCGTCATTTGCATGGTCTCGCTCTACCACCTAGTCGGGTGGTCCATGTTGGCAGGCATTGGCGTCATGATTTTCATGATCCCCATCAACGGCATGATTGCTCGCATCATGAAGAACTTGCAGAAAAAGCAGATGAAGAACAAGGATGCCAGAAGCCGGCTGGTTGCCGAAATCATCAACAACATGAAGAGTATCAAGCTCTACGCCTGGGGTGCCGCTTTTATGAACAAGCTGAACTACATCAGGAATGACCAAGAGCTGAAAAACCTGCGCAAGATTGGAGCCGGTCAGGCCTTTGCCAACTTCACCTGGTCTAGCACTCCATTCCTGGTCTCCTGTTCCACCTTTGCCGTATTCGTGCTTACCGACGACCGTCCCTTGACGACGGACATCGTCTTCCCTGCTCTAGGTATGAGCTCATTTTTGCTAACCACTGCCCACGCTTTTTTGGCTAACCTTGGCTTCGCTCAGCTCTATTCAACCTCCTCACATTCCCGTTGGCGGTTCTCCCCATGGTAATCACCTCGTTCATTGAGGCTAGCGTTGCCGTTGGCCGCCTCACGTCGTACCTAGTTGCCGAAGAGATTCAGCCCGAGGCTATTGTTGTAAAGCCGCCTGTTGAGATTGTGGGAGAGGAATCCGTCTTGATCCGCAACGGCTCTTTCTCCTGGAACCGCCACGAGGACAAGACCGTTCTGAAGGACATCAACTTCAGCGCTCACAAGGGTGATCTGTCCTGCATTGTCGGCATCGTCGGCGCAGGCAAGAGCTCTCTCCTGCAGAGTATTCTCGGTGATTTGTGGAAGATCAAGGGCGACGTCGAGGTCCATGGAATGGTGGCCTACGTCAGCCAGTCACCATGGATCATGAACGCTACTGTCCGGGAGAACATTGTCTTCGGTTACCGGTACGACTCTAACTTCTACGAAAAGACCGTAAAGGCTTGCGCCCTTCTGGACGACTTCGCCCAACTCCCTGATGGTGATGAGACAGTTGTCGGAGAGCGCGGTATCTCCCTTAGCGGTGGTCAAAAGGCTCGCGTTGCTCTGGCGAGGGCCCGTCTACGCGAGAGCCGACATCTACCTCATGGACGACTGCCTCTCTGCTGTTGATTCCCACGTTGGACGTCACATTATCGACAACGTTCTCGGTCCCAAGGGTCTGCTCAGCTCCAAGACAAGAATCCTTGCCACTAACTCAATTCCTGTTCTTGTCGAGTCGGACTACATCTGTATGATCAAAGAGGGCGAGATTGTGGAGAGGGGCACCTACCGGCAGCTCACGGCAATGAGAGGCGCCGTCTTCGATCTGATCAAGACTGCTGGGCAAAACGATTCGGGCTCGAGTTCTCCTGTTGCATCCCCTAGTGATAGCGACAGCGAGACATCGACTGTCATCGAGGCAGGGCGCAGCAGCCAGGACAAGGAAGAACTGGAGGAAGCTCAAGAAGGATTGGGCGCACTCCAGGCCATCAAAGCCGGTCCTGGCAGCTCCTCTTACCATGGCCAAAAACCGCGGACGGGCAGCATGGCTACCTTGAGGCGCGCTAGTGCCGCTAGCTTCAAGGGACCCCGGGGCAAGCTTCACGACGAGGAAAATCCCAGCAAAACCAGACAGGCCAAGGAGCACCTGGAGCAAGGCAAGGTCAAGTGGTCAGGTATGTGACTCAAGGGTATCGGAGAGGCCGGTCCGCTATGCTAACCCAACGCCAGTCTACGGTGAATACGCAAAGGCGAACAATCTCGCAGCCGTTGCTGTCTACCTCATTGCTCTCGTTGCCGCTCAAACGGCGCAGATCGGTAAGTTGCTCACTCTTTTGCCTCGGTCGTAGACCTCACTGGGCTGTGTCCGCGGGCCACATCGCCTTGCCCCTCCCTTTGCCTCCATTTGCCTCCTTGTTCACCGCCTCTTCACTCACCATCATCGACCTTGTTTGCTTGTGATACGGATCGCTAACTCGGCACATAGCGGGGAGCGTTTGGCTCAAAAACTGGGCCGACAGAAACACCGAGGCCGGCAGTAACCCCGAGGTTGGCAAGTACATCGGCATCTACTTCGTGTTCGGCATCGGCGCTGCCATCCTGACGGTCGTACAGACCCTCATCCTCTGGATATTCTGCTCTATCGAGGTATGTCAAACCAAACAAGCGGATCGGGTCTTGGGCTCACATGCGGTTCGCATAGGCATCCCGCAAGTTACACGAGAAAATGGCCACCGCCATCTTCAGATCGCCCATGTCCTTCTTTGACGTTACACCGGCTGGCCGCATTCTAAACCGGTTCTCGAGGTGCGTACCTGTGGCCCTTCTCCAAATATTCCTTCCTCTCCCTAGGCTTTTCCATGGGGTAGGACGAGCCAGCTGCTGTGAAAGGGGTGTTAAGCCAAGTGGCTCCAACGGTGCGGGAACCACCGGCGCCAACGGTGTCGTGCATCCGTGTCACGTAACGCCCATCGAACTCCCAATTCAGCACAGTGCAGACAGCCTCAAACCTCCGCAGTTTACTTACCGTTTCACAGTGATATCTACCGTGTCGATGAGGTACTTGCCCGGACCTTTAACATGCTGTTCAACAACCTCGCTAGGTCGTTGTTCACCCTTGTCGTCATCTCGGTCACAGTGCCTGCTTTTACCGCCTTCATCGTTCCGTTAGGCCTCATGTACATCTGGATCCAGCGGTATTACCTACGGTCATCCCGAGAGCTCAAGAGATTGGACAGCGTGAGCCGCAGCCCAATCTATGCTCATTTCCAGGAGTCTTTGGGCGGCATCTCCACCATCCGTGCATACCGCCAGCAGGACAGGTTTGAGCTCGAGAACGAGTGGCGGGTGGATGCCAACCTTCGGGCTTACTACCCTTCCATCAGCGCTAATCGATGGCTAGCCGTGAGGCTCGAGTTCATTGGTGCGATTGTCATCTTGGCTGCCGCTGGGCTCGCTGTTACCGCGGTGGCCAGCGGCGTTGATCTCAGCCCCGGGATGGTCGGCTTGGCTCTGTCGTACGGCTTGCAAATCACCACGTCTCTTAACTGGATCGTCCGCCAAACGGTCGAGGTGGAGACCAACATCGTGTCGGTGGAACGTGTGCTCGAGTACGCGCGGCTGCCGAGCGAGGCACCCGAGATTATCCACCGCAGCCGGCCGGCCGTGAGCTGGCCGTCGCGTGGCGAGGTCGAGTTCAACAACTACAGTGCACGGTACCGCGAGGGCCTCGATCTTGTGCTCAAGAATATCAACCTGGATATCAAATCGCACGAGAAGATTGGCGTCGTGGGACGCACGGGAGCCGGGAAATCCTCCTTGACCCTTGCCCTGTTCAGGATTATTGAGCCTGATACGGGCAATATCAGCCTTGATGGGCTCAACACATCGACTATCGGCCTGCTGGATCTTCGGAGGCGTCTCGCTATCATCCCTCAGGATGCGGCTCTCTTTGAGGGTACCGTTCGGGACAATCTGGATCCCGGACACGTACATGATGACACGGAGCTTTGGAGCGTTCTCGGTATGTTCCCCCCGTTACACTTGCAGCCCGAATCAGTCTACACCCCCACCACGGTGTTCACATGGCCCTGCCGCTTTGTCAGATACACAAGACTAATATGTTTGGCGCACAGAACACGCCCGGCTAAAAGACCACGTCGCCTCCATGGAGGGTGGATTGGAAGCTAAGATCCACGAAGGAGGTAAGCAGCGCATATTCCCACGTGCTAATTCCCACCTTGTCCCCTTCGTTTCGCGCTTTCTGTCGGCTTTCACATGTGCCTGTCGTGTCA
Source organism: Chaetomium olivaceum (assembly GCA_039881045.1). Classification (NCBI taxonomy): domain Eukaryota; kingdom Fungi; phylum Ascomycota; class Sordariomycetes; order Sordariales; family Chaetomiaceae; genus Chaetomium; species Chaetomium olivaceum. The sequence continues at coordinate 16,657 of JAYWVB010000038.1, read as the reverse complement.
TGTTGCGCTAGTTGCGTCATCGTGGACTGCTTGCTCCTCGGTAGCATCGCGGCGCGATACGGCTAGCTGCATTACACCCTGGCTACAGAGCCTTTGATACGAGTAGCCCTTGACCGCAATTGCTCGGGTTCGGACTGCCAAACGAGTGGGCAGAACGTCATACCATGGCTCGTGCATGGGGAAGGGGTGAAAGTTGAGGTGCTCCGCGAACCGAGGCGCCGTTTCTGTCCTACCTCTCTTGCCTCGCCATATGCACCACCGCACCCTTCCATCCAGTTGGATGCGCGCCCGTACACAAAGCAGGTCCTTGCAGGATCTCCGATGCCATGGGCGTGGCTGCGATAGTGGAGGGCCGGATTCCGAGCGTGGCCTACCCCCCATCAGCCACCATTACCTTGTGTGCTCTCCTGGCTTACCGACATTGCCCGTCATCCACCCCCTTGGTCACCGCTACGTCACATTAACTGCCGGAACCAAGTGGTCCGCTGCTGTTCGGCCGGTACTAGTCGGCACAGAGGAATGTCACTTCTCAGACCCGGCAAGGTTCGGGATCGAGATGAGCGGCTGTGATGGAACCTGAACCAAACCCTTCAACAGCCATGCATCACACACACCTTTCCCCCCGCATTACACACACCCCCGTTCCACCACAAATTACGATACGATACAACCCCCCAACTAGGTAAACAGCCCACTAACACCCACCACCACAACAGGCTCCAACCTCTCCCAAGGCCAACGCCAGCTGGTCTCGCTCGCGCGCGCCATGCTCACGCCGTCCAACATCCTCGTCCTCGACGAGGCCACCGCGGCCGTCGACGTCCAGACCGACGCCATGCTGCAGACCACGCTGCGCGGGCCGCTGTTCGCCAACCGCACCATCATCACCGTCGCCCACCGCATCAACACCATCCTGGACAGCGACCGTGTCGTGGTGCTGGATAAGGGGGAGGTGGCCGAGTTTGATACGCCCGCGGAGCTGATACGGAAGAGGGGGGTGTTTTATGGGTTGGTGAGGGAGGCGGGGCTTTTGGAGGACGGGGAGGAGTAGGTATTTTTTATTCCTGGGGTTTGGTTTGGCTTGAAGGGGAGGGTGTGCTTACTGTTTTGTTTTGTGGGGGTGTGTGCTGGGTGTAAAAATGGGTTGGTTGTTGAAGTTGGGGGGGGGTTGCATTGGGGTCTGAAAAAAGAAAGGACAATAATGAAAGGAACGAAAAGGTTTCTGTCATCATGCTGCTAGCTTGGCGGGAAAGGATAGGCTCTGGTCGGTGTCGGTGTCGGTGTGTGTAGTTAGTAGTATAACTGCTGCTGCTGCTACTGCTGCTACTGCTGTAAAACAAATAGATGTGTAATGTACATCGAGGAGCGGTATTGTTCCGCGCGAGCTCGGAATGTCTGCACGGCGGCGCCGACATGAAAGCAGTTGGCAGTTTCGTGGGGCTGGTGTTGGGTGTCGGTGATGATGTTGGTGTATGGTGTCTGCCTGTCTTGGGCGTTGTTACTTGCATCACACATTCAATCACCTGTCTGTATTCCAACTGTTCATCTTCACCGCTACTCCCTCTCTCCCTCCTCTCGACCCCTTCGGTGTCGACCCGTGGCTGTTCGTCAATCGGTCCGTCGCCGCTGCAGCGCTGCAGTGGCATGTGTGTGCGGGAGAGGGTATCACCAACAGGTCCGTCTGTCTGCGGGTCTAGCTGGATGGGAAAGGGCCAAGCCAAGCTAAGCCGTCCGTAACGGAATGGGAGGGTGGGTTGCGGGATGGATAACTGGATAGCTGGGTGGAAGGATGGAAGGATGGATTGGTGGATTGATGGACTGGAAAGATCAAGGCGGGAGAAATGAAACAAAACATGGTGAGTAAATTAAAGTAGACAAGCAGACAGCCAAGCAGGCAAAGAGGCAGACAAAAACGAAAAAGATAAAAACTCGCTCATCGTTATCAACAGATAGCTAACCAGCACAGCACACACCCAGCCGCGGCACCCCGACCCAGCACAGCACAACACAGCACAGCATAAACACAGCGCGCATAGCCAGCCAGCCGGCCGGCAGACCACTCGGCCCATGCGTGTGCGGGCTGACCTGTGACCAACCGCGTGACTGAATCTTCCTGCCGTGTCAGCGTGATTAGAGCCAGCCACACACACACCGGCAGTTTAGTTCGCTTGGGTCGTTGTGGTGTGTGTGTGTGTGTGTGAGTGAGTGTGTGTACATGTCTGTCTAGGTTGCGTGTCTCACATCGGTACGGAGGAGCGAGACATGCCTTGTTCACAACGAACCAGACAGTTTCCTCGGTGGGTAACTAACTACCTTACACAGTAGCTAACGGAGTGACTGACTGACTTGCTGGGCTGACACACAGCCAGCCATCCAGCCAGTCGGCAACTTTTGTGTGCGGTGTGATGATGTGCGTTAGTTACGGTTTTGGTTTTGTTGGTTGGCGGGGGATGATGGGGAACTGGCTTCAGATCATGCAGGCTGCCGGCTGGTCGGCGGGGAGAGGAGGCGTTGCAAAATGGTGATGAAGTGGTTCGAGTTGGTGGTGTGCTACAGTTGCCTTAATTGGAAATGCCTTGTTTGGAAATACCTTGTTGGTGATGCCGAACGGGATAACGCCCAGGAGGGGAAGGGATTGCCATGTTGGAAGTTGGGAGGTTTCCGAATTGGGGGATGTGTGGGTTGCGGCTCAGCGAAGCGGTTGAGTTATGGAAATGGTTCTGGCCCTGGTCTGCTTTACATGATCCACCCACACGGCCGCCACAGGAGGAGTGAGACAGGTCTAAGATATGGAGATGAGATAACGAGATGGTTCAGGGACGAAAACCTGGGCTGGCCCAAAGGAGCTTGTGGAGACGCTGCTTTGGATGGTGTGATCTTATACACACTGTTGTGATCTGGCGTGGCTGATAGGGACGGCTCAAACATCTCCGTTTCTTGATCTCGATGGACCCTGAACCCCCTTCCGGCCCTTGCTTCTCGGTCCCACTCTGGGTACCGTTCCCTTTCATGCTCCCCTAGTCAGCACCTCATGGATGCAGGGTGTCAGAATCAGGAGCAGAAGCCGGGGGGTGGAGGTTCCAAAGTGAGGTTCGTGTAACCCGTCAATTCGTCCAACCATATTTAATGTCCGCATTGAACGCTTGATGACCGCGTCTGCGGGGACGGATACGGCCTAGTCGAATCATGCTTGGGACTCGGGAAAATGAGAGAGAGAGAGGTGCGGTTCAATGAGGGCGGGGCAACGGGTGTCGTACCATGTGTAGTTATGAGCAAGGAGGGTGGGACAAAAAAGACGTTGGCAAGTCTGAGACTGAGATCCTGCGGTCTGTTCGCTGAGTTACACCGGCCCAAGCCACTGCCGTGGTCGGATGGTTACGCAAGGGCAGCCCCATGGTACACGTGGTAATCGCAATGCCTAAAATGCAGATTTAGGCGGTGGAGAATGATAATGAGAGAACCCTACAGACGACATCCAAACCTCCGCGATATGAGCATGAAACCGACCAAGGAAGTCCTGTGCCTGTCAACCATGGGTCATCATCCGCGGAGACCGATGGCAGCGGAACATCCACGGTCCATCCACGGCCCCTTTCCCCCCTGAATAACTAACGAGGCGAGATGCAGTTCTGGCTGTGTCCGCTGCTGTTGTGAACACTGTGATGGAGCTTTGTCAGGCACCGGAACAAAAGTTCCCAACAAGATCAGGGCGGCATGACAAGGATGGCGAGGCGGCGGCACAGGTACTGGAAGACGGGGTGGTCTCCGCATATCTCAGGCGATAAAGTTGCCAATAAGACCCAGGGTGGGTCCCATGCCGCAGGAGCGAGAGAACATGTGAGCGGGCCCAGACCCTGGAAGACTCGCACATCTAATCTCTAGTTAATAGATACTGTTGGATGGCCGGCCGATCTGCTGCTCTTGGGCTCGGGCCAACTGTGGCAACGCCGCGTGGGTTGTCTTGGTCGTTGACAAACCGTCAACGTCTGCTAGGGAAGCTCGAGGTTTCAAGGCGTCGATCCGATACTTTTCAAGTGAGACCCGGCGAGCCGCCTTGGCTACGGCATTGAGAGAGACGATCTTGCTCTGAACGGATTAGAAGTGGCAGGGTAGGCGTGGAGAACGCCTCCATCGGTTGGGGTTGGCGATGCGTGTCCCCAAATGCAAGGGAATCTGGAAACGGTTTAGGGCGGGGAGAGCTGCTGTTGTATGTACCACCTCACGTTGCACGCTCAGTCCTGGTGGCTGCCGTCTGCCGAGCCCACACCCACCTCCCCCCCTTTCCATCGCTATCGTTGATCCAGCAGGCTTTTGGTTTGAGACAAGCGAAAAGTCCAGCCTTGTGGGACGGAATGCGGGCTGTGAGAGGATGAACTTGGCAATTGGCTCGGGGTCCAGCGCGGGATCTAAGACAGAATCAATCGCGGCTCACTGGGTTCTGAACCCCGTTGTTGTTGAGGTCGGCGACCATGGCGACCACCTGAAGGCAAACATGCTCTCTACCCCTTTCACCGATGCCCAAGCATGATTCCCAAGCGCAAACATATTGCACCTTGACACTTGGCACTTGTGGTGTCGAGGACTCCCATAGGCCATTTCTCGGTCATTTCGTAGGACACGGGGATTTGTGCAACGGCACGACGAAAGATCCTGGGGAGGTTACTATTATTACTTGAGTTTTCGGGGTATCTGACTGATTCTGGAGAAGCCATGGTAACTCAGCGCGGGGTTGATGACGATTCTGGCATCGGGTCCGTCCCTGGAAGAAGGTTATCAGCGGCCTGACGCGGAACATGATGTACATGTACCCTCGGTGTCCTCTTCCTGCATCACGGACTCTATCATGGGTGGGTACAGTCTTGTAGGATGAGGATGGCTGTAGGGATTGCGTCCTCCCTCGTCTTGATGAGATGGGAGAGATGGTGACGGTACTACGTCAGTACAGTCTGGATGTCAGAATGAGGACAAATGCCGAAGGTCCCGGGAGGACGGTTGTCATTTTCCTTTCTTTTCGACCAAGATAAGCTCGCGGCAACCCGCCCAGCCGCTGATTGATTGCGTGCATGTCGCCGAGTTCCTTGCAACCGGTCCGGACCAGCTCCAAACCGACCACTCGGGTCAAGTGTGGTCGGGTCAATGGTGAATTTGGGTGCCATTCCCGCCAACAGGTCGACCTGGGTCAATTTGCCCTTGGCATGTCGGACTGACAGTGTGGACGAGGTTTTGCATTTCTGAATTTCTGGATGCTTGGTTGGACGAAGGGCCGAGACCAACCTGTTCATTTCGTCGCTTCTAAGAATGCAAACAGAATCTGTAATATTTTTGTTCAATCGTGATGATCGACGATTACTTTTTATCGCATCATCCATCGTCCAGAGTTAGCGCGCGGATGCCGAGAGGCGGGACTGAAGGCAGCTAAGGGCCGTTCCGCGCGAACATGGTGCCGTATCGACAGGGCAAATGTGATGGAAAATGAGATGTCAGGTATTGTTGTTTGCAGTGTGGATAACTCAAACCAACCTGCCAGGGCGTTATCCACGGCGGAGCTCGGCATTTCAAGGGGCCGACGTAGATCGAGCCAGAGTCAGAAATCGTGGCTCCACTACGATTGCATGGATACAATATACCGTAATCTGTACATTGAATACAGCCATGGGGTATTGTATGTACAGGTGTGCAAAGTATGTACAAGTAAGGTAGGTAGTGTACAGCGAACGGCGCAGGTTCGATACATTACCGGCAGCATCCAACGCCCTTCCGCCATTCTTCCGCCATGCTTCCGCCGCGTTTCTGTTGCGGCTTCTTCCATACCTACCTATGTAAGCTATGTCAGGTATGTTACATACGAGAATTGATCTGGCAAGGAAGGTACGAAGGTACGAAGGTACGAAGGTACGAAGGTACGAAGGTACGAAGGTACGAAGGTACGAAGGTACGAAGGTACGAAGGTACGAAGGTACGAAGGTCTGTTTTTCGTGCTTTCAGATCGTCCATTTCTGTCAAAATGACCAACGGAGGAAAGCGTGCCCGCCCGAGACATTCCGTCGGCCTATTCATCCGTCTTATTGGCGGCCAGCGAGTGTAAATGACGGGTTGAGGCCAACAGCAGCTGCTTGCTTCTTTGGGCTATTCCGCTTTGACTAATTCATCCATGGTGCATCCCCGGGGTTGCACCACCTCTCTTCTCGACATCCAGATACCTGTGGGCGCATTATCAACGAATCAATGGTAGGCCATCAGTATATTGTTTGCTGCTATGGAGTGTGAGATTGAGCTCGTTTCTTATCGCCCACCTAATTTGCGAGTTTGGGCAGCTCCGGGCAGCTCTGGGTCCCTCCGGGTACGGTACCTGCTGGCCCGCGCCCCAATCTTTTCCACCCTCCCATCCCCTGCGATGCCGCATCAAGGCCCAAAAGAGCTCCCAAGGTCGAGGGTGCTCGTTGGCTGTGGGAGAATGCATGGAACACAGTAGGCGACATGGATCAACTTCCATTCTCAACGCAATGCTTGCGAGCTGCCTCTCGCTGCGTTCAATCGGGAACGATCCGGACCATCGGGCGCTTCTGCAGCCAAGGTGACGATGACCCGAACTTGCAGCTTGTTGGCCATGCAGCCCAGGGTGGCTCTCTGGAGTGAGTTCTTTGCTCAGCTCATGCAGGGATTCCGATCGATGGCCCCTCCGCTGCGCATCAGTGGGGAGTGGGGAGTGGGGAGTGGGGTTTCGTATTGGAGAATACAAGGAAGGATACGGCAGGGAGATCTCCCAGAACCGATGAAGCCGCAAAGTCCCACTTGCCCGCCCGTTTCTCAACTTCACACGATTTGTTGTTGTCTCCCCCCACAACGGCTTTTCCCGTAAATTCAAAGGATACGAAGTAGGCTGGGGCAAATGGTCCGGGGGTGGGGGGCACGTTTCTTGGCGCTCACGTTGCGAATTGGTCCACTTATACAGATCTGTACTGCGGTGCAGTCGTTAACGGTTATTTATCGTCTTGCCGGTCTCATTTTTGACGACGGAGCGATCGATTGCGGAGCGCGGAATGGCGGCCGACCACCACGGCAGCGGCCGAACTGACAAGGCTAGGAAGACCGAGACCCACCCTCGAACTCGACAGGAAGGCTCTGCACGTCGGTCGCCTGAATGCAGTTATATATGTATGACATTGCATTCTGGGCCAAGTGGGATGTGGGCGCACGAAAAGGGAAGCGCAAACAAGGATCACCACTCCTGTTGGTTCCTGCTGTTTGCCTGTTCCTCGCCTGCTGTTCGCCCACCCGGCTGCTTGAGGCCTGGTCGAGATGATCGATTGTCCCGGTAGCGTCCGGCATGCATGCAGCGTCCCGGCACTTTCGAGTTGTTCAAGTTGGGGAGAAAGATGGGCTTAACTGGGCAGCATCGGCAGCATCGGCAGCATCGGCAGATATTGACCGCTCGTCGTCATTGTGCCCTGCCATCGCGCGTTGCTTGCCGTCGCCGTCCCTGTTGTCAAACGTCGTGGAATGTTTCGCTTGTTGTCTTGTCTCGGTTTGTCATCCTCAGGCCCAATACGGGAATAATTAACGGATTGAGTGACTGCGAGACGTCATCTTGTGCTCTTGAAACCAGCCAAGACAGTGTTTCATGGATGGCAGTAATTCTACCAAGCATGCATGTATGTAAATATGTATGTGATTACCAGAAATTGAGCCTGAGGGACAGATCTGTACAGATAAATTACTGTGATATTCGTACCTCGTTAATGGAAGTGACCTGAACAAGGTTCCACTTCCTTCACGCCCAGGTGATGAATACCGCGCCAAGACCTGGGGGTCCATCGCACCCGCCAATTCTCTCTAATAGTTAAGTGGAGCATAATCCAACCCAAGTTCCGGTCGATCTTTTCTTTCGTCCCCACCCACGATGGAACCAGCACCAAGCTTTTTTCAGGGACTTCGTTCAACTTACCCCGGTCAGTTCACGAAACGTCCTCTTATTTCTTTTTTTTCTCCGCGGGGAGAAAAGGAACGTCTCTTTCCAGAAGCCCCACCATCGCGTTGCAGTTATGGCGCCATTCAAGACAGTCAGTCCGGTCAATCCAGTTCAATCCAGTCAATTCAAGCCCAGCTCTCAAGCCGTCCGCATCACCCATCACCCACCATTCATCGTCAACTGATCTTGTCATCGCTTGGCTGTTGAGACGAAGCAGTGCAACATTGACCTCCGTCCTTGATAAGCCCGAATGATGGCCGATGGGAGTAAGAAGGTGGTAACCGAGCGCAGGCAGATAACCGAGACACGGTGCAGAACGAGGACGATATGGCGAGCCCTACCCTACCCTGCTCTACCCTGCCCTCCTGTCCTGCAGGGTGGTGACGAGCGTCTTGTCCTCCCCCAGCTCCAACGACTCCGTTTCGGCACCAAAACGCCCCGTTAGGTCAGCCCTCTCGCCTCCACCCACGGCGGCTGCAATCTGTACTTTGCAACTACGCAGAGTACAGTGCGAGCTGCTCGCCAACGCTCCTCATGCCTGTCGTTCCGCAAAGCCTTGCTTGTTATGCCAGCCCGACGGAGATACTGGCCAATCTTGGGTCCGCTTGCGTCCAATATGGCGCCTCCCTCCGTGCTGTGTCTCCATCTCGACGGCAGAAACAGCCAAACACAGTAGACATGCACGGGCATAGGCATGAAGCTCGATTACACAGCACATGAGAAGCTGTGCGACGGCATGCTGAAGGAAGCGAAAAGGAAACAAAGTTCACTCATCTGTATTCGTATATTTCCTCCTCTCGCCGCTTGCTCCCGTCGCCTTCTCCCTCCGCCTCCAATCTCCAGTCTCTCCAGAAATCGCCAAGCTCTCTCGTTCTCGTTTTACATCTCTCTTTGACATATGAACCGTCGCATCTCGCTAGTGTAGTCCGGCTACCGTCCCGTGTCTCGGGGCGCATCTTCATCTGCACCTGGTCAATCGTTGTCTTGGCTCCCGACCAGTCTCAACCGGGCCTAGATACAACTTCCCCAGAGTCGGTTTTATGCTCAGACAAGCCTACCCTTCCCCTGTGAACGAGCAATTGAGCTCGGACGTTTAAGAGCCAGTCATAATCGACGGAGACGGCGCCGAACATACATAGACCAAACCCAGAGGTTCTCGTTACTACCGTGGAGCCGTTCCAGCTTCCCATTTAACAACCAAGGGCCCGGCTGATTCACCAGAGTCCAGCTCCCCGACAAGCTCAAGTCGGCCCCAGACCGTCTCCACTTCCCCTGCGCGTTTCCGTGGCCCCCCCGAGACCTCGACTGAAGAGGGGTCACCACCTGCTCGGTATTTCAGGTACTTACTCACCTTACCTCCTGAGATACCTCCCCCAAGAACCAGCCGCCCTCTTCCACAGTGAACTCTCCTCACCCATTGGGCCCCGCTATTCCTTGACCTTGTCACCTCAGAGGTGACCCTGTCAGCCACCTCTCACCTGTGATCCTTGCGCCCAAGGATCCTGGCCATTGAACCAAGTCAGCTTCGAGCAGGCCGGTCCTTTGGCAACTTCAAAGGCAGGGGGCGCCCTCCACAACAAAAAAAACACATCCACACATCAACCGATCACACCACACAAGAACCCACTCCCATACTTTCCAGGACGGCACAGCTGGAAAAGAGCATACTATTTTCACGCCGCTATTATCGAGTGGTCAGTTGACTCCCTCCCCCCTGTCTTACAGCCGCACGAGCAGACAAAGACTAACCGCAGAGTCCTGCGCCCCTAGGCCATCCTATCTCCAAAGCTGATATCACTGTTTGAGACTGGCACCCTTTCGTCTCCACCGTCTTGATAGGCAGTAATCGCCTCCAGTATCAACCTCTAACAGCCACTGTCGGCTCCCTTGGTTGTCCCGTGTTCCATCGGTCCACTTCATCTGGCACTATCCGCGAGCCCGGCTCTTCCGCCATCAAGTAACGTTGCTGGCTCCCTTCAAGTCTACGGCCCGCGCAAAGCATTGCCGTCGTCTTTTCCCACCGAGCTACCTAAAAAGGATACCAGTTGCCTTCCTTCTCGCAGTCTTATCTCCGAAACGAACAGATCGACAGGGATTCAACAACGATAACCCGGAAGCGTTCTTGAAGTCTTTGCCTACAATCTCGGCGTACCGGAATAGCAAGTCTTGGGTACCTGCTTTCCGACCCTACCCCCCTCCCCCCTGGCCGAGCTCATCAACGAAGACCCACACGGGAGCCCCCCGTGTCTCATGAGCCCGCGCCCCGACTCGACCTAGTCCCACTCAGTCTGTGACAGCAAGATATATCTGCATGTCCCCTCCTGTGTTTTCCCGGCAGACCGTATCCTCATCGCTCTTCGACGCGCGGAGTCCTCTTGAACGTCGACACCTATTGCAATCTCTCACTGCTGTCTCACTGACGTATCACCCCCCATTATACACCCCGACGCCCGACCCAGCAGCCACCATGGTCACTGCCCACAGTGATTGCTGTCATACCTGCTCTCGGCCGTGGGATGGAAACCGGTCCGCCCCGGACAATGCTCGAAATGCGGCAGGAAAGAACTCTCCGCCTCTGGTACGCGCTCCCACCCCAGCGTTGCCCCTCCCAGCTGTCTGGACCTGGGTTTACCGGGCATGACTCTGGCACAAAAGACTAACCCCAACACAGACGGTTGCCAGGGCGTTGCGGGAGCACTGCAACATCCCTTTCGAGAGCTTCTTCCTTGCCACACACCTTGGCCATGGCAACTTTGCCTATTTCTCCGGTCCCAGCCCCATTTCCAATGAAAACATCCGCAATATGTTCCTGAGAGACAAATACCTCATGTACCAGGAGCGGACGTCATTAAGTAAGTTTGGAGAATACTGCATTCCGTCCCAGCAACCGCTGACGTGTGGCCCAGGAGACGGCGTGCAGGACGGGTACGAGGACGATTATGGGTGTTATTCTACTCGCACCTCAGCTCCCTCCGACGACCGCTGGCCAGTCGAATCCGGCCGCAGAAAACGACCGAGGAGGCAGGCCCCGATGCGCCGTGAGCTGGACGACGACGCACCGCCCGTCATTACCAGCTCGAGGAAGACGCTTGTGATTGGCGATTCGGAGGCTGTGATGGAGTTCTACGACCGCGGGTGGAAGGCCATCCAACAAACCGCCTGCAAGGAGATCGCTAAAGCCTGGATCAAGGTTCTTTGCCCCAAGAAGCAGAAAAGGAATGCGTACGTGGGGGGTGATAGGACGGCCCCGGACTGGTGGCCCTTGCGGTATGGCCCGGGCGAGAGAGACAGGGTCCGGCATGTCGAGCCTGACCATATGTGGAAGCTTGGTGGGTGCTTGTTTATTGGAGCGGGTTTTGTGTCCTTGGCTGACTCTGAAATAGAACGCGTCTATATCTTGAAGTACATACTGAGGATGATCATTCAACCTGAGGTCCGGTCACCCAGCATCCAGAAGCTGGGCGCGCTTGACATGGATAGGTTCGAAACCATAGCCATGGAATCGCTTTCGTCCTGGTTTTTGGATCCCCAAAAGCCCAGGAACGCAAAGAAGAAGCCCATCTTGAAGGAGATTTTCAGGGTTGCTAAGATGGAGGAGAGGTACAGGAAGAATGAGATTGGTGGGTTATTATCGCCCAACCTTGTTTGCAAATCATATTGTGCTGACCTCGAGCCGCAGATGCCACCACGCAGATTTTTGTCACGGCCGATGACATGGTCATGAATCACTGTTTCGACCCGGAGGAGGAAATGGCCGATGACCTGGCAGAGTCGGCCGCCATGGAAGCCGAGCGCTGCCGTCTCGACCCGCTTATGACTCGCATCACACCGTCCCGGACCACCACTGTGCCAATGCTCCCGTCCATGTCGTCACAAGCCCCTCGGTCCAAACACTGACTGCCCAACTCCAAGCCACGCCATTCCTACACGAGCTGCCGATCCGCACCCACCCGTACAGCGCACCCGCCATGCTCCCCGCCGAGCTCACCGCAGATCAGTACCCGTACCCCGACGGCCACAGCTTGGCTGCCACCCATCCCGCGGCCACCATGCAAATGCACGCCTTGATCACCGGCAGCCCGCACCACCACCAGAGCCCCCATAACCCCCAGCACGACACGAGCCGGCGCTCATCCCTTTTCGTGCCCACCACTGAATTTGGCAGCCCCTCCCCGTCGGCCGTCTACCACCACACAAGCCCATGGCCCCAATCGCCCCAGAGCCAGGGGCCTGCCACGCCCAGCACGACAGGGGCATCCTCGCCGGACACCTCCCCTCTATTTGCCTACGCACACGCGCACGGTCTCCCGAGCCACCACCACCATCAGCCGCCGTCGCAGCAGCAGCAGCATCATCATCACCATGGCCACGCCCAGCAGCAACAGCACCAGCAACAACATATCCAACAACAGCACCAGCACCAGCAGCAACAGACTACCAGCGTCCCAGCACTACCGCGGCCGATGCCCATGGTGCAGATGGCACATCAACAACACCACCAGCAGCACCAACAGCACCCGCACACCAGCACATACGGCACCAGCACCTACTATGCCACCGCTGTGCCCCATGGGTTCGAGCCCCTCGCCGAGATGCCGCTGCCGTCGCCACACCAGCAGCAGCAGCAGCATAACCCCACTCATAATACCCTGCCTAATGTTTACCAACACCATGCCCAGCAGCAGTCACTCATGACCCAAGTCCAGGGCCAGACTCAAGCGCAAGCACAACGGGCCCTGGAGGTGGCGGATATGGGCGGCACGGCGCGGGCTTAGGCGCCTGCTTACCCACCCACCCACTCACCTTCCCACACCTACCTACAGTACCTACCTGCCTACATACCTTGTGGTCGGTTTGGTGTGCTTCGGTTCTTCTTTCTTAGCCATAAACGCGGTACTGGCTGCGCGGTTTCCTCTCTGCTTTTGTCCGTGTTCGTTTTCCTTTACATGCTCTAGTCTCATCGGTCGGCAGGGTAGTCATTACGACATACATCGCTCTACCGTTGTTATTTTCCTTCCTTTTTCGGGGGGCGGGTGGCAGGTTTGTGATAAAACGGAGCGGGGTGGTGGTGGCGGTGGTGTCATTGGATGGGGGCTGCAAAGACTGGATACGGATTATGCCCTGGTGTTTTGTCGAGTTCGGAGGGTTGCGTTGCTTTTCTCTGTTCTGTCTGTTGGCCGGTCGGTCCTTTTTTGGTGAGAAGGGGGGGGGGGGGGGGGTAATATTTGGGGATTGGTTGGATGATCTTTTTACACTGGATGATCTGGAAGTTCTTTTCCTTTCTTTCTCCTTGATTGCGTTTGTGTTCACTTTCAATAACATAGTAAACTATCTACTCAGACTGGCATCGAATCACAGAACATACAACTTCCTTGTGCAGCCGATTGTGAGTATCGATGTCTTGAATTTCATGTTGCCCAAAGGGTGCATCTGAATCACTCTTCATTCCCATGTTTGGTCTCATAGTAGGACCCTGTCCCACTTGCTCGACAGATGTCGTATGGAATATCTTCGAAGTCATGGGATGATGTCCCATAAGTTCTGCCTCTGCGAATACTACCCCTCTCATGCCAAAGACACCCCGTGCCCTACACAGTAACATGGGGAGGGTGCCATTCTGGATATAATGTCCCGATGACATTCGCACTCAGCAGCACCTCTCACACCCCCCCTTCCATCTTGTGTGTTTACATTACACACACCTCCCCACATTAGACACACGCAATTCCAAAATAGACACTGCAGCAGAAACCGCCAAATTGGACAAACCACGGCAGCTGAAAGGTCCAGTAGGTATCATCACCCGAACAAGGGCAAAAAAGACCTGACATGTAGCATCTCATTTCACTCTCAGCAGCCATGTCACCACCATGTAGGCAACATGTCGCCAGCATCAGCCATCCATCATCAGCCCAAGCGATAGATTGCGCGATTTACCCCTTGTCGTGCTGCAAGCAGCAGAATATTGCAACTTCAGTGCTGGGCGGAGGACGGGGGCGCACGAGTTGTGATGAGGCTTGCCCCTCCTGCCTGGGTGTGTTTGGGGTTTTCTTTGTTCTCTGCCCCGGGCAGTGCAGCGCAGCACAGCGCAGCGTGCCGGGAAAAAAGGGGGAGGCGCTGCCGAGTGCCAGCGATAGGCTGCTCATGCTCTAGACTGGTCACATTGCGCCAGCAGGCTCGGTGTCACCTTTTTTTTTTTTTTTTTGAGATTGTTGTGTTTTGCTCGTCGGACTAAGAAGGACCGTACATTTCATATCTCGTCTTGGTTGCCTCGTTGGGAAGTTGGACTGACCCATCGTCTTCCTGTCGCTGTCGTATTTGGGGGTCGTGTGTGGTGCGTGTGTGCTTCGGTCAGGCTGGGTTGATGGTAGTAGCCTTCTTCTTTCCTCTCCCCACACACCCACCCGGTCCTCCGTTTTGTGCGTCCCGAGCTGCGGCGACGGTCAGTTCGGGCAGTAGCTTTGCTTCCTCGGGCCGAAATCAACGGGGGCTGTCGATCCATGTGCGTAATAGCCTGCATAGTGCTATCGACCGCGGGGGCGTGGGGAGGAAGGGCGGGGGGTTAAGGGACCTTGGGCGCCTCGGCGAGCAAACAGAGATGCCAGCAGGTCGGCGTCAAGTGGACGTTGGTGTAGAAATCGTACCAGTCGTGCAGAACGCGCGGATCCCTTTCCGTTTCGTCTGCCCTTTGCCGGCCACGCGGTGGAGTGTATCTGCGCGAGGAGTGTGTCAGGTGGCGTCCATTCCCCCTCGGCTTCCTCCCTACCCGGAAGGTCTACAAACAAACCCGCAGCGTGGGTGAGATGGTCGGGAGGTATGGGCGGCGACGGCGGCAGGCCCCCCTTCGCCGCCGCTCTTCTAGGCCCCCGTATCATGTCCTGTATGTACGCAGGGACGCCACGCCAATCGCGGGCCCCGGACCACCTCAGTTTTTGTTGGCAATGCACGTACTGCATGCATATGCGCATCGCTGGGTCCGCTCCGATGCGATGGGTCGTCAAGCCATCGTCAACGCCAGGCTTGGCGTGCGTTCTGCAACGAAAACAGAGGTGAGACGGGGGGTTTATCCTCCTGAGAGGGGGGAGGTTTCGCCGTGTTCGGGGCCGGCCCGGGAGGATCACTTGCCCTGCTAGGCCGGGCCTGTGGGATTGACGATGGGGTAAAGACATGGGTCGGAGCGGGTGGATGCAGGAGGCTACGGCAGCTGAGGAGACTAAGGGGCCCGGTGCATGTGCACTGTGCTGCTGGTGGTATCCTTTTCTTTGTGGGTATTTTGTTTGTATCTGTCCGTAACGGTGGGTGATGACACAAAACGGCGCGTCAGGCTGTTGTTGTACTGGGTCGGCCTCATGCCACATCGTATCTCGACCGTTTGTCCTTCCCAAAACATCTTGAAGATGATGTAACGTGGCAGGGCCGGTTTTGTCCCCCCTAAGATCCTGCACTCTTCGAGTCACTTTACACAGCTTGCTAGCTGGCGCCGGCTTTTTGGCAACAAGGTTTCTTCTCTAGTAGAGACTCGATCATATGCTCGTAAGACGCCGCTTTGCTAGGGCTGTGGTTATGCCGCGGAGAGCGCGCTCCAGAGCCTTTCAGGCCCCCAGCAGAGAAGTGACTGGCCCGGAGTATACTTCCGGCCGCCGGATTTGAACTGATTGATGAATGTACTACTTCATTACTTGCGTGTCATTTGTCGCCATGGGTCCTCTCGAGCTTCCTCGGAAACAAACCCCGTGACATGAGGCGACATCTATACGTAGGCCCACATATATCGGGTATCTCGAGTCACGGTTGCTGTGGGATCCCGCGGATATAGTGCTTCTGTCATTTAGCTGCTCCTGCCGATTGTCGCTTAGTTTGATGCTGGCTGTTAAAGGGGGTAGGTGGCTCAGGAGACTCCAAACGGTCCGAAATCTAAGACTGGGTTTTGTGTGTATGGTCACATGTGGTCATTATGACAACTGCCGCGTGTCCCGAGGCCGTACCCAGTTTATCACGGAGGCTTAGGTTGCGGCAATCCCTCGCAGCGGCCAGAGTCACCGTGCATCGCCACCAGAGCCAACGGGCAGAGCGTTGGCTGAGGGTGTTGGCGATAAAAATGCAGTGTTCAGAAAACGGTACCGCGAGCCTATTTTCGCCTGGGCAGCCTGGAAGGAGCGCCAGAGCCGAAGACAGATGGCCCCAAACGCTTCCTCGGTCAGCTCAGTGAGCCGTATGCCCCATTAGTTAGTGACGGCGATAGCCCTCGTGTGTCGGTGGCCTGACGAAGACTTGGACGTGCTGGTGAGTGTAAAGTAGAACAACAACAACCGCGCTTCAGTCCCCGTCTCTCGAATTATCCGCATCCTCGAGTCCATTGTCGCTCTTGTTGTCACCCTCCTCTTCCCCTTCTTCCTTCTCTCTTCCTCTTCTTCCTCCTCTCCCATCTCTTCCTCGTCCTCTCCGCCTTCCTCTTCCGGCTCATCTCCCCAATCACCCTCTCCATAACCCTCACCCTCACTCTCCTCCTCTTCCTCTTCCTCCTCATCATCACTCCTCTCCCCTCTTTTTCTCTTCCCCCCCCGCCAACATCCCCTCCCCCTCCCCCTTCCTCACAAACACAAAACTCCTCGCCGCCCTCTCCGCGCCTTCCACGCGCCCACGGCCACCCCGCCCTTCCGATTCCTCACGACCCCCAACGTCCTCGCA